>OW240912.1:258107066-258364842 GCA_933207985.1 Pelobates cultripes
GGGCAGAGTACCCACTGTAGGCCTGACACACCCGCTTTGAGACAACTAACTGCTATTCAATCTATAACAGTGAAAAAAGTTTTTTGTTTTTAAATGCAAGCTATTGTGACACCAGTGAGTGAGGGCACTGACTGGGCAAATGGGCACAGTATCCACTGTGAGCCTGACACAAGCTGGCAGCAGTGGCAGACAACTAACTGCTATTCAATCTATAACAGTGAAAAAGTTTTTGTTTTAAATCAAGCTATTGTGACACCAGATAGCAATTGGTGGCACTGACTGGGGAAATGGGCACAGTATGCACTGTGAGCCTGACACAGAAGCTGGCAGCAGTGGCAGACAACTGACTGCTATTCAATCTATAACAGTGAAAAAAGTTTTTTGTTTTTAAATCCAAGCTATTGTGACACCAGATGTAAGTGGTGGCACTGACTGGGGAAATGGGCACAGTATGCACTGTGAGTCTGACACAGAAGCTGGCAGCAGTGGCAGACAACTAAGTGCAATTACATTACATAGAAAAATAAATAAAAAAAAAGCATACCCTAACCCTAACCTAGCTATGCTTTTCCCTATCTTATGAACAGCAGCTACACTTTCCCTCCTCTTACTAAGCATGCAGCTTGAGAATGAATCTAAAATGGATGCCTTCCAGGAGGTGGGAGGGTCTGCTAGGGAGGGTGTGCTGCTAATTGGCTGGAATGTGTCTGCTGACTGTGAGGTACAGGGTCAAAGTTTACTCAATGATGACGAATAGGGGGCGGGTCGAACCGCGCATATGTTCGCCCGCCGTGGCGAACGCGAACATGCTATGTTCGCCAGGAACCGTTCGCCGGCGAACCGTTCGGTACATCACTATCCACTGGTAGTCAGGATAAGCAGGTAAAATACAGGTAGCGTAGTAACAATCCTTTCCTCCCAAGAACGAGACGACACAGTTGGAGGCCAACTGAGCTTTTATTCCCAGGTCACGGTATTTATGCAGTTCCCCATGCAAGGGGTTTACAAACTGGTATTACAGGGGTTTAATCAAGGGGACTGTGTGGGAAACTGACTATGCATTTCCCACCATGCCCTGCTGTACTGGAGAGATAATCACCCAGGAATGTATTGTTAATTGTATTATCTCCCAGTACAGCAAAATACAGTCTTTTATACAAAAACACATAACTGCCATAATATTCATGACATTTATCCGAATGACCCATTTTTACATAGCTGGGATCTGAGCACCATCTGGGGAAATACCGCTCAGATCCCTGCACAAATAAACGAATGCTATTCGAATTATAACTTTATACGAATGGGTATTAAAATGGACTTCCAGACCGGGTACGTTAAAATACTGAAAGAATGAAATACCCAAATGGTCTGGAAGTCCAGCGGTGTTCGTGCCGTCGAGTAGCTGATTTTAGTTCCAGGCACTCAACGACCAAACACTGCTGGGCTTTCGTGAACAAAGATGGCCGCGCCACGTGTTCGCCATAGGAACGACGGGCACACACATACCTAAATTGGCTGCGGATACATTGTATCTACCGTTAAATGAGAGACACACAACCTTCTTTGGGTGGTCTCTGATTTGGTAGATTATTCGTTTCACGAACAGTGTTTAAATTCACTGTTCGTGAAACTACTATGTGAATACTGGCGGCTTTTGTGCCGCAAGCATACGAATGCTATCGGTCTAAGTATAATACAAAATACAAATATAGACATATGCAGGCATTCTTAAAGCAATAACATCCTATACATAAAATGACAGTCTTAATGGCTAGGTTTGCCACATTAATATTCAGCCATTTATGCACTGGCTGCTATTACAATTATCAGGATATTTTTTTTAATTCAAGAAGTAGCACAAGAACAATTCAGGCGTTATTTTTAAGCTATGTAAGACTCTGTCAGGACAGAGGGACTGAATGGACTCAGATTTGGAATTTATGTGGATTAAATCATTCTTATTTTTTTTTTTTGTTTTTTTTTTATAAAGTTCCGAGTGCAATAAATTGATAAATTGTGTGCACTAACACTGAAACTTTGCATGGAATATCAAAATTTGAAGATTAGTAAAAAACTCATATTGAGGTCTCTATACGTGAAACCAGAGAAACACACTATTTGCAGGACTGTTTTGGAAAGATATATATATATATATATATATATATATATATATATATATATATATATATATATATATATATATATATATATATATATATATATATATATATATGTATATATATATATATATATATATATTATTATTATTATTTTATTTATTTTTTTGTGACATGGCATATTTGTATGTATAAATACGTCTATAGGAAGTGGAGCAGCAGATTCATCCTTTTCATAATGTAATTATATTAAAATAAATATGGATTACAGCTGCAATGGAATATATGTAAAGTAGCAAGGTTAGAACTCCAATCAATCACTCAGAGAACAGCATCAAAGGCATATTATAGGTGAGAGTTGAATTTATTGAAGGCTGGGGAAAGTTGGGCCTAAGGCCTGAATCTAAATTTCCAGTCTTAATAGCATCATTATATTATATTCCTTTAGAAAATGTACAGAAATAAAAAAAGGATTTTAATAAAATGTTTTATTCATGCCTACGCCATGGTGTCTTTGCTTCCAAAAAGCAAATCATTTATGTTCTCACTGATGCTATGCAGAGTAAAACAAAGTTGATAGGCTATATTAGAGTTTACACTGCAGTTTTTTGCTACCGATTGCAATCATTTTGCCTTGTGTTTCCTATAATATCCTAGAGATCTCCCATACCAGCACATATGACTCCAGTGTCTATCAATAGCTAGGCAAACGTTTACCACTGAAGATGAGCATTACTGTGAAGACTTATGTCACAGGAGCCCTTCATCTAGAAGGCACAATGTCCGGCTGTAAAAACTGAGGATACACACATAAATACACAAACAACATAGATATAACATATGTTGTAAAGGGCAAGAAAGGTTACAGGGAAAATACATGTATGTACGTAGTGGCGAATCGCGATGCAGCCTAGAACAAAACTAACCCCATTCAACCCCCCAATAACGACAGACCACTTAGTATGGATGAAACAGGCCACAGCATTTATTATCACAAACTAAATTACTGAATAACTTTATTTATTAAATCTCTTCTTTTCTGTAACCAAAAACGTTAGACATAAATAAGCATAAATTAACATATATACATATATAACTCCACACAGTGTTATACAGTGACCCAACCGTCCTTACCAATAAGCATACAGTGGTTCCTAATCACCACTTCCTCTCACCTCCCCCCTCGTCATAAAAATCATATCTTTCCAATGCCGCCTTCAGCCGACCTTATCCACGCTCGATGGGCACGACACCTCAGGCAACCTAATGTTAACCGTTTGAAGCAGGGGAGGTTGAGACCCTAAAAACTTGTTCATCTCATTCCATATACTTAAACGTAACCCTTCAAACTCAATTGGCAAGGACATACCCCAGCCACAACCCCACTGTTTTACACCTAAAATCAGCAGGGGACCCCACCACAACCAGCCATGGCCTGTTCCACCACTTCTTGCAGCGCTAGATTAACATAGGCTTAGTCCGACCTCCAGCAAGCGCACCCATCCCCTCGAGATAACTAGGTCACATCAGGCCAAACCCTAAAGGCGAACTGGAATCCCCCAAGACAAACCTAGAAACCCATCTTGTCCGATTTCCGACGGCAGCGCGCCAGGGCACTCACATTGCTGAGTGCCCTGCCAACAGGACCAGGCTATAGCCTCAGCCCAGCCCCTGAGAACATCTGGGAAGAAACAGAATGCATACCATGTCCAGATTTAAGAGCACCTAAATCCCAAACCATAACTGAACCCAGGTCTTTCCACCCAGAGATTACAAAAAACCCCGGTACTCCCCAAGAGGCGGGACAGCTGACCCCGTACAAAGAGGAGCCACACCCCCATTATGTATCTGGTGCCAGACCACCGAACCTCCACTCCCGAAGGCGTAAGATCCAACCACTCGCCTATTCCGGGGAGGCGGGGGGGAGACCATAACCGCGGAGAGAAATATATTCGGACCGGCAGGGTGAACCTAAGGAACCCACCATCCTGACTCCCACCATTCGAGCCCACTGAACCACAGAAGTCGGCACGCTGAGCCTGGCGCCATCTGTAGCCGCCCCTAACCGGAATGAATGCCTCCTGAACTCCCCACCATCCTTATCCAGGAATTTGAGTGGAATAACCCAACGAAATGGATGCAGGAGAGAAAACCCGTCTCAGAGAACCAAACAAGGGGTGAGGAGGCCGAATAATCCAGGGGACGGAATAGCACTTACCTAAGGAAAACAGGGCAAATGAGAGAACCCGGCACAGCCCCAGATCAGAACGGCATAATCCAAACTATCCTGGTACATCATGTTAGGAGCCCAACTCTTACCCTGTGCATTCCATCTACCTCAGGAGAATGCGGAAGGGCCAGGTTATGTCAACCCCGCAACGTCCAAGAAATGAACAGATTCTATTGATGAATCAGCCAACTGCTACCAACTTACCCTCCCCAAAGTCAACAACCGTCGAGCGGTGAAACCCGAAGGAAGTCCATTCCGATGCGCACTCAATCCACCAAAACACCCTCCCACCTGGAGACGACCGAACATGAACGGGAAGCAGAGCCCTGCAAATTGAAGAACTCACCCCCAACGCCCTTAAGGGACGGAACAAAACATTGAACAATATAGAGCATCGGCCATTACATTGTGAAACCCCTGGGATAATCCCGCCTAACCAGACACTTCCCAGACTCAAACGGCGTCACAACCAGAGTACCACCGGGGTGGAGTACAACGTCACATGATAGACAGCCTGCACCACCCCCAGATTGTCGCAACAGAAGAACTACCCATCTGTTCGTGAGTTGGGGAACCCACGCCTACCATGCCACCAGAATGGGGAAGAGCTCCAAGACAGCCAGAGGATGCAAGAGCCCTGATGCTTGCCAGCTTACTGGGCAAGAGTCAGCACACCATGGAGAGCCCAAAATGGCCCAAAACCTGCCGCAGCGGTAAACAGGCGGAAGTCAGTGGAAGCGACCTACAGGGTCTGTCAGCACAAGCTACCAGTCAGGGGCAACCAACGTTCCCCCGCCCTGGAATCAATCCCACTATCCAGGAAACTACAGCCCGCAACCCCGACCCACGGTTATGTCACGGGCCACAGAAACGCTGAAACACTACCCCAAGAAAACGCTGCAGCAGCAGAGTGCGGACGTGTGACACTGACGGCCCCACACAGGAGCGACAATGGGAGCAACCCTTGTTGAGGCACATGGCCACTCAACACCCACCGTCAGAAAATACAGCCTGAAAACAATAACCTGCTGGGCCCTCTCCCCGACAATGCTATCCATAACCTTCAATGCCCGGACACAATTCCCGTGCGTCATGGGGTGTATCCGAGTACTGTATTTTTACTAATTTTTATTTTATTTTTTTTCTTCATGTCCCTCCCGGAGTCCCCCCTTGTCCCTCTCACTCAAGGGACCCCCAGTGGCAGGAGGGAATCCATATCAAATAAAACCTTCCCCAATCTGCTCCCTAGTATGTCGTGACAAGCACCAGCCAAGCGAGCTATACGCGTACATCAACAGCGCCTTGAGCCACATGAAACACCCGCCTCCTGGGAGGCATCACCAGCGCTATTAGCTGCAGGAAACTGTACTAAAGCATACAATAAATATTGAGAATGGGGGGGGGAATAACCAGAGTGAACTCCCTGGTAAGCAGTGTCCACACACTCTTGTTAGTTTCTTTTTATTTATTAATGTTTGTTTTTGTTTTTTCATTTTATTCATTTTTCTTTTTTATGGTTAATTACCGAATTACGAAACTAACAGTGAAAAAATACACTTACCCTGGGCAGGGCCAGTAACAGCAGCCAGGATCTGTAAGAAGAGCAGAGGTGAGCCCACGCTCCACACCAGGAGGCAGCCAAGGTAAGTTACCAGCAGGGGACACACAGACAGAACAGGGACACACACACACACAACATAGGGACACACACACAACATAGGGACACACACACACAACATAGGGACACACACACACACAACATAGGGACACACACACCATAGGGACACACACACACACAACATAGGGACACACACACCATAGGGACACACACACACACATAAATAGGGACACACACACCATAGGGACACACACACACACACACATAAATAGGGACAATACAGCCAAAGTAGGGACACACATAGGGGACACCAGGGGGGACACCAGGTAAACGGAGTGACAGAGGGTGGGGGCACAGGGGAGAGAGATGCAAGGGAGCCTACCCCACCGGCAGATGAGGCTCCCAGACCACTGGAGATCCCACCTGTCACAAACGGCGGGGTACCGGGGTACCGCTGGGGGCCCTTCACACAGCCCCACCATCCCACCTGCCACAGGGGGATCATAAATGTCCGCCGGGCGGCCACACACTGTCGGTAACGTGCGGCCCGCCTTCCACTGCCCCCGGCCGTGGTTGCAGGTCTGGTAGGCCGCGCTTCCCGCGTGGCACGTGAAGGCCGCAGATCCTGAGGAAAAGTTGCAGGCCGCGTCTCTGGAGCCCCCAGACACACGGGCCTGGTAATGCCACCGAGTCTGAGGAGGAGTGGCAGGGTACCCCCCTGGAGTGGCAGGATACTCCATTAAAGGGACAGGGCACCCCCTTGTAGTGACAGGGCACCCCCTGTGGTAGCAGGGCACCCCCCTGTGGTAGCAGGGTACCCCCAAATGATCCTTTGCCCCCTTACCGCCGGCCCCCAGGAGTAGGGGCCACAGGGAAGGCCCCAGAGCAAGACAGGCTGTGGAACCCACGCCAGCAGCCATACCTGGGGTGAGGATTTCACCTGGATCATGGCGTCGCCGGCCACCATCCACGCTGCAGCAGCCCTGAGGGAAGCCAGAAAGCCTCAACCTCCATCCCTCAAGCTGTGTAAATCTGCAGGCCCAGGCAAATAGGAACAGGAGGACAGGAAGCTGTTTGCTGGCCCGAATCCCAAGTGGCACTGAGGTAAGACCTCCCCCACACTAACTTACACAAAACATAATCCCACCCACACACTCTTTCCCAACCAATCCCATGCATCTATCCCCACACTCCTACATGTGCCCTTGTCTGCTTAGCTGCGCTATCTCCCCAGGGCCTGAAGAGGAGAAGAGGTGAAAGAGTAACATATACTGGTAAGCAAATAAGTGAAAGTGTAGCAGTCTCTAAAATTATAGTAATGTATGTTCCAGTGTAGTTGAGACAGTAAGGCATACATGACTAATGTAAAAATGGTGAGAGTCTCTGTAAAGTAAATATAACAGAGTGCAAAATGACTCACTCTCAGGCAATGAATGATGTGCAATGGTATACACAATTAACACTGCTAGTAAATTATGAACATCTGCTATAGTATATTAATATGGACTGTGAGAACTATGGGTGCCTAAAAAGCCAAATGGTTTGAGATCTTACTGTGGGATGGCACCAAGGAACTCCTGCCACCATGCCCACAAAAATGTCCTGCGTTGTGTATGGTGATTAGAGAAGCTGTTTAAACTCTGTAGCTTCAAAATTTGTCAATGATTATATATACATGGGGTCATCCAAACATAAATTGGAAAGTCATTGCAGTAGCATAATTCAGATATGGACAAGTCACAAAAAAATAATGTTATGTTGTGTATATTAACACCACAAAAATATCAGTATAATAGTGACTGCATGGAAACTACATGTATGTTTCAAAATAAATACCTTCAGATGTCTACTTCTTGAGGCTCCTCCTTGAGGGTCCATCCTTGGGGCTTTTTTTGGTACTGCAGCAAACTTACCCCAAATATGATATGTACTAATTGGCATACATTTGCTGTGAAACCAGTAAGAAAAAAGGTTCTGCCTAAAGCAGGACTACTCCATGGAAAACAATAAACCCACAATCATTTGGTGCTCACTAAATGGTGTCATGGTTTTACAGGATCCAAAAGGGTCCTCTTACTGATATAAATGTTCTGAATCCCCATCAGGGTTGTACAGCCAGTAATCTATTAAAGGACCTTACCATGCTCTTGGGCCCACAAAGGGACCTGTTACACTATGTGGTCCACAATGTGGGTCTGTGATGGCTTGGGCCCCATTCAAGATGTTACAGCCTGCCCCATGCACAACCGCACTGAGAGCAAGTGATGTATGATCACTTCCTCCCATCGCTTACAGAAAACCGCGCAGGAGGGAGCAACAACAAAACACAGCTTGCAGTCTTTGACCAATGCTCGATGGAACACAGGAAAGCCAGTCACCTGGCAAAACAAGGGAAAAAAGAAGGGTGGTTAAATATAAGTTCAATGTTTTAGTTTGTGTGTATCTCTGTCAAAGTGTGCATGTGTGTCTGTCAGTGTGTGTATGTATGTCATTGTGCCAGTTAATGTGTATATGTATGTGTGTGTGTATGTATGATATCAGCCCTAAAAATGCTACTCCAAGTGAACTAGGTGCTCTAGTGTATGTCATTGAAAGTGAAAGTACATTAAATTATACATACTGAGCAGGTAATGTATATGCTCAACATGCAATAAGCTATACATATTATACGTCTAGCAAGACTTATCTGTCAGAACACTGTGATTGGTTGCCTTCCAAACCAAACAATTGCAGTGCTCCTATGGAAAATATACGGGGGGGGAGGCCTTTTTGTCTTGAGCGTTGCAGCCCATTGACTTTTTAAATGTGTGTTTTTCAGGGTCTCTCTTTTTCTTAAATTTTTTGAGTGTTTAGCAAAAATTATTATTTTTAATTTTACATTAAATGTTTTTGATGGATTTATTTTCTGGTCCTATGTGCCTTCTAGTGTAGTGACATAGTATTGTCTTTGTAGTTAATTTGTGAGTTACCCCCATTTGAGGTCTCTCTTGCACGCCTTTGTTCTCCTTTTAATTCTGCCTAGAATTTTGTGGCTTTACTTGCAGAATAAGGCCTTTATTTGACATACCAGAAAGCCTTTGCATTTGCATTGCAGTTAGCAAACCACATCCGGTTATCAGGGTAAATTATTGTCGATCTAATTAGTCACTTCAGATGCACTGCAGGTGTTACTAGGCCTTGTGAATGCCTCTACAATTAAGAAAGGAGTCTTGATGTATATAATATAGAGGTTTGCAATTTTCTGTTTATCCTAACTTTAAAAACTGATTTTTTTCTTTGACTCATTTCTTAGTATATGTGTGAAGAAAGGCGCTATCAGAGAGTTCAATTGCCTTGAAAGTCTCTTCATGAAAAATACATTATATGTCTGGTAGTAACCTGATTCAGACTGATTAAGATTCATAATTTTTGGTAAATATGTAGGCTAATTATATTTCTTTATTCGGACTACAGCTGCAAAGCTCAAGCTATTGTTGGGAACACATACATTTAAAAATTTTTTTTTGCATTATGCCATTTTAGATGTATTCTTAAAGGACCACACTAGGCACGCAGACCACTTCAGCTTAATGAAGTGGTCTGGGTTCCAGGTACAGCTAGGGTTAACCCATTTTTTTATAAACATAGCAATTTCAGTGAAACTGCTATGTTTATAAATGGGTCAATCCAGCCCTCAAATCCTCTAGTGGCTGTCTCATTGACAGCCGCTAGAGGCGCTTGCGTGATTCTCACTGTGAAAATCACAGTGAGAGCACGCAAGCGTCCATAGGAAAGCATTGTAAATACTTTCCTATGAGACCGGTTGAATGCGCGCACAGCTCTTGCCGCGCGTGCACATTCAGCCGAATGGGAGGAGAAGAGGAGGATCGGAGGAGAAGAGATCCCCTCCCAGCGCTGGAGAAAGGTAAGTTTTAACCCCTTTCCTCTTCCCAGAGTCGGGCGGGAGGGGGACCCTGAGGGAAACGAGTATGTTTTCCTGGCACTATAGTGGTCCTTTAAAGACTGGTGAAGTGTTACAGGCTGTGTATCCCGAATTACTTTGTATTGCTGTTTTAAAGTCTGACATTGACTTGTAAACACTTTTGCACATTTAACCCCTTAAGGACCAAACTTCTGGAGTAAAAGGGAATCATGACATGTCACACATCATGTGTCCTTAACCCCCTAATGCCGTTACGGCGTTCTATGCCGCCGCGGCTTTAAAGGGCTTTAAAGCCGTTGCGGCGGCATAGAACGCCGTAACGGCTTAAGCCCCCAGGGGATCGCAGCTACTTACCTTCACTGCGATCCTCTTCTGGAGGGCTGCCTGACCGCCCAGGCAGCCCTCCTCCGGCGAATGAGGCCACCGGAGGGCATGTGATCGCTCTCAAAGAGCGATCACATGGCCCCCTATAGCTGGCTATGGATCTGCCAGCAGGGGGGCTGTCTGAAATATCTGGTGGGAATTGAAAAAAAAATAAAATAAACATGTGTAAAAATAAATTAAATATATTTATATATAATATATGTATATATATTATATATATAATATATATACATATTATATATATATAACGTCATACGTTGTGTATTTTAATACTAATATTAGTATATATACTAGTAATAAAATACACTTAGAATGACGTTACATATATATAATATGTATATATATTATATATATAATAGATATATACACATATATTATATATATATATATATATATATACGTCTAATTACATTAATAAATAAATAAAATAATAAAATAAATAAATAAAATATTGAAACAAAATTTTATTAAAATTATATATTCATATGTAATTTCATTCTAACTGTATTTTGGTATTAATATATATATATATATTGGTAACAAAATACACTTAGAATGACATTCTATATATATCTATCTATATATAAAATACAAATAACCGCATAAATATATATATAGATAAATACATATAATTACCTAAAAGATTACATTAGTATACACGTAGAATTTAAATACCTATAAATGCATATATATTAAAATTCTACGTGTATATTTAAGAAATCTTTTAACATAATTATGTGATTTGATTAATTAAAATTTGATTGACATGCCTGACAACACAGGGAGAAAGAGCAGAGAATTTAATTCGCAAGCACTATATTTGACCCTGTAACTCTCCAAGACACCATAAAACCTGTACATAGGGGGTACTGTTTTACTCGGGAGACTTCGCTGAACTCAAATATTAGTGTACAAAAATTTTTTTAGATTGGAACCAGCACTTATTTAATACAATTTTAATATACACAATATGTTAAAAACAACTTCAAACTAGCTGCTAAACATTCGTATGGTGCTTTCCAACAACACAAACAAAATATACCTGAATAAAAGAAGAATGTAGCGCTTATGAGAATAAATTGTCGCTTTTTAGCAATCTCAGAGGAATGTTTGGACAATCAGCAGATAAATGCCTAGAAAGAGAATAACCAAATATAGTGTAGATGGTATGTCACAAGATAATATTTAGCGTAAAAATATATGGATAAACTCACAAACAGGGAGCTATAGACCCAGCTCTAGTTTGCATCGCTTTTGGATCCGTTTAGGCGATCCTCCCCTTTTTTTGAATGTTGCAAATCTTGTCCTAAGGAGAGGATCAAAGCAGAAACGATTGCGCAGTACTATTTTAGGGTTATCTTATTAAATAATAAAGATTCCCAATGGGTACTTACAAGCCCGGAGTCAAGTAATATGACTCAATTTTTGCGTATTGTGCAGTATGGGACTGCACTCCCATCCATAAAATGCCGAAAAAGTAGATAAATCCAGGGATCAGGATCAGAAAATAAAAACTAAATTTATTATTATAATTTCTAAAACAAAGGGCATCAATGTGCCTAAAACCAGAACGCGTTTCACCACTACACTGTGGCTTTTTCAACTGGATAAATTGATACAATGTTGCCTGTTCCCTAGATGATGTTTAAATACTATCTTGTTTGGCGGTTAAAAGTTTGTGCCTCTGCCGCAACACGCTACTACCACCCACAGGTAGAGCGTGTGCGGTCCAAGCCTCTCTCTCATTCCGCTCGCACAAACGAGCGGCAGGTATTACTTGTCTATGTTACATTGCAGCACATATCTTTCTGTAAATCATTCTGAACAGTCCCAATATATAAATTATGAAGTCTCACTTATTTCCTGTATTATTGCGGTCTTCTTCTCCTCCGCATACTTTCTCGTGCAGTCAATAAAAAAGAAGGAGAAGTCCGTTCCAAAATTCCTCTTGTAATAAAAGATGCAGTCCAATTCCGTGTGTATCAAATTAATTCATTAATCTCCATAGTCCATAAAATATCATAAATACATATAAAAAGCATATAAAAGACATATAAAAATCATAAAAAAGACATATAAAAAAAACAACAAGAAAAAGGGGGAGGGGGAGAAGGAGTTTACTGATATATATACTGTTCCCTCCATCTCTCAATCCATACACTAAATCTATGGTTAATACATAGTGTATTTAAAGATCCCTTCACATTACTAAATAAATGCTATATTAAGCTAATCTCTCCAGCTTAGTACAATTAAATTCAATATATTATAACCTTCAACATACTCTTACTTTGTTAAAAATTCTCATATGGATAATATTTGAGAAAAAAAAAAAGCGAAAATGATTATAAAAAATGGCATAACTCAAAATCTGAGTTCAAACCATAAGGGATCAAGGTATTAAGTTTATAAATCCACTCCATTTCGGATCTTCCTAGCTCCCTAATAAAATCACCCCCTCTCCAATTTTTATTTAACTTCTTAATCCCCATGAATGTTAAGCCTTCTGGCTTCTGATTGTGAAATTTCTTAAAGTGGTATGAAACACTATGTTGTTCGAATCCTGTTTGGATTTTATATATATGTTCTCTAATTCTCGTATGTAAAGGTCTCGTCGTTCTCCCCACATATTTAAGTCCACACGGACATATCAAAAGATAAACCACATTTTTAGTATAACAAGTCATGAATAGTTTAATCGGAATTGCAACATCTTTATTCGTTGTTATATCTTTTACTATCCTTCTAGTGCAACCTGACTTTTTACATGCTGTACACTGCCCACATCCATAGTACCCACTTGGGAATCTTTATTATTTAATAAGATAACCCTAAAATAGTACTGCGCAATCGTTTCTGCTTTGATCCTCTCCTTAGGACAAGATTTGCAACATTCAAAAAAAGGGGAGGATCGCCTAAACGGATCCAAAAGCGATGCAAACTAGAGCTGGGTCTATAGCTCCCTGTTTGTGAGTTTATCCATATATTTATAAATATTATCTTGTGACATACCATCTACACTATATTTGGTTATTCTCTTTCTAGGCATTTATCTGCTGATTGTCCAAACAGTCCTCTGAGATTGCTAAAAAGCGACAATTTATTCTCATAAGCGCTACATTCTTCTTTTATTCAAATATTAGTGTGTCAAACTGGTAAATTGTATTACAACGATGATATTTTAAGTAAAAGTGAAGTTTTTTGCATTTTTTTACAAACAAACAGCACTTTTATGGACTATATTATTGTTGTAATATGTTTTACTGTTTTAAAACACTAATATTTGTGTTTAGTGAAGTCTCCCGAGAATAACAATACCCCCCATGTACAGGTTTTATTGTGTTTTGGAAAGTTAGAGAGTCACATATAAGGCTTGCATTTCATTTTTTTGACATTGAAATTTGCCAGATTGGTTATGTTGCCTTTGAGAGCGTATGGTAGCCCAGGAATGAGAATTACCCCCATGATGGCATACCATTTGCAAAAGTAGACAACCCAAGGTATTGCAAGTGGGGTATGTCCAGTCTTTCTTAGTAGCCACTTAGTCACAAACACTGGCCAAATATTAGTTTTTTGCTTTTTCACACAAAAACAAATATGAACGCTAACTTTGGCCAGTGTTTGTGACTAAGTGGCTACTAAAAAAGACTAAACATACCCCACTTTCAATACCTTGGGTTGTCTACTTTTTCAAATGGTATGCCATTATTATTCTCATTCCTGGGCTACCGCACCGTCTCAAAGGTAACATTACTAATGTGGCAAATTTCAATTTGAAAATGGAACGTTCTATATTTGACCCTGTAACTTTACAAAACACCATAAAACCTGTTAATGGGGGGTACTGTTGTACTCGTGAGACATCGCTGATTACAAATATGTGCATTTTTTTGCAGTAATACCTAACAGTATTATGACATTAAAGGACCACTCTAGGCACCCAGACCACTTCAGCTTAATGAAGTGGTCTGGGTGCCAGGTCCAGCTAGGCTTAACCCATTTTTTTTATAAACATAGCAGTTTCAGAGAAACTGCTATGTTTATGAATGGGTTAAGCCTTCCCCTATTTCCTCTAGTGGCTGTCTCATTGACAGCCACTAGAGGCGCTTGCGTGCTTTTCACTGTGATTTTCACAGTGAGAGCACGCCAGCGTCCATAGGAAAGCATTATGAATGCTTTCCTATGTGACCGGCTGAATGCGCGCGCAGCTCTTGCCGCGCGTGCGCATTCAGCCAGGAGGAGAAGAGGAGGATCGGAGGAGGAGAGCTCTCTGCCCAGCGCTGGAAAAAGGTAAGTTTTAACCCTTTCCCCCTTCCAGAGCCGGGCGGGAGGGGGTCCCTGAGGGTGGGGGCACCCTCAGGGCACTATAGTGCCAGGAAAACGAGTATGTTTTCCTGGCACTATAGTGGTCCTTTAACAGCTAAAATGTCAGATGGAAATACAAATTTAAAAAAAAATCTTATTTTCTAAAATCTTTTTAAATTTTATTCATAATAAATTATGTTCCATATATAAATAATTAATGATAAATTAAAGCCCTGTTTCTCCTGAACAAAATGATATATAATAAGTGTGGGTGCACTTAATGCGATGAATTACGGTTGAACAGACATATAGCGCAAATTCCAGTTTTTGTTTACGTTTTGTTTTGATCAGAACGTGCACTATTGACTCCGTCCTGAAGGGGTTAAGGAGTTAAGTTAGTTCACACTATGCTCTTTGTGTGTATTGAGATTTATATTTTTATTTCTATGCACTTTTGTGATTGGGGCATTGTAGCCATTTGCATTAGGGGAGAATATGTTCTAGTAGTTGTTGGAGATCTCTCTGGCTATGGTATGTTATTGTGGTGGAATCTCGGTAAAAATAAATTAAATAGGCCGAGATTACCACGTGGCATGTGTACGTGCATATGCTGACGTATCGATCAGTTGGTTGCACGAGGCAAGATACGATCAGTAGTGTACGGAGCATGTGCAAGAATACAGGATGTAGTATTCCCCTCCTCCATTGTGCTGGACAAGCCATGCGGTCAAGCAGGAAGTTAATTCTTATTTGTAATGATTGGTCAAGAGAATGTGCGGGTGGAGCTTAATATGGGAGGAGTTATGTGCCTATATAGGGAGCCTGCACTATTGTTCAGGGCTCAGAACTTGCTGTATTTTTGGTGACATTAGTCCCTCTGAGTCCCGATCGGTGATCCAATAAAGAATCTCTTCCTTCCTGAAGAAACCTGTGTCCATCCCTCTGTGCTTTGCTTCCGTCAGTTTCTCCGGTATCATTTGGTGCATTGGCCGGGAAGCTCATCGTTCAACGGTAGCTGAGAGGCAGAGGCGTGAGACGGTCTATCTTTGCCCACGTTCTCTACGGCTGCACCCCTGAACTTCTGCGTGGACCTCCCTTCGTCTCGGCGCCACTGGTCTGTTGTCCAGGAGATCATCGGCCTCTACGTAAGAAGTGCTGGGGTGTCCCCGTCGATGAGTGTGAACTCAGGTTCAGGAACGAGGAGGTAAGACAACTGCTGTTTTAGACGGCAGACCCACTAGGGGTATACCGATTGTGCGGTAGGCCCAAAAGGGGTTTAAATCTGTGTATGGAATCTGCCCCCTCTGTCGGAGGGAAGGAGCGAAGGCGCACCGCTCGATCGAACGCTCTTTAGTAAGACCGTTTGATCTGGTTAGTCAGGCGGGGTCCTGTGTAAATAGCCCTAGCCGGACACCGGTGTCTTGTCTAGACTAGCGTTCTAGGGTGTATATTACGTTCGCTAGGTCGGAGGGACCGGGAGACTAAGCGGCGCCTGTGTAAATTCGGTTCGCTAGCTCTCAACCTATCTTGGCTAAGTGGGAAGGCGTGTAAATTTGGAACCCACTAGACTTTTGATAGAGTAAATAGACTAGAAGGGCAATTTTGTAAATTTCGCCCTCTAGTTCGCTATATGTGGTGTTTGGGCAGTGTGGCTAACCAAAACGGGTGTATATAGTTTTAGGTAGTCCATTCAAGGTACTGGCCAATAGTTTAGTTGGGATTGTAAATGTGTTAAAGATTGTTAGTAAAGTGTATATCTTGTTAGATAGCGCGAGCTCAGCCGTCTAGCGAGAGTGTTAATAGTGTGTTGCTGTATCATAGTGCACGGTACCATAACCCTGTATATTTACTGACACTGTATATAAGTACTAATCATTGTCGTCTATTGCATGTTTAACACCGTAACCACTAATAATTGTATTGTGACCTTAAATTGTGCTTTGACCTATGCTAACCGTACTGTAACCGATACTAGTAAAAGACGATGTTACTGGGGTGTGTTATAGACGGGTAATTCATATATAGAGAATTATAGCGTGGGTGACTGTATAGTTTCGCCAAAGGGCATAATATTGATTATTTAGTGACTGGTGTAACAGCTGTGTGTGTACGGGAATTCCCTGAGTGATTATTGTGTTATTGTGTACGTTTCACTCGGTAACTGTACCACGTGGTGCTGTTGCCAGAGGAAACGGGTGTGACTGTTGAATAAGAACGCGTGCATAGTATTCGTTGTCAACGACGTTCCATTGATAAGTATGGGCGCGTCAGAGTCAACGATTTCGGATCCCTTAGGTTGTATGGTAAAGAATTTTAAAAAGGGATTCAAAACATGTGATTTTGGGGTTAAAATGTCTCCTGTACGTTTGGTCACTTTGTGCACTAGGGAGTGGCCTACTTTGGTTGCGGCATGGCCGCCGCGTGGCAGTTTGGATCCAACCCTGGTACAGCGTGTACACGTGGCTGTATCAGGTAGGCCTGAACTTTACGGACAGTTTCCATACATTGATTGTTGGAGGCAGGCCGTAAACGACTCGCCAAAATGGATCCGGATATGCCACGAGGAGCAATGTCGCCTCATGGTGGCCAGGACTTGTTTGTCCACTAGGACTGGTGTTAGGCCCATTTTGGACACGCCCCCTGAGTCCGAGATCCCTTTGCCGCCCCCTTACTTTCTTTTAAGAGGAAGTGACGCGAATGCAGGAAGTTCTGCACCCCTTCCCCTATTGCCCCCATCCACTTCCGCTTCCTCCTCCAGTACAGAATCCACCCCCCCTCGTATTAAAACTCCCCTTCCGGAACCAGGACCAACCCCCATTAGATCTGAATATCCTGATTTGGCGCCACTTCAAACTTCCGGTCAAGCTTCTTCTAGCTCGGCTCGGAGTATACTATTCACTAACTTTTCCCAAAATCAAGTTCCCACATCCTCATGCCCTATTACCTCTCGACCGGAACCTTTAACTGACGCCCCTCCACGTAGCCCCATACTAACCCGACAACTGACCGGTACCCAACAATTAAAACATTATCAGATGCCTCTTCGTCTGAATCCTGGGTCAGCCTATATCGATGCCGCAGGTCAAATGGCACATGCTGACCCAGTCTTCGTATATGTCCCGTTCACGACTACCGATCTCTTGAATTGGAAGACCCACAATTCCTCGTACACTGAGAAACCACAAGCTATGACCGATCTGTTCACCTCGATAGTTCAGACACATAACCCGACATGGGCTGATTGCCAGCAGTTATTAATGACATTGTTCAATAATGAGGAAAGGACAAGGATTAACCAAGCGGCCATTAAGGCGCTAGAGGAGAGAGCCCGTGCTTTAAATCAAGCCAATCCGGCAGCATGGGCCGCAACACATTACCCTAACACCGATCCTGACTGGAATGTAAATGGCGCAGATATGGCTCAACTTAAAGCCTATAGAGATGCTATAATTGCTGGCATGAAAGCCGGAGGGAAGAAAGCTATTAACATGTCGAAGACAGTTGAGGTGATTCAGAAAAGTGATGAAGCGCCCAGTGTCTTTTATGACCGATTATTGGAGGCATACCGCTTGTATACCCCCTTTAATCCGGAAGACGCTGATAATTCCCGAATGGTAAACTCCGCCTTTGTCAGCCAAGCTTACGGAGATATTAAGCGCAAGCTACAGAAATTAGAAGGGTTTGCAGGTATGTCTATCACCCAACTAATGGAGGTAGCGAACAAAGTATATATGAATAGGGAAACAGAAAGTAAGAAAGAGGAAGAGCGCAAGATGCGTAGAAAGGCAGATATGCTAGCGGTAGCGATCGCAGGCGTAGATAGACGGGGCCCAGATAGAGGCGATGGTAGATGGAATAGGGAGCCTTTGAGTAGGAATCAGTGCGCGTACTGTAAGGAAGAAGGGCATTGGAGGAACGAGTGTCCGCAAAGAGAGCAGTATGAGAGAGACTTACCCAGGGCAGGTTACGGAAACTTTAGAGGCAGAGCGAGAGGTAGAGGAGGCCCCGGAGGGAGTAATGGTAATAGAGGGAGTAATGGGAACAGAGGAAGTGTAAGGGAAGATAGGTACTATCCAGCAGCGCAAAGGTCCCGCGATAGAGAAGGTAGGGACTTTGTGGGATTGGCTGACACGGTCATGGAGGACTATTGATACCGACCGGGCTCCATCCCCCTTGGTCGAGCGGAGCCTATGGTCGATGTATCAATAGGGGGAAAAAGGAGTGCGTTTATGATCGACACTGGTGCTGAACATTCGGTGGTGACTAATCAAGTTGCTCCTCCATCTGGAAGAACTATTACTGTAATAGGAGCAACTGGAAGAAGTGCTGAAAAACCGGTTCTTAAAAGTCGACTCTGTACATTGGGAGGCCACGTAGTAAAACATCAATTCCTTTATATGCCTGAGTGTCCAGTCCAATTGCTGGGACGTGATATGCTATCCAAATTACAAGCGCAGATTACGTTCCTACCAAATGGAACAACATCCTTAAAGTTTAATGGACCCTCAGGTATTATGACATTGTCCGTACCAAAGGAAGAAGAGTGGCGACTTTATACAGTGTTGACTAGCCAAAACCCGAGGAGTGATGAATCCTTATTTAACATACCAGGAGTTTGGGCAGAGAACAACCCACCAGGACTGGCCCGCAATATTCCACCTATTAAAATCGAACTAAAACTTGGGGTTTATCCAGTAAGCCTGAGACAATATCATATTCCGCAGAAGGCTAAGAAGAACATCCAATCTTATCTGGATAAGTTCATACGGTATGGTATCCTAAAATTCTGTACTTCCCCTGGAACACCCCATTGCTGCCTGTTCAAAAGCCCGGTACAGATGAGTATCGACCTGTGCAGGACTTGAGAGCAGTCAATGATGCGGTTGTTAGTATACATCCAGTCGTGCCCAATCCATATAACCTGCTTGCTTTAATTCCGGGCGGGGCTACTTACTTTACAGTCTTAGATCTCAAAGATGCCTTCTTTTGCCTCCGAATTGCCGCAGAAAGCCAATGTATCTTCGCTTTCCAATGGGAAAATGCTGTAACGGGCTCGAAACGCCAAATGACCTGGACAAGATTGCCCCAGGGGTTTAAAAATTCACCTACCCTATTTGGTTCAGCTCTAAGTCAAGATCTACTAGATTTCGAGTCTATCCCAGGAGAGTGTGTATTATTACAATATGTAGATGACTTGTTGATAGCAGCAGTTACAAAGGAAGTATGTCAGCAAGCAACGCACGATCTACTACACATTCTCTGGAAGGCAGGATACAAGGTGTCAAGAAGGAAGGCTCAGTTGTGTTTGCCAACTGTCAAATATCTGGGATTCCATATCTCTGAAGGTCAAAGAATTATGGGGCCAGAGAGAAAAGAAGCTGTGTGCCAAATACCGATACCCAGGAATAGAAGACAAGTGCGAGAATTCTTGGGGGCAGCAGGCTTCTGTAGGATATGGATTCCCAGCTACGCGATACTGGCAAAACCTCTGTATGCAGCTATCAAAGGTACAGAGCACGACCCCTTCTTATGGACTCAAGAACAGCAAACGGCATTCGAAGATGTGAAGAGGGCTTTGATGAGTGCCCCAGCATTAGGTCTACCTGACCACACACGGCCATTCTACCTGTATGTACATGAGCAAAGAAGAATGGCTGTGGGAGTATTGACACAGTACTTGGGATCATGGCAAAGACCTGTTGCCTACATGTCTAAGCAACTGGATGCAGTGGCCAGCGGACTTCCACCTTGTCTAAGAGCTGTAGCTGCAGCCGCCCTGCTAGTAGCTGAAGCCGATAAACTCACTCTGGGTCAAGAACTTTATGTACGAGTTCCACATGCAGTACAGACGTTGTTGGATTACAAAGGAAATCATTGGTTTAGTAACAGCCGTATGACCAAGTATCAAGCAATGTTGTGTGAAAACCCAAGAGTGCATTTAGAGACTGTAAATACCTTAAATCCAGCTACCCTTTTGCCACAACCTACTGAAAGTCAACATGATTGTTTGGAAGTAATGGATGAAGTATTTTCAAGTAGACCAGATCTTCGTGATTTTCCCATCCAGAACCCTGATGTTCAATATTACACCGACGGCAGTAGTTATGTAAAAGAAGGGATCCGCTATGCAGGATATGCAGTAACAACGATAGACAAGGTGATAGAAGCTCGGCCACTGGCAAAAGGAACATCAGCACAAAAGGCAGAATTGATAGCACTGACACGAGCGTTACAATTGGCTGAAGGTTTAAGAGTGAACATCTACACGGACTCCAAGTATGCGTTTTTAACCACTCATGCCCACGGAGCTTTGTATAAAGAAAGAGGACTATTGAATTCAGAAGGCAAAGAAATCAAATACGCAGCTGAGATCCTACAACTATTGGAAGCAGTGTGGGAGCCGAAAGAAGTCGGTATTATACATTGTCGGGCGCATCTGAGAGGAGATGGTGATGTAACCAAAGGGAATCGGATGGCAGATAGTGCAGCTAAGCGTGCTGCTGAATCAGGAAGACAGGAATATGTGGGGCATATAGCTGCTCTTATACCAACTCCACTGTCTCAATGGACTCCAATTTATACAGCTCAAGAAGAGGAGTGGTTAAGGACTGAACCTGGAAAGTATTTGGAGAACAAATGGTATCAGTTAGAAGATGGAAGAATAGTTATTCCAGCATCACTAGCGGTAGAAATTGTCCAAAACTATCATAACGGGACACATTCTGGGAGAGACAGTACAGAAGAATCTCTCAGAAAACATTTCTACATACCAAGATTGTCCAACTTGACTCAGGCCATTGTACGTAGATGTGTAACGTGTGCTAAAAATAATGCAAGACAAGGACCAGTAAAGCCACCAGGAGTCCAGTTTATGGGGGGACTTCCCATGTCCGATTTACAAATTGACTATACAGTGATGCCTAAATCGGGTGGACATCGCTACCTGCTGGTAGTGGTGTGCACCTATTCAGGCTGGGTAGAAGCATGTCCTACTCGTACAGAGAAAGCAGGAGAAGTCGTGAGATTCCTGCTACGAGAAATAATACCCCGATATGGACTACCCTGCTCTATAGGATCGGACAATGGTCCAGCTTTTGTTCATCAGTGCCTACAACAATTGACTCATATGCTTGGTATAAAGTGGAGGCTTCATACGGCATATAGACCCCAGAGTTCTGGTAAGGTAGAGAGAATGAATAGAACTATTAAGAATCAGTTGGCTAAAATGTGTCAGGAAACCCAACTTAAGTGGAACGTTCTCTTGCCCATAGCTCTATTGCGAATCCGTAGTACACCTACCAGAAGGATGGGCCTCTCTCCTTTTGAAATCATGTACGGGCGACCACCTCCCGTGCTTGGTAACTTAAGGGGGGATTTGAGTCAGTTGGGAGAAGGAATTACCCGGCAGCAGGTTGTAGAGTTGGGTAAGACTATGGAGGAGGTACAGAAATGGGTACAAGATAGATTACCTGTGAATATTTATCCCCCAATTCATAGTTACCACCCAGGCGACCAAGTGTGGATTAAAGAGTGGAATAATGTGCCGTTAGGGCCCAAGTGGAGAGGTCCTTATGTTGTTCTTCTGTCTACCCCTACAGCGATAAAAGTAGCCGAAGTGGCTCCGTGGATACATCACTCCAGGGTTAAACCAGCAGCAGCCGATTCCTGGCAAGTTACA
Organism: Pelobates cultripes; assembly: GCA_933207985.1. NCBI lineage: Eukaryota > Metazoa > Chordata > Amphibia > Anura > Pelobatidae > Pelobates > Pelobates cultripes. The sequence continues at coordinate 258,129,324 of OW240912.1, forward strand.
GCAAATCCAGAGAATCCCTGCAAGATCCGGTTAAAACGCACGACTCAGTCGGAGTGACGAGGAACCTTGTAGATTACAAATTTTATTGTTTCAGAGACTTGGTAAGTGAGTGAGAAGGCCATAATAAAGCCTGTCCACTCACCAACGAGTGTATAAGTCAGGGAAAGTCTTGAGGGGACCCCTGTGAAGACGAGCAGAACTCCATTCCCTGCAGCCCTTACATCCTGGAAGCTGAGGTGCCTTCGCACGGACGAAGACTGAGGATGACGACGAAAGATGTATTTTTAATAATGTTTATTTATGTGTATTTTTATATTCAGGAAGGTAGAGGTACCGACACTCCTAGCTGTGAGGTATGCATTAAGACTACAAGAACAGGTAACCATATATCCCAGACCCTAATTTGGCATTCGCAATATGAGTGTAAAGGAGATGTATCAAGATGTAGATACTTAAATATAGAATATAGTGTGTGTCATTTAGGAGTAGGAGAACCTAAGTGCTTCAGTCCTGAGTATCAACCCCGTACAATTTGGTTGACTCTCAGAAATGGAGATCCTCAGGGGACCCTAATTAATAAGACGGTATTAGAATCCGTATATTCTTCAGGTGCTCTGCTATTTGATGCGTGTAAAGCAATATCAAGTGGTAGAAAGCCGTGGAATGTATGTGGGGATCTTAGATGGGAGAGGACGTATGGGTCTAACGATAAATATATTTGTCCCAGTAGTAAAAATAAATATGTAAGTCCAAGATGCCCAAATAGAGATTATAACTTCTGCCCATATTGGTCTTGTGTGGGGTGGGCGACTTGGGGACAGACAGCAGACAAGGACATGATTGTGACTAAGTTGCCTACTAATCCATATTGTAAGTCTATGGAATGCAATCCAATCCATATACTTATAAATAACCCTGACAAGTTCTTAGATAAATATGGTAATTTATTTGGGTTTCAAATATATGGGACGGGTTTAGACCCTGGGACAATATTGTTTATAGGGATAGAGACTGATACGGTAACCTCCCAAACTCATCAAGTATACCATTCCTTTTATGAAGAGATGAGCATAGATAATAAGATCCCCCATAATGCTAAAAACTTGTTCATTGATTTAGCCGAGAGTATTGCCGGTAGTCTTAATGTTACCAACTGCTATGTGTGTGGAGGTACTAACATGGGAGACCAATGGCCTTGGGAAGCAAAGGAGGTAATGTCCGGTTCTGAGGCAGTTGACCAATTAATATCTACACAAGCCGACTATCATATGAGTGTTAGAGGTAAATCTGAGTGGAGATTGAAGACCTCCATCATAGGTTATGTTTGCATAGCGAGGAAAGGAATGATGTATAATACTTCTGTAGGAGAATTAACTTGTCTAGGGCAAAAAGCTTATGATGATGATACAAAGAATACAACTTGGTGGTCGGCTTCAAATGTCTCAGAACCATCTAACCCGTTTGCAAGATATGCCAATTTAAAGGACGTATGGTTTGATCTATCCATCACATCTAACTGGAGAGCCCCAGCGAATTTGTACTGGATCTGTGGTAAGAAGGCCTATTCGGAGTTACCACAGGACTGGGAAGGGGCATGTGTGTTGGGTATGTTGAAACCATCCTTCTTCTTGTTGCCTATTGAAACAGGTGAGACTTTAGGTGTTAAAGTGTATGATGTGAATCATAGGAAGAAAAGGGGACCCATAGAGATAGGTGCCTGGGAAGATAATGAATGGCCTCCCCAGCGTATTATAGATTATTATGGGCCAGCCACGTGGGCAGAGGATGGTACCTTTGGTTATAGAACCCCTATTTATATGCTCAACCGCATTATAAGGTTACAGGCGGTGGTTGAGATCATTACTAACGAGACATCACAAGCGCTCAATCTTCTAGCGAAGCATAATACCAGGATGAGGACAGCAGTTTACCAAAATAGATTAGCCTTGGATTATCTTTTGGCAGTAGAGGGAGGTGTATGTGGGAAGTTTAACCTGAGCAATTGCTGTCTTCAAATAGATGACGAAGGGCAAGCAATAGCTGAGCTTACTAGCCATATGGTTAAACTAGCGCATGTGCCTACTCAGGTATGGAAAGGGTACAATCCAAGTAGTTGGTTTGGTAGCTGGTATGAGTGGTTTGGAGGGCTTAAGGCAGTGGTAGGTGGAGTCCTACTGATTTTAATGTTGTGTCTACTCCTGCCGTGTCTTATACCCTTAGTAGTTAGGTCTGTGCAAAGCCTGATAGAAAATATAGCAGAGAGGAAGGCTGCTGCACAGATAATGGCAATTTATAAATATAAGGCTCTAGATCAGGGAGAACCAATGCAGGAAGACGAGTGTTGAAGATTCACATCATAGGATAAGTCTGGTCTGGTTCAAAGGTAACTTGTGGTGTATGCAAACCAAGGTTAAGTGATGCCTCAAGTAATTGTAAAATATCAAGAGGCATCAAAGGGGGGAATGTGGTGGAATCTCGGTAAAAATAAATTTAGTAGGCCGAGATTACCACGTGGCATGTGTACGTGCATATGCTGACGTATCGATCAGTTGGTTGCACGAGGCAAGATACGATCAGTAGTGTACGGAGCATGTGCAAGAATACAGGATGTAGTATTCCCCTCCTCCATTGTGCTGGACAAGCCATGCGGTCAAGCAGGAAGTTAATTCTTATTTGTAATGATTGGTCAAGAGAATGTGCGGGTGGAGCTTAATATGGGAGGAGTTATGTGCCTATATAGGGAGCCTGCACTATTGTTCAGGGCTCAGAACTTGCTGTATTTTTGGTGACATTAGTCCCTCTGAGTCCCGATCGGTGATCCAATAAAGAATCTCTTCCTTCCTGAAGAAACCTGTGTCCATCCCTCTGTGCTTTGCTTCCGTCAGTTTCTCCGGTATCATTATTATGGATTTCTTGTATGCATTTGCACTTTTATTCCATCCTTAGCGGTTGTATGCTGTTACTTTGCCTCTTGTGTACTATGCAATATGCATCACCATATATTGTGAAACCTTTTATTTCTTGATCGGCCCTCACATGTCTCTTGTTCACACGGATTAAGGATTCAGATTTCCTAGTGATATTTGTGGTGTTTAAATTTTGCACCCACAAGTGTTTTTTGGAGTTAAATTATTGCTCTGGTGAATAAATGGTTGTTCAACCACTGTATGTGTTTGTTCCCAGTGAGGCAAACCTTCTATATCAGAAGCAATCTATGAGTTTGTCATCTGCAGGGAGACTGTACAATTATCTGTGCTTCTTGGCTAAAGTGTAGCTGTGGAACGCATTCAATAGCTCTAGATATTTATGAACAGTGTTGTTTTCCTTTCATCTTTAATCCCTGCATGATGGATAAATTACCAGAACTGTCATGATTTTCTTATGTTCTTGTCCTGAGAGAGGTTGAACTCATTATTTGCCAGGGTTTCACAAATCCCATTTATTTTGTGACACAAATAATGTCATAGGTTCTGAGGTTTCTTGTCCTATGCTACTAGTCAGGCTCAGGGCGTTACTTGCCACTGCAGGCCCAGCGGACTGCAGGAGCACTTTACAGATCTTCCCTGTCTCTAACTCCCACGAGACGTGCGGCCGTTAGAGGGTTGCCACGGGTTACCATGGCAACGCTCCGCGCAGCGCGCACACCACATCTCGCGGGAGTTAGAGAAAAGAAGAGAAGCGCTGTAAAGTGCTCCTGAAGTCTGCTGGGCCCCCTCTGCCATGCCACCGGATCACCAAGGATCATGGAATCTTCCCCCCTCCCTGGACCAGGTACGAAACAGGGAGGGGGAATATCTTTCATTACATTACATGCATACACTAGTAAACACACACACTCTGATTTCATTACACTGACACACACTCTGCATTCACTAAACTGACACACACACTGCATTCACTACACTGACACACACTCTGCATTCATAACACTAACACACACTCTGCATCCACTCCACTGACACACATTCTGCATCCACTCCACTGACACACACTCTGCATTCACTACTCTAACACACACACTGCATTCACTGCACTGACACACACACTGCATTCACTGCACTGACACACACACTGCATTCACTGCACTGACACACACTCTGCATTCACTCCACTGACACACACTCTGCATCCACTCCACTGACACACACTCTGCATTAACTATACACACAGCATCCACTACACAAACATCCTGTATTCACAGTACACACACTACATCCACCACACATTGAAACATTCTGCATTCACTATACAGAGACACTGCGTCTAATACACACACTACATCCACTACAGACACTGCGTCTAATACACACTGCATCCACTAAACACATTGCATCTAGAACACACAAACACTACATCCACTACACAAACACACACTACATCACTGTACACACACTACATCCACTACTCAAACACACTCTGCATTCACTATACACACTGCATCCGCTACACAAACACACACTCTGCATTCACTGCACAAACAGTATCTAATACACAAAACACTACATCCATTACACACATTCTAATTCACTTCCACCATACACACCACATTCAGTACTGCATCATTGTCAGCGGACTAGGTAGGAGTCCTGTGGGCGGACTCATGGAGGGGGCGGGGGGGGCCCAGACGTTTGTCAGGGGCCCCAAAATTTCTGGTGGCAGCCCTGATCATACGTCTGCACAGGATCTGCTATTACATAAAGCAAAGTAATATTTTACCAGTACTGTCTGTTTTAAGTATTGTCATACTGTTTTGTTATTTACTAATGGTAGTGATCGTGTATCATGGTACATAGCATACAAATATCTATATTCTATGTGTGAGAGATCCAACTATCACCATATCTTGTATATATTGTCCTGGGAAGTTTTCATATTACGTTTTTGGTAGGTACAGTATCTGATCAGAGAGTTTCTGTTATTTCTGCAAACATGTTTTGTCATCTTATTTAATTGTGGTTTTTACCACTGTTTGCCTGTTATCTGGTCCTTACAGTCTAGTGTAAACAGTATCCTGATTTTGGCTATGTTTGGGTATCTTGTGGTTAGTGTAATAATGAGATTTCTCACAAAATTTAATTTTACCATTGTTCTAATGATCTTCTTATTGATTTAAAATGTTACTATCTATAATAGTCTGCTACCTCTCACCATACTATATTAATGTAATAGTACTGTATAATTCTGTTTCCTGTAGCAACTAGTCTATAACTCACTCCCTTTTTTAATTCATACACTTTTTATGGAACTTCTGCGTTCAGTATCTGAACTCTGAGAAATGTGAAGAATTAACAGTTTAATTACCTGTTATAGTAATTAAATCTCAAGCTTGAATCTACTCCTGTTGGGCTGTCATCTCCTACCATTTAACATGTGCTACCTCTATGGACCCAAGGTGCATGCAAATACCAGAAGGATCCTGCCATATACTAAAAGTATGGGTTAAGGTTTTTTTGTTTTTGTTTGTTTTTTTTGAGGGGGGGGGGTGAGGGGGTTATACTCAATTTAACACTATCTACTGCTTTTCAAAACTTGATTATTATTTATAAAGCACCAACAAGTTCCATAGCGCTTTACAATGGGTGGACTAACAGACACGTATTTGTAACCAGACAAGTTTGACGCACAGGAACATTTTTTGAAGGAGTGGAGATTGGGTGAAAGTCTAACAGAGAGGGCAAGGGCGTTTCATAGGAAAGGTGCAGCCCTAGAGATGTATTTAAAGTGAGCATCAGAGTTAGGAGTACGAACAGAGGTTACACGTAGGTCTCCGGCAGAGCGTAGGGGACTAGACGGGACATATATGTGTATTAGTGAGGATAAGTAGATGGGAGCAGCATTGTGTAGAGATTTGGCGAAAGAGGACAGCAGCTGTATTAGGTGTTAAATAGGGTCAGATGGAAGTGGCAGAATATTGCATACCATTTGCAAAAGTAGACAACCCAGGGTATTCAAAATAGCTTTTTTTTAATAGCAGATCACAAACCCTGGCCAAAGTTAGTGTTCATATTTGTGTTTTGCATTTTTCCCACATAAACTGCCCTTTCACCAATGATGTCATTGTCAGCATATGTTTTACAGCTTAAAAACACATCACTCATATTTCTGTTTAATGATGTCTCACAGTGCCCCTAATGTTTAGATATGATGGAGTTTTGGAAAATTACAGGGTCAAATATAGGGCTTACAAATGAAAATCTCTAATATTTCTGTCAGAATGCCTTCTGTGGTAACCAGATATGTCCCCCATGGTACTCACCTCTTACCTCTCACCTCTTACAGGAGGAGAAGGATCCTCTCCAGCATCCCTCTTTGTTCTCCACTAGGTTTTCACGCCAGCCGCGATAGACCCGCCCCCTTTAATGTTGCGGCGCGGGTGTTAATATGACGTCACGGCCCGTCAAAATTTTTGAATTCGGACATTTTGGGGGTGTGGCTACCATCCTAACGACCCACAGTATAAAAAGGACTCAAAGGGCAAGGTTCATTGCCCTGTTGTGGTTCATTATTGTTCCCAATAGTGCTTTATCTGTATTCTGTATTCTGGTTATTGACTTCAACTCCGTTTTGACTAATCTCCGTTCTATACTCCTTTGACCTGGCTTTAGCTTTAGCATTAGCATTCTCGTTTACCCTGATCTCTGTACTCCTTGACCTTGGCTTGATTCTGACTACTCTTTGTTCTTCTAACGATAGTCTGGCCATTCTAAGGAGCCTGCTGGATTCACCTTTAGTCTACAATCTGCGTATTGGATCCCATTCCATTCCTGACATTACAACAGGGCCTTAATGAATCCAGCAGGTGTAGGCTCTCAAGGGGGTCCATACGAGACCCCGTTTTGAAGAAATGGATCATCGTATGAATCAAACAGCATGAGCCCTACAGACCTTTATGAATAAGTCCATCCCTTGACCCGAAGAAGGTCGTAACCCTTCTATGGCTCCTGTATCCATGGGATTAGAGGTTGCTAACGTTGGGGCTTCATCGCATGTTACATCACCATTGCGTTATGGTGGAGCACCTGAAGCCTGTCGGGTTTTTTGAATCAGGTTAGCATACAATTTGAGCTACAAGCCCGATCTTATCCTACAGATAGAGCAAAGGTTGGTTTCATTATTACCCTGCTAGTCGATAAAGCATTAACTTGGGCTAATCCTCTTTGGGAGAGTGAGAATCTGTTAGTGTACAATTATGTTGCTTTCGTAGCCGCGTTTATTTGAACTTTTGACCCCCCCTCGTAGCAAAGCCAATGCTGCCAGAACCTTACTTCGTCTCAAGCAAGGTACTAGATCTTTGGTCAATTATGCACTGAAATTCAGGTCCTTAGCCACTGAAGTGGCTTGGAACAACCAAGCTTTTGTAGATGTGTTAGTAAATGGTTTGTCTGATGTGATATTGGATGAGATAGCTACCAGAGAACTCCCAGAGAACCTAGAATAGTTGATATCCTTTATATCACGTATAGATGAACACACGTGATTTAGACAAAACACTAGAGATCGCCCTAGAAGAACCTATGTCCGTTTAGCTCCTGCCTTTAACCCCCCCTGATTCAATGGCATTGGGGGTAACAAGGCTGTCCGAAGCAGAGAAACAATACAGAAGGAGTGAGGACTTATTTATGTACTGCGGACAAAGAGGACATGTCCACCTGTGATGCCCAAGCAGGCCGGAAAACTCCTGCACCTAAGGTGCTTTTGGAGGACAGGCCTTGGGTGTCTTCTCTTTGTCCTCCTTCAAAAAACACAAATATCCCCATCACCATAGTCTGGGAGAAGAGCAAGGTACAAACTATGGCTTTGATAGACTCAGGGGCAGCAGAATGTTTTATAGATCAAAATTTTGCCACCGCACAATCGATTCCTTCCCGGTTAAGGACTACACCCTTGGCTGTTGAGGCCATAGATGGTAGACCACGTCAAGTGCCTGTCCCCTTATACATAACCATTTTTTTACACCATGAAATATGTGTATTTCAACTTATCACCTCCCCGTCTTCTCCGGTAGTATTCCAGTGGTTACAAAAACACAACCCCATCAAAGGCTGGGAAAAAGGTGATTTCGTATCCTGGAGTAAGAGTTGTCTTCAGGGTTGTGTTACGCAAGTACAAACCCTTAATCTTATCAATGTTCCTACTATGTCTCCTTTTTCCACAGAAGTACCCAAACAATGTCTAATTATAAAGGCAGTATTAGATAAGGGAAAAGCAGAGTTATTACCTCCTCATAGATGCTACGGCTGTGCCATTAACCTTCTACCCGGTACTATGCCTCCTAGAGATACTGTTTACCCCCTTTCTGCCAAGGAGAACTCATTGAAGAATACATTACAGAGAATTTGAGGAAGGGTTTTATTAGAAGGTCTTCTTCTCCGGCAGGGGCAGGGTTTTTCTTTCTATTCAAGAAAGAAGGTGATCCTAGACCCTATATAGATTGTAGAGGAGTGAATAAAATTACTATACGTAATGCTTACCCTATACCTTTTTATTACGGAGTTGTTTGATAGACTCAAAGAAGCCAACATTTTTACGTATAATCTTGTCAGGATTTGTGAGGGGGATGAATGGAAGACAGCCTTTAATACTCGTTATGGGCATTATGAATACAATGTTATACCTTTTGGGCTATGCAATGCCCCGGTTGTCTTCCAAGACCTCATCAATGATGTGTTAAGGGAATACCTTAAAGAGTGTGTAATAGTATACCTAGATGATATTCTGATTTATTCAAAAGATAGGGAGACACATCACAGACAAGTTAAAAAAGTATTGACTAAATTGTCACAACACTATATGTACTGTAAACTTGAAAAATGCCTTTTTGATCAACACCAAATAAGTTTTCTTATTTCTAAAGCTTTCTAAGCTTTCTTGGATATGTGATTTCAAGAGAAGGGTTTGCTATGGGTCCTAAGAAATTGAACTCCATACTCCAATGGCCACTACCTAATAGGTTAAAGGCTATTCAAAGATTTATAGTATTCGTAAACTATTACAGACGCTTCATAAAGGGTTTTTCGTCTATAGTCGCTCTAATAACGAACATGACAAAAAAAGATATGAATCCAAAGAGATGGGATCCCAATGTTAAAGGCTTTTGAGACGCTTAAAATATCTTTTGCCTCTGCCCCTGTTTTAGTGCATCCTAATCCTAGTCTACCTTTTCTGTTATTGGTAGATGCTTCAGAGACTGGTGTAGGAGCTATGTTGTCCCAACGACAAAGTCCTGAACTGCCACTACACCCTTGCGGGTTCTATTCTAGGATATTGTCTTGTACAGAAAAACGTTACGATATGTGAGACAGAGAACTTCTTGCTATAATCCTAGCCCTAAAATAATGTTGACACGTGTTAGAAGGTAGATTACTTCCAGTGACTATCCTAACAGATCATAAAAACCTCTCTTATAGTGGAGAGGCCAGACATCTTTTTGCTAGTCAAGCCCGATGGTCCCTTTTTTAAACAAGATTTAATTTCGTATTAACGTATAGACCTGGTTCGAAGAATTCTAAAGCCGATGCATTGTCCCGTCAATATGAACCTCTTGTCAATTCTACTTTTGCGGTATCTTCTGTGGTACCCAAGCAACACATCATAGCTCATTCTAGTGTCAATATACAGTCTCCCCTGGTGACAGATATTGTTGCTAAACAGTCACAAGCGACGGGAGTTATCCCAGAAGGATGTCTATATGTTCCTCCTGAATACCAGAATGAGATACTCGTCCATTTTCATGACAGTAAAATCACAGGTCATCCAGGTACTCGCAAGACATATTCCCTAATTGCCAAAGAATTCTGGTGGCCTTCATTGCAAAAGGATAGTAAGGCTTGTACTGTTTGTGCTAGAACTAAACTGTTGCATGCTCTCCCATGTGGCATGCTTCAACACTTAGATATTTCTAACAAGCCCTGGGTCAGTATAGCCATGGACTTCATAGTCGACTTACCTACTTCCGAAAAGAAAACTGTTATCTTGACTGTCATTGACAGGTTCACCAAAATGGCGCATTTTGTACCTCTGATATTTTTTATTTATTTTATTATTATTTTAATTTTAATTATATACTTATGGTCTCTTTTTACATAATTAAGTGATTTTATAAATTATATGTTGGGGGATCTGCCTGTCAACCCAGTCGGTCATCCAGCAGCCAATCCAGCCTATCCAAGTCATGTAATTGCAGTGTTATTGTGATCACATTACTTGGATCAATGAGGTTGGCTGCAGGGGGACTGCCTCTGTTATCAGGCAGTCCCTCAGTTGAGATCTGGTGAGGAGTGTGAGTATTTGTGCTGTCGGGAAGGCCTGATCATTAAGGCATGCTTTGTCGCCATAACGGCATTGAAGCCCTTTTTTTGCAGGACTGCATAGCACACCTGTAGCAGAACTCCTATATCCGAGCTAGATATCTCCACTTGAATCCCCTCTTAGCTGGAAGAAGTGCTGGTTAGTGAATATAACGCTTTTGTCCCGGTAACCACATGACACATGATTGTGTTGTCTGATTACTGGGTGATCCCATCCTGGCGTATCTGGGTTATCCCTCGCTTAAATCAATTCTCTCCTGGACACAGAGAGTCAAACATAAAATACCACCAAAAACACAGTGAAAAAGTAATGAACCCCCACACATGATGTATCCCCGGATAGCTTCCAAACCAAGTGCCCCTGTTGGCAATATTGTGCTCACATGGAAGAAGAAATGGCAAATCATCACCAGGACAAAGATTTGACTGGCAGCTTTCAAAGTCAATGCTGAAAAGAGCTCCATAGCGGTTGTGTGTCTTGCCAATCAAATATCAGTGGCTCCTGTGGACTGAAAAGCGGTGCTCCCCTGGCTCTCAGGGAGTGATTGTTAGGCTTAGTCTCTTGTACCTCCCCTCAAATTAGCACTCTCCTGGCTTGCCGGGGAAGTGGGGGAAAACAGGTGGAAGTGGACCTGAAAGTGTTGGTGACGCAGGAGATCAAATGAAAAATATGGCTGTCGCGCTAAAGTCCTTGAGGTTCTCTCCGGTTCTTTCAAATCGTTTGCTGACATGGGGAAGACGTGATCTCCGGTGATTAACATGAAGGGGTAGGCAGTGAGGCAGAGAAATTTGGGGAATAGAACAATAGTGTGCCACAACTTCCTAACGTCGGGAAAGGGTTAACAATTTTAAAGGCAGCTTGTTTACAATTATCATGTTGGGGAAATTGGCCAATTCTTGATAAAAATTCAAAATTCTGCAGCATTTAAGAAAGAGACGAATTAGAAAATATTATTCAGTTTGAATCTCGTACATGAAATCTGAAGTTAAGCAGCAAGTCTGAGCTTAGAAAAAACAAAACCTTAAGCATGTCATGCCTTACAGGCTCCTTGAAAATGTATTTTCTACAAAATGTATTAGGTTCATTGGAAGGAGTAATAATCTTTGATGTCTTTTGTAGGATGCATCTTTAAAATGACTCCACTCTGCTCTTGATTGGACTTGTTCTGCTTCCCAGCGATATATATGACACCGTTTCATCAACTGCACCTGGTATGCTTCCTGTCCTGTTAAATTATCCAGCTGCTCAACTTTTGGCATCTCTTTAAAACCAGTTAAAGGACTTTAAAAGTAAGGAAAAGTTACATTTTGAATGCCCCATTCTAAAGGACACAAAGCTGTGATTACCTGCAACCTTACACTATTTCTCACTGTGAGACAGCTGGCAGAGACAACTGGTTTCATTTAAAACGCTAAAGCTTTAAGTGTATGTAGCTATTTAAATCTCCTATCAATGATAACATCGCCATAGTTGTATAGTTCTCTAGCAATTCTAACTTGCAGCATATGTGCAAGTCAATATTGGACATAATGCAGGCTATAAAAATTAAATTCTTTTTTTATTCTTACTGTCAGAAACAAAAAAGAAAATATATATTTTTTTAACTTGCTTGAGTTTAGGGATAAAATCAGTGATGGCTAGGTTAGTCGAAAGTGACAATAGTAATGCAGAGATGACTCCACATTGTCACTCCTGATGTGAAGAACCCTAATTATATCAAACAATAAATGGTTAAATTTTAAACTGACAACCTAACCATTAATGTGATTTGTCTAATAAAAAGACTTTTAGGAAACCTTTTCAGTCGGGAAACAATTCACTATTTTTTGAGTAAGCCCCATTTACCTACAGTACATTGCTACAGGCAGTCTTTTCTGGAATGATTATTCCCAAGGCTTGGTATATAAGAAAACAGAAATAAAAGCTAAACATTTGGATCATCCCAAAAAAAAAAAAAAAAAAAGCCCTTAAAAGCCATTTGAGTGGTTTAGTAATGAATAACAGTTATTTATTTTTCCATTTCATTTATTTCAGTCTAGCTTCTTTAAGATTTTTTGGAATTTAGACTAAAGAAAATACCACAATGAAGATTTTTTTTTAAACAGAAATAAAACTACCTTAATTTAGTCCCACTGATTTGCTGTGTGCTGTATTCGTGTTTTTCTCTCCTACAACATGTTAATGGGTCACAAGTGGAAAGATGATACTGGCTGGGCATGTGGTCCAGAAGTAAGTGCTGTGGATCAAGCAGACAAAGGGGCAGTATCACAGTATGATGTGCATAGGATGTAAAGGGATGGCTTACTTGCCACAACTAAGAACTGGGATAAAGTGTTAATGGCCAGAACAGTAGGGTCAGACACTGCATTGGAATGCTCTAGTCTAGATAGTCTGCACTTTAACTCCCCTCCTTTGCACACTGCAGAAAGCAACAATCAATGGAAGTGGAACGTTATGTATTTCCAGAGCAATTACCCAGGGATAAAGCTATTCCCAGAAAATGGAGATAGTTTTATACCATGCCATAAAAGCAATTTTTTTTTTATGGCCATCACTTATTAAATATAGAAAAAAAATACAAATGCAAAGTATGCCATGCATTGCACGGTTGAATGTATTCTTCAATAGCCATAAATTGAGTATTTATAAAATGGTGTCGGGATATAATGTGTTCTACCATACACTGTGCTGCTAATAATGTGACTAAAAGAGACAAAGAATGGGAGGGAGGATGTAGCACACACACACAGTCACTAGTCTATCCCTCCCTCTCTCCCATGCTAGTCCCATTAAGGGGAGGGAGTCAGAGCGCTTCGGCAGCAGTGAGGGCTCACTAGCCGGAGGATCGGTGGTTATTAGGGCTCTGGGCAGCTGCCTCAACATGTCCGTCCCACGGCTGCCAGCGGACTCATCTGTCCTCAGCCCAGCAGAGCAGGCGGCTCCGGGGCTCAGCGTGAGTCTCAGGTCCTGAGCGGGAGGATCGCGGTACGCCTCCAGGTAAAGGCGGCTGAGGGGGGCAGCGTGTCACCGCACCGCACCGGCCACTGCCTGCTTTGTTCTGCACAGGCACGGGGCAACCGAACACAAAGAACTAGTGCGGGGGCCACGGGGGGGAGGGGGGCTATACTGTGCTGGGGGGCAGGGTGCATGGGACCAGGCATGTATACAGTGTATGTCACATATATGTGTTTTATATTGTCATGTCTATATATGTAGGTGTATATGCATCATTAGTCATGTATGTTGGTGTGTATGTGTATTTTTATATACAAGCACACACACTTTAAAAAAAAATAAAAAAATCCATCTTTCTCTACAGATATGTGAATACATATGTGGTTTTTTTTTTTTGTTTGGTTTTTTTTTAGTGATTTCACATATACACACGTGCATGGAAGAGAAAGAATCAAGCCCAGCATCATTAACACTAAATGGTTACTTATTGGTGTGAGCTTGGCATTTGGCATGTCGCTGTTGCCCCTTGCCAGGTTTACATTATGAAGTTCAGAGGTCTCTGTAGAAAAGGGCAGTGGGAGTTTGTGTTGAGTGGTACTCATAGGAGTTGATGATGCTGTAATGCAGGCAGATGTGCTGGTAGCTGGGGAGGTAAATTACATTTTGGCAGGTTTAGAGATATTCAGGGATTCCTAGAAGGAGTGTTTCTGCTGGTGAAAGTGGAGAGCGTCAGGAGAGAGAGAAGAGAAAAAAAAAGCTTCCCAGCTCCTGGGGGATGGTGGTAGCTAAATACCTGCACTAACTTTTGGGCTGGACAGTGGTAAAAAATAATGAATGCTTTGTACATATAACCTCATGGAGTTGCCATGGAGAAATAGACATATTACTGTAATAAGTGGCGATTTGCAGTCCTTCTTAAAACACTATATCACAATTTATTTATCTAAAGTTAAATTTAATGCTGAAAGCATACAGTCTGTCTTGTTATTCTTAAGTATTTGGGTATGAAACCTCCCCCACCCCCCCCCAAAAAAAAAAACAGATATGTTGAAGATGCAGATGTAATGTAGTGGAACCTACAATACTAATATATTATTTCTTGCAAAACAATACTAACAAAAAGGTTTGTCTAACAATCTCACGTTTCCCGTTTGTAAATAACAGGAGCATCTGCCAGTTAATTAATTGGACCATTTGTATTAATTGCGAAAAAACAGCTACTGTAACACACTTAACTAATGTAGCTTGTAGTCAGGCAGTTGTGTTTCAAAGTTCTTTCTGTGGATGTGTAATCTCCATGTTGTGGTTCAAGCCTTTTGTCAAATGCTTACAGCAGCCTGTCTCTCCCTTGAACCATAAACATATATTTAACATAATCCATGAATAAAATATACGACTGGCCTTTTGGCAGAGAACTAGTTAATGTAAAAAAGCACAGACACATGTGGTGATAGCAGATTGAAGCAGTCAACCTGCATCCTTAAAGCTGTATTTAGACTTACAAATCATGTCATCCTTGGTTTGTCTTCCCTTTGGTTAAGTGTGATGAGAGTTGTAGTGCAGCACTAGTAGAAGGTTGCCAAGTGTAGACTTTTGATCTAAAATTATTCTAGACATCCATTGTGGCAGCGCATTGTAACCAAAATAATATGTTCAGAACTGCAGACTATAGAAGCTGAATTATCAGCTCAGACCTATTTGAAACTTTCTCTGTAAATTATTTTTTAGAGAACAAAAAATGAAAATTATATTAAACACAGGTTTTGAGTGTGATTTGAGTAGAAAATCCTTTTTTGCATCATTAGGCTATAGAGGGAGCGATGGAGCTGTAAATCAACCTACATGCGTCCATACATATTCTTTCTAATGGTCTGTATCGATTTTGTTATGTTGGGTTCTTTCTTTCTCACAGTCTACCTTTCTAAAGTGCTTGAATTTTCTTCATTGTTTACACTACAAAAAAAAGGAGAATGTTTTACAGTTAATTACATAAAAATGAAACTAGTATGGCGATATACATTACTAAATGTGATATGTTAAACCTCCTCCATTCAGTTAAAAAACAAACTGGATATAGGTATAGTAAATACATTATTTTAACTAGGACAATGTGTATCCCTGAATTACGAGGACAAATGTGACCTGGAGAGTCTATTCACAAAAAATCTAATTCTTGTCAATTGTAGAATGAAAGTTGGTTGAGAAAACTGTTTCAAGGTGACTCAGGTCTGGTTTCAATATTCAAACTATTTTACAGATATACAAGAGTGAAATAACTGTCTTGATCATACTTGATGATAAATATTTTCTTAGCCAACATGAACCAATCTTACCAGCATTCCCATTGGAGATTTGTTGTTACTAGAGGTCCATATAGAGGATTCAACTTGTCATTGTCAGCTGGCTGACGATTACTATCATTAACTTATCATTAACATAGAGAAATGCCAAAAGCCTGGGGGCAAACTGATAAAGGATATTGTTACTTTGCTTATTATGGGCTTAGTAGAATATAATTGAGGAAGTCGGTATGGTGACCCCAATTCAGTGAACTTGGGTAACCCACCCTCACATTTTGTTATTGCTTGCCAAGAATTGTGTGTAGTTCATGTATAGAGGTCCCTGACTAAAACTCTTTTTATTTTCATTTATCTGACTTTTTTCAACTGTTTGCCAATGCCCACTTGCAGCTCGGTCTTGGCATTAAGCTTCCATACTAGTCATTTCCTCAGGTTGGCAGATCAGAAGCATCTGACTAGAAATCCCTCACTCGGCCAATTATACTGACATCATTAGACAAGTCGTAGCTTAAAGAATAGTCAAATCGCATTACTCACAGAAACGTGTCTTCAATTTTACTAGTTCTGTATCATAACTGAACCTAGCAATGTAAGTTAGTTGTAGCAGGAGCTTTTAGAACAGACTTGTCTTTCGTGAATATCTGATTTTGAAGACTTCTCCCAAATTCAGTATTTCATTTAAATCTTTTGCAAAGTCAGTACAAAACAACTGTAATCCTAGGACAGTTTCTGCATCTTAGAGTTCTTCACAGCTGTTCTCTCTACAATGTGTAAGTAGTAAACAATACACCACCACCTTCCAATGTCAACTGCATCTATGTACATGTAGGTACATTTAGCAGACCTTGCACATATATTGAACACTCGTTTAGTGCCATTTTAAGTGATGAAGGGGGATCACTTGCAGGTGGTATAAGACAAAATTGTGTATTCTTTAAAAAAAAAAAAAATTCAAAGTAAAAAATAAAAAAAACTAGTACAATCCTCTCCACACAATACTAAAAAGTGACTGTGGATTGTGTAATACATGCAACCTCCTTTGCCATCTGGTGAAATTGATAACAGACACATATATTGTATATCTCTCTTCCTAGATTATAAATTTTTACCAGGCAGTAACTTCTTTTCAAATATTTGCAGTGGTTCTTATTCTCTTTGATTGTATTGTTATACAGTGCTATGTCAATAAATTAACTCTTCAAATATTTTTTTTTTCTGTGCCTGTTGAATGGCTGATCTCTGTTTCCAACACAATTTATCCAAATGCATCCAAAATGTGTAATTTCACAGATCTTTATTATACAATGTTCTTTGGAATTAGATTCTATATGTAACTTTATTTTTTTAAAAATTTTTTTAATGGTGAGCATACACCTCTCAGACACCATACCGATCTCTTAATGTACATTAGGAACATGCTTAAATGTATACCAGCCTGTATGTGCACTGAAAAGGTATAAATGCAAAAGGAACATTTTTACTTCCTTCTGAATCTTTTTAAGATAATCACTCGGAAGCACTTTGTGCCCTTTGATATTTAATCAAGTTGACATGGATTTAATGATCTAATCAAAAATATTGTCAAGGTGGAATTTCTTTACACCAAGCTGCTTAAGCAGAATCCAGAAGAAAAATATCAATCCATTTAATTATAATACTTGCAATAAGATTTCAAAGTGTTATATTTAACCTACTCTTTTTAAATACCACATATCCGATTTGATGCCTGGTGATCTTAGTATAGTATTAAAAAGCTTTTTTGTGGAATCCTAAATGTAATATTTTCTTATGTTTTATTATATAGTTTTCAATAATTCTTGTCCGACTATCTGTCTTCTGTTGCATTACATAATACGCTTTTAGACAAAAACAAATGCTTTTGGTTAGTTTGCATCCCTCTTAATAGGTCGTTTTTGTATTACTTCATGGACTTTAAAGGATTTCCTCATCCAAGAATACTCATCTTTTTGAATTTTTGAAACGTTAGATAACACATTTATTATAATTCTAGTTGGAGAGTTTAGCTAAATATTGTAACCACTGTAGTGCTTGTTCACAAGAGTCAGTTCCAAAACCCGAGTTAACTTAGTTTTTTTAATCCTTCCAATGTCTAAATAAAATGTGCATCATAAAGATCAGTGTATGGCCAAAAGTATGTGAAAACCCAAACATCATACTTGCATGAGCTTCTTGGATATTTAATTCAAGCGTGATGGGCATTAATATGGGGTTTGAGCTCCCCAGTAGCATACTAATGAGGGGGGGAGACACGATTCTGCCCCAGGTGACAGACAGCAGGGGGCTAAGCAGTGCAACCCTCTCCCACCACAGCAGTTACCAGATCACTGACACATCGCATTTGACCATATGTTATTATTTAAGTGCCAACAAATTCCGCAGCACTGTAGAATAGGTGAACTAAGAAACAAGTATTTGTAACAAGCCAAGTTAGATATACAAGAATATAAGGTGCAAAAGGGTCCACTCAATCAAGATTACAACCTAGGGTGAGTGGTGTAAAGTGAGAAGAGGTGATGGCAAGATATATTTCACGCATGTGAAAAGTAGTTTTTTTTGGATGACCCAGTAGCAGGAGAGAAAGCAAGGTGGGTTACTAAAAGTGTGGGCGAGAATGCTGTAAACAGTTTAATTATATAGTGTACTTAAAAAAAAAAAATTGCGGTTTCACTATAACCCATGTGCTTAACATTTGTGTTTGTGAAGTCTGAAAAATAAAATTAAATGTAGATATCCACACTACTCTATCTACTTCCAATTTGGAAATCAGTGTCTCCATCTTGATCACCCGGTGGCCATTATTTAAAGGTACACTCCAAAAACCTAATGCACTTTAGATTGCTGAAAAGCTTTATATATAAAGAATGTGTCTTCTTAATAATAACAGTGTCCAAATTGGAACATAGGAAGTAAAGATGGAGAAATAGAAACAATGTTTTATATTGTTTTAATGTTTTATTAAATGCTGTAATTTTTACACAGACCTAATGCATCCACATAAAAACATTGGCAAAGTTATTATACAATGTTATTTTCATTATTTTGTTTACTATTTGGTAATAGGAGGTTAACATCTTGTAATACATAACTTTCCCCTTTTAAGACTTTCTTGTAGTGTATAAGGTGTGTTGCAGTAATTAAAGCATATTTAATTTTAATAGTTTTGTTTAGTATTTTGTAATTGGATGAACAAAGCTTGTAACACATCATTTAAAGTGGCACGGTCACCACTGCTAATACTCATGTTAACTGTGGTGATATTTCACTGAAATTGCAACCCAGTCAAAAAATATACTTTGACATGGTGATACATCCAATAATTTACTAATCGTCATCACATTTTTAGTGTGGGTGAAATAGTTGGGTGTAATAGGGCATATATTGGTGTCCAGACTTGTGCCATGGGATGGTATGGATAGGCGAGTCAAAGAAAAATCGTTCCAATGTCACCCACTTTTTGATTGTCAGGGGAGGCAAATTGTGTATTCTAGACATGTTAAGTGCTTTGTAATAAACTTCCAAGTTTGGAAGACCAAGTCCCCACCTTAGTTTATGTTTGGTCAGAATAGAATATGGCAGTCTTGGTTGTTTATGGGACCAGATAAAAGTGCCAACATCCAAAGTCACTTGACCATGGTGTAGAACGACTTCAGAAGAGCTATAGGAAGGACCTGCATAAGTTAAAGAAATCTATGGAGGATATTCATTTTTATTATAGTTATTCTGCAAAACCAAGTGAAGTGGGGCATGTCCAATGTTGTAAGATCTTTAGAGGTTGCTTGTAATCGAGGCTGGTTACTTGAGTTTATAGAGTTTAGATATTTGTTGAATATGAAATCCATAAATATCAGGATGGTCCCTGATCCCCTGAAGGAATGGCTCCATGATGAGGACAAATAGAAGAGGGGACAGGGGGCACCCATGTCACGTGCCATTGCTAATAAGAATAGGGTTGGACAGTTGTCTGTTTGATTCTAGCACTGGGGGTTGAGTAAATCACATTTAGCCACTTAGGGCTGAAGTCCATGGTTCGTATATTTGAAAAGAGTAGGGACCTGTCCACCCTGTCAAATGCCTTTTCATCATTCAATGAGAGCAATAGGTTTTGAGTTTACATATATATATATATATATATATATATATATATATATATATATATATATATATATATATATATATATATATATATATATATATATATATATATGGGGAAATGAATGAGATTAATCAATTTGGTGTTATTTTAAGCCTCTCTAACCAGAATAATGCCAGACTGAACAGGATTGACTAGTCGCTGTTGTAGAGGCCATAGGCAGTTGGCCAGGATTATGGTGAATATTAATTAGAAAAACTCTTGCAAATGGAAGAATCTTTTCCAAGTGTAGGCATTAGAGTGATTTGGGCTTCTATAGCTGTGGTAGGTAGAGTTGATGAGTTGGTGATAGAGTTAAATGCTTCTAAAAAGGTTTTCGAGCGGATGTGAGAAAATGTTTTATAATAATTGATCGTGAAGCCATCAAGGCCTGGACTTTTGCCTGCTGGTAGATTTTTGATCACCAGATTATAGTCATCCTGTATTAAACATGCTTCAAAGGTCTAGAGTAAGTTGGCAGAAATGGTTTGCTGTATTCTAGAGGCAAGAAATTGCCTCTTCCTCTGCAGGAGGTTACATAGTTTGATATGAAAGTTATGAAAAGCATCCATATCAAGTAGAAGCTAGGATACCTCTCTCCTTTTTAATGCTAGCAATGAAGGAACTCTGAAGTTTTTTTGTTGTATAGCCCATGCTAACATTCTTCCGCATTTACCTCCTTGTATATAGTATGAGGATTTTGTGAGAAGTTTTATGCTTAACTTCGGCATTCAGTATTATTTGTAGGGCTGATAGTTTCTCGATTTAACTTCTTGTAAGAAGTTAGTGAGCAGTTATGTTTATGGACATTTTCTTTTCCAGCAAGGCTGTTTTGGCCTCTCGTAATTATTATTTTTTCTTTTTTAGTTTCAAGATTGATCCAATGAAAACTCCTCGCATTACATATTTGTGTGCTTTCTAAATTACTGTGGGGGAGAGAGTAGATGTTAGAGTTGTTATAAAAATAGTCAGAAAGAGCTTCAGTGCTAACTTTTGGGTCATTAAATAATAAGTTGTTTAATTTCCACTGGAAGGATTTAGTAAGGAGGGGATTTTTATTACAAGAGACAGGGATGCATGATTTGACCATGTGATTGATCTGTTATCACAGGATTGGATCAATTGTAGAAATTGATGGGAGAGGAGCATCATGTCCAGCCGTCAGTATGTGTCTGTGGCTGGAGAGTAATAGGAGTAATCTCTCATATGGTGAGGGATAATATGCCATCCATCATATAGTTGGGATTGATCTAAGAGTTTTCTCATGGACAATTGATAGTCTAGGGCAGTGTAGGATGCACAGAGATCCAAGTCAAGTGTGGTATTGAGGTCACTCCCTAATATTAAGATTCCCTCTGTAAAATGGTCCACAGTACGTAATATTTTACTGAAGGTTCTGCCTTGCCTCCTATTTGGGAGATATACATTACATAAGTAACCATAGTTTGATCAATGAGGCCCTTAACTATCACCAGCCTACCATTGTCTTCAGATTCATGGGCTTTATACATAAAAGGGAGTTGGGCTGCAAGCAATTCACTCAGTATAATTTCTTTTAAAAGAAAATTATTCTCAACAATGAGATGATGCTTATCTTAGTTGGTTCTTTACAAATGTTCTTAAATTCCTTTCATTGCTTCCCCCAGTGAGTTAAAGTATCCTTAATACATTCTTTATCTGCGGGTAGGAGGTGCTTGGTCAAAAAGACCACAGAGGGATCTATTTATCTATTGAGCAAAAGAAAATGGTACTAGTGAGTAAGCTGGGTTTTCAGTTACCAAAATTGAATTGTGTATAATTGAAAACCAAGTTGCAATATTTAGTGTCACTTCGCTGCATTTCTCTTCAGTTCACTTTGTGATACATAAATCCCAAGTTGTTGTGCACGCCTGCAAGTTGAAAAAGGTAAGGAAGACTTTTTATCTTATACATTTTTATGTTTTATGGCAAACAGGGAGAATGGGAGTCCTTAATGGAGCATTGTATCCCTAATCTTATAGTGTTCCTTTAAACTTGCATAGATTATACCGGAAACAGCTTCCATTTCATTGCAGTTCAATTGCTTTCATGTATTGTAGAGGTAAGTTTTAGTCTGACATGTCATATTATTGTTCACTTCATTATAATTGACATCAAAGTACAAACAAGTAGTAAAGCACTGTGGTGTCATAGACACACATCTGCCCACAACAGTTTGTCTCAAAGAGGATATGGGAGAGACACTGTCTTCCTTTTTTTTGTACGTCATTGTTAGTGAGTGATTATTTAGTTGTAAGTGGAGCAGTATTAAATGTGCAATATACAATGTATACAACCGTATTCTGTTACTCCTCCAATAGGTGGCGCGTGATTAATGTAATGTTTGGATTGGTAAATTGGGATTGCACTAAGGTGTGTAGCAGATATCAATTTAGCAAGTCACAATAGTGCTTTTTTCTGCCCAACCTGAATATATCGGCTTTTTTAGCACTCCAAAATTGTTTATTCTTATGTCAGTAGTGATTACATCGGCAGTCTCAACCTAATGTCTTCAGCATTAAATTGGCCTAAGTCTGACTTAGACAAATGGTAAATTTACCCTGTACAGTAACTGATCTATAATATAATACAATACCTAAAATATAACATATTCAAGTGGAAGACTGAAGCAATGATCATTTCAAGTATGTTTCATCAAATAATGACAATTAGATTGTACGGTTTACTAATTGTAGTTACATAATTTATTTTTTTTATTTATTTTTAGTAAATTTCAATTTATTATGATGTTTACCAAAAAAAACTGACAACAAATCTGCAAATAAATAATAGAAACATATGTAGTGCGGACTATCTGGATAGTAAAATGTAAAAGTGGGGAATAAAGGAAAAAACTCACATTTACAAGAGCCCTATCATCCCTGGCTCTGGGTTTGCAAGGCTCCACTTGAGAGGGAAATATCCCACACTATATAGATAGAATCCGAATGGTGTGTTCTCTGAAGTCAGATAGTTCTAAGTAAAATAGGACAGAGAGAGGCAGAAACCCCTAATTGAATAGCATCTTCAACAATTTATTAATAAAAAAGGGCTAAAAACTCTTACTATGCAAGTGGTGGGTTATGCCAACAAAGCTACCCACATAAAAGCATGTGTACATCAAATGAAAACAGCTTTAGCCACTTGATAACAGTCACTTCCTGGTTTCGTCCATCCCGATCACGTAATCACGTCCGGGTCCACCGCTTCAATGACGTCTGCATGTCGCATTTCGCCCACCTACCTGGGCTTCTTCCGACGACATCATAGATCTCTAGCCCCTTCTTTTAAGTCCCTAATTCCTCACCTTCTGTTTTTTTATTGGTCCGGGAGCGTGGTTTAGTTGTAGGGAATTCATTCTGTTCTTCCTCTATGGGAGTGTGTAATAGGGCTAGTGTCAATCCTCTTGTTACTCATAGAAACTGTAAGAAATGCAGATAAACTGCTGATGTATATTATACAATATTACACTTCCAATAAGCATATATACACAACCACATTCAAATGCAAACATTTTAAAAATAAAAATAAAATTCAGAGAAAGCCCACGTTTATGCAGTTATAACTTTTCTTCCAATACACAACATTAAGTTAATTCAGAAGTAGATTTAGAGAGCATAAAATCACCATCTGAATCCTAAGAAACCAAAAGCCTAGATGGATATAAATATAGAAATATATTAAAATAAAATGAAGTACAATTTAAAAAAAAAAGCACATCTGAATGTTACAGCAATTGCTTTAGCTATATATATCTGTAGGTGAATTTACTGAAAATATAGAGAAAAAAATCCTCCATCTAAATCAACAAGGAAAATACAACTAAATAAAGTTCTATAATATATTGCATCTAACACTATTGATACTAATAATGATCGCGAGGAGTTAGTGATATATATATATATATATATTAATTTATAGTGACAGCAGTGTCAAAGTTTAATATCTATCAATAGGGCTCACATACAAGTATGAATCAAGCAAAGAGCTATACATACAGATACAAATTCCCGTTGTTTTAAAAAGAAAGAACAAGGTGAGGAATTAGGGACTTAAAAGAAGGGGCTAGAGATGATGTCGCCGGAAGAAGCCCAGGTAGGCAGGCGAAACACGTCACTGGAGAGGCAGACCTGGAAGTGATCACGTGATCGGGACGGATTAAAACCGGAAGTGACTGTTATCAAGTGGCTTCAGCCGTTTTCATTTGATGTACACGTGCTTTTATGTGGGTAGTCTTGATGGCATAACCCACCACTCGCAAAGTAAGAGTTTTTGGCCCTTTTTTTATTAATAAATTGTTGAAGATGCTATTCAGTTAGGGGTTTCTGCCTCTCTCTGTCCAATGTTACATAGAACCATCTGACTTCAGAGAACACACCATTCAGATTCTATCTATATAGTGTGGGATATTTCCCTCTCAAGTGGAGCCTTGCAAACCCAGAGCCAGGGGTGATAGGGCTCTGGTAAATGTGAGTTCTTTCCCCCATTCCCCACTTTTACATTTCATTATCCAGATAGAGTGCATTACATTTGTTTCTATTATTTATTTGCAGATTTGTTGTCCTCAGTTTTAGCGTGCTTTTTTGGTAAACATTATTTATATCTGTGTATACTTTTTGTGTCATTGTGGTTTAGTGCAGCTAAACTGAGTGCTTTATTACCTTCATAGCACTTACACACTGTTGGTTTTTCAATTTATAATAGTTTAAACATGATGTGTTAATTTAAACCTAGACTCCATATTGAAAACAATGACGCACTGAATGCTCACAAAATTGAGCAATAGCTACGCTATAATGTTTATTTTTAATTTTTTTTTATATAACAACATTTTTGTTCTGTTGCAAGATTAAATTGTTTGTGAACTTTCGTATTCCAAGATACAACACTGCTCATATGGCATTGGTTACTTTACATAAACCTTGGTTTTGTGATTCTGTCTCAATTGGATACATGTGAACGGGAAGTGCGTAGGCATGCTTGAGGTAGAAAGTATTTAGTATTATAAGATCTTATCCTTATGTTTTCAGGCTAGTGCACCAACCATCTTGCTGGAAATCAACATACATATTCTAAAAATACAAAATGTACTTACGGGCAAAGTATGTGAGGTAAATTGGGTCTGATTGTTCAAGTTGAAGAGATAATTGTGGGACAGATACAAAGTGGAAACAGCCATTCAATTTTAACCAAATCCCATTTACAGTAATTACAGAAAAATGTTCCAAACTGCAATTGTGATAATTTTGTCAATCTTTAATTGAACTATTGTTTTATTAATTCCTCTTTTAGCTACTGGAACAAAAAACAAAATCATGTAACTTCATTAATAATATATATACTCATAATGTTTGCTTTGTTTATCTAAACTATGAGGCTATTTTGATTGGAAAAAAACTTAGGGAAATTACTTCATCCAGTGAATCAAAGATATTGTTGGCCATGAACACAAATTGTATTATTTTGTATAAGTAATATAATAATCAATTTAGAGAATGAACATACACCCAGATACATGCGGCACAGATTATGACTTGTGAAAGCAACCAATGCCATCCAGCATACATTGTGACTGAATTTAAATTACAAAGTTTGTGTTCTTTGAAACCTTGGATACCTAATAAGACTGAACCATCCATACTGTATTCAATATATTTCATCAAATGGACACACAAGTTCAGTAGATAATTTTGCCCAAAACTGTTTTAGCACTGAAATCTGCAGCTGTTATTTGTCTAAGGCTCCAATACACCACAGCCATTCTCAAAGACAGGATATGTATGACTAATATAAGTTTATGGGAGAAGTAAAACAGCAAACGGAGGGTTGCATGCAAATGTGCCTGGTTATGGTGATATTCCATCGAGAGACGGTGAAATGTTAAGAAACAAACAAAAAAAAGTATATAAAGTAACTCAGATAGCAAATTGGCCAGATCACTGCACTGACATTTAGTAAATGTCTCTTAGTTTAGTAAGAAGTTAATACAATAAAGCATAGCCAGTTACAGACACAGTTGTGATATTACAATGTTATTACAAGACATAACAACATATCCTGGTCCTTTTACAGCACAGGTTGTACTTTGTACAACAGAGTACATGCAAAGGATAACTAAAATAATCATAAAATATTTTATTGTGAGCGCAGTCATTTTTTTGATGATTGAACATTTTCTCCACAAGGTGTATTTTGCCCAGTAAATAGTACACTGAAGCTCTGTCATGGTTATTCATTAATGTATAGTACGCAGATGTATCAAATCAATAAAGATAAGAACAGTGAGTCTCTATGTAACAAAGTAGCTTTTTGTGAACAGTCTTTTAGAGTCGAAGAATGAAATCCGTAAAGACAATGTTGGCTTATTTCCAGGTAATTTCCAGTGGATACAGGTATATAAACAAAAAATGTGAAAAATTATGATTAGAAAAAACCCTATCAAGCCCATGGAGGCAGAAATTCAATCATGTAGTGTAAAAATTACTTTTATTAAAACACAATTCCTTATTCAAATACCATGCAATTAATAAAATGCAAAGAAATATGTTTGGAAGTTACTGACTCTCATTACTGGCATCCAGCCCAAACACGTAATTGGGAATAGACTGTTGCAGATCCACCTTTACCTGGTGAAACTAACGAGCACTCGGGACGCTGAGCATAACTCATAATGTCTGCAAACCGTCACCTTTTATATTTGTATTTCCAGATAGTGATATACATTTTATTAATTGCATCTATAGTATTTGAATAAGGAATTGTGTTTTTTTTTTTTTTTAAAGTAATTTTTACACTACATTGTTGAATGCCTGCCTCCATTTAAGGCTGGTTGGTTTTTCCTACTCATATTTTTTTCTTATATTTTTTATTTATATACCTGGATCCATTGGGAATTACCTGGAAACAAGTCAACATTTTGGACTTAATGATTACTTCAGGAACTATAAAAGACTGCACAAAAGCAACTTTGTTTCATAGAGACTCACATTCTTATCTATATTTATTGGATACATCTGAGTATTGTTTTATTATTATTATTGCCATTTATATAGCACCAACAGATTCCGTAGCGCTTTACAATAATATGAGAGGGGGGATTTAACTATAAATAAGACAATTACAAGAAAAGTTACAGGAACGATCGGTTGAAGAGGACCCTGCTTAAACGAGCTTACAGTCTATAAAGTTTGTACAATTTAAGATAACTGTTTAGATATAGAGAATAAGGTGAATTCGTTTTTTGCACATATTAAGTGATTTTAAAAGGTCAATAGGTTTCCTATGTTTCACCCTTTTTTGTCAATTTTAAATATCTTATTAAAATATTTTTTTTCTAGGCGCTCCTCTAGAACATAGCTAATTTATTAATTAATGAAGTCTTGCCATTTTCATTTTACTTCTAATGTAAAAACAAGACAGACTTACTTAAAAACATCTTAACAATTCAACAATGTTATCCCAAATCTAGAATTTCCCACAATTCACACTTTAGCAAACAACTCTGTAAATATATCTGTATGTATGTGACACCGCTAAGGAAAGTAAGATATATTTGTGAGTTGACTAGACTAATTAAAACCTATCAACAAAGTTGCATATCAATCTACATTTAAAAAAAAGGACTTAAATAAATCAAGTTCAACATTCCACACAGCTGTTTCCATAGTTTATCCAAAAGAAGGCAACTCCCTCCTCTTAACACTGTTAATTCCAAAATGGCAATCCAATATCTACTTAAATCAACATACTGTTACCACCTACATACCTGCTTGTCAGACCACCTTATCAATAAGTGTCCTAGCGATAAATCCTCATAGATTCTAAGCTTGTTTGAATTCTGTCAAGTTTGTGCTAACGTTTGCTTTACATTTTTAAACATCAAATACCTATGCAATCTCTATAACATTAACTATTGTTCCTGAAATCCACGTGTAAAGCATATAACTTACCAAAATAGAAAGACATTCCAAAGATAGATAACTGGCATAACTATTTCCAAGTCACTTCAGTTCTAAATGTTCTTTGAGAAATAAATTGCATTATATATTAGCATTTGTTTTTTTGTTCTTAAGGGAAGAAAATAATCTGATATTAGTTGATAAGTTATCTGATTTCAGACACTTTCCCATTTGGAAGAAGGCCTCACAATTTTGGCACACTGGCCATAGAAAATTAGATGTCAACTTTTCTGGTGGATTCCATTCAATAGACTTCTTGCCTTCTGGACACATGCAAATTCCCTTGGCAGTAACAATCCCCCCACCATATTGGAGGAAAGGATGGAGATTTATTAAAATGTTCTGAAAGTTTCTTTTATTTTTGGTCTCTGAACTGTTTGTATTTATTAAACCATTTTAAGCCTAATGAAAATGTGTGTCTGGTCAGTAACATTATTTGTGGACTCCTGATAAAGAGCTGTTTTGGCATTCTTTTGGTGTTTACTTCAGTCTAATGATGTGTCCACTGAGTACGGGTGATGCCAGCTTTACAACAAAGTAACTGTCAGTGCAACTAGTGTAACACAATAATAAACTGGGAGTTTTGAAAAATAAATAAATATGATTATTATTGTTTTTATATTTTTTTACATTGTATGCTCTTGAAACCCAGAATCCTCGAAGAATGGAATAGAAGCCCATTTTTAGATGTCATTTGCCATCAGCTTATTGTTTACTAGGGATATTGTGGGAGCCCCAGAACAACAAACCACTTTAAGATGCTAAATAAAAGTTTATTTAAAATATTGTTTATTAGGTAATTACAATGCATATTAATACATTATTATTATTCCCTGATAACAATCTTAAAAACTGGTTGCACATATTCTGCTACAGTTAGAAAATGTAGACTAAGTAAGTTAATCACCTGTTCTGTGAAAAGGGAATACAAGTACAAAGGAAAGAGTTGCATGTCATAATCTCCCAAATCATACTCACACACACAGACAAACTTAATTTGTTTCTTCTTTATTCCTTTTACAGTATTCTAATTAAGCTCCAAACTAATATGATTTTTGTTCTTCCAACAAAATATTTCCCACATATCATTTATAATACCAAGCTGTGTTTGATTTAGAGCTAACCAAATGCAAGAAAAATAAAACCCAGAACAAGTAAATTAATTGAGGTAGCAAAAGTTTTAAAGAGAAACTATAATGCCAGGGAAACACAGTTGTTTTCCTAGCACTATAGCTTAAAAACCTTCTGTGACTTACCTAAGTCCAGCAATGATGTCCCTCAGCGCTGGCTCGGGCTCCACTTTTGTTGCTCCCCTGCTGTTGTCAGCCAGCAGGAGAGACATAATGCTCATGTGCGTGACCGAGCTCGCATTAGTACTTCCCATAGGAAAGCATTCTACAATGCTTTCCTATGGGGTTTCG
The DNA here is from genome assembly GCA_933207985.1 of Pelobates cultripes. Taxonomy (NCBI): domain Eukaryota; kingdom Metazoa; phylum Chordata; class Amphibia; order Anura; family Pelobatidae; genus Pelobates; species Pelobates cultripes. The sequence continues at coordinate 258,158,434 of OW240912.1, forward strand.
GGTGATGCTAGATGTCCTCATGCATAGTGTGAGGACGTACAGCATGAGTAAGGTGACCAAAAGTAGCCTTACGACCCGAAAGTTTCTCTAGTGGCTGCCTGGTAGACAGCCACGATCGGTGGAGTTAACCCTAACGGGTAATTATTGCAGTTTATTAAAAACTGCAATAATTACCTTTGCAGGGCTATGGGACTTGGGAATATGCATCTAGACTAGTTCAATGAGCTGAAGTGGTCTGGATGCCTGTAGTGTCCCTTTAAGTTGTATTATAGCCTGGTGGTCCTTTCCTTCTTTACAACTGACAGACTAAACAACCTATGTTAGGATGGACTATACAAAAGGGGGAAATAAAGGAGTCAGTACTTTTTTCTCTTTCTGTGAATAACTAGCCTTCATGCATTAGGTTTTGTTCTGGGTGGTGCCAGTTATTTATTTGTGTGCGTATGGCTTATGATTTGTGTGACATTGAATATGTCAGTATATAAACTAAACAATAGGTTTTTTTTCCCATATACATTCAGTGTTTACAAAAATGAGAATCCTTTAATCTGAAATATACAAAACCATGGGTTATGTTATTATGGTGACAACAATGCCATCTTAGCATTCTGGAGACCTCATAAAGCATTTAACCTTTGATCTGTAGTTTATGATGTCTCCACAACCACTTGCCTTTAAATATTTTATTTATTAGTATTTCTGTCTGTCTTTTATATAATATAGTTAAATTACACGATCTTAAAGTGTATGTACAACTGTGTCATTAATAATTGAGTCTATCCATATTTTCCACCCTTTGTGTATCATATGTTGTAAAAAAAAATTAAGAGAAATCTTTATGTATATTAAAATATTGTGAATGGTGTTTACAGAGAGTGGACAATATAAGCACGGTGTCCGGGAAGCTATACCTCTGATGAAGTATGCAAACATGACTCTTGCAAAATAAAGCATAAAATCTTACGCAAATGTCAATGTTTATTTTCAAAAATATAAGCTATCTGCTAAAGTTTTGGGGAGTTTAAAAAAGGAACTATTAGTGTTTCTGGACATTACACCATTAAGTAAATCATTTGAAAATACCTACATCTAGTGATAACCTTTTTATTCACATTATTCTACATTTTTGTTTAAATGTTCATTAACAGTTGACATCACAATCCAGTTTATTAATGGCATAGACATGCATAAGAGGATGCGATGCAGGAATAGTTTTTGTTTTCACTTCAACATGCCAGGCTGGATATTTTTTTTATTTATTTAATCCTCTGTACTATGTTCAAATACATAGAAGAGAAGAGCTTATAACTGTGGTGGGAAGGAGGGCAAGATTAAGGTGTTCAGTTCACAGATGGGGCTAAATATATTGATGTGGATTTCAACATTTCATTCTATCTTTCAGACCTCACAAATACATATAGTAAACATAGTATTACAAATCCTGGGGAAGTTACAGTTCCCCTTGAAGTTACCAAATCAAGCATGGTTCAATGATTTACACAAACTTGTCAACTCCTTCCTACTGGCATAGGCATCTTAAAAGTAATTCACTGCAAAATAAAGCATAAAATAAATGGGAGCAAGCTGTTTATTTGCATCAATTGTTATATGAGTAGACATGGGACAGGCCACAGACATGCCACAATATGTTTGTTGCATATTTCTGGACACATCCTGGTTGGTAGGAGGGTGACTACATGATTGTTGGCTTGGGAACTATAGAAAGGTTTTAAACCTTTGTCCCCTTTATCGACATTACTTCATGTTTACTCATGGTTACTATCCCACTTCCTCTCATCAACATATTTCCTTAGAACATCTATAAATTATCTCCTAGACATATATTTTAGTACTTACTGATGAAATATTTTATAACCAGATGAGTGCAGGTCTCATGGGTAGAGGAGACAAAGAGCAAGCTTGATATATAAGATAACAGATTCTTTAGGTGCTGCTCAAACTCCCTACGGAAACTGAAGCTGTTGTCCTTATGTTATAGGTTTCTACTGAATTTCCTGTGGACCATACCTTCTCCTTTATGGTACAATATGAAAAAGAGAGTGGGATTAAGGTAGGGCCAAGTAAATGGAGCAAACTGCTCAATCCATTGCGAGAAGTTACCAAGTGTTACTCACATCTGGAGGCCCACACCTTGTATAGGTGGTACCTGACCCCAACCAGATTGAATAATATATATAAAACGCCTAATAAATGCTGGAAGTGTCAGACTCGGGATCAATGCTCCACATTTGGTGGAAATGTTCTTATATCCGCCCTCTATGGCTAGAGGTATCCAAAATACTCCATGAGTTGCATATTAATTGCCTTTTGGACCATAGGTATATCTATGGCTTGACTTGCCACAGCTACTATCAATCTGTGAAATGGCATTAGCCTCTCATGTAGAGATGGTTGCCAGACATTTAATAACTTGATTGACCTTTTATGGGTATTAATTAAGAGCACTGATCAATGGTCCTTTATGTTTGATTTCTTTTATTATTTTTTCATAAGGATTTTTTTTTTGCCTTATAATTGTTGCTACTCAATTGTTTTTACATTTTGTATTTGTGTCAGCAAGACAACATACAGTTACTGACGTCAGCATTACTCTGACTATATATTTTTTTAAATTGTATTTTTATTGATTTTTAGATTCGGCAAAACAGGTCAGGGAAATAACATATACATTGTGCGATATTAAGTCAACAGTATATATAATGTATGCTAACAAGGTACAGATCGATGATTCTGTTGTGATGGATGCGACTGCATCTTCACTATAGCAAATATTGTTACATTGTAGTTCCATTCCATAAAACAATCATGTCCTTGCTTTATAAATTTACACCAACCTATAGCACAGGAACTTTAACACTGAGGAGGGGAAAGGGAAGGGAAAGATATGGGACTCTATGTATGTCGTAAGACTAATCCTTATTTTATGAGGAGGAGTATCCGACAACCCTTGAGGCTTCTTTATGTTTGTTATAGAAGTTATCCCAGGCCATACGCCATGTTTACCTCCCATTATATGTTTCCTTGATGACATTTCATATGTTTTGACTAGTGAGACCTGGTCTAGTATTTATTTCAATGTAGGGGTGGTAGTTTCATCATCTAGCAAGCAGTGTCAGTGTAGCCACCAATATGTGAAACACAATACATTTGTTAATTGATCAATCTTCTCTCTCCACCTAGTCTGGCTTGGCTGTTTGGGTTTTATTCTCTAAAAAAAAGTGGAGTTTATCTGTTTCTCTTGTTGCTTCTTTGATTTAAGGTAAGGCCAGTCCCTAGCCTGATAGCATCTATGCATTTCAGGTGCTAGCCACATACCCCACTCTAAATTGTAACAACTTGATGGACAAAAATTGAACACTAAAAAAAGATACTAGGTGGTTAATTTACTTGATGTCGTCTTACTTTCAATTATATTTTTCTACCAATATGTAGGTTTACAGGATAAACTGATGATTAGTGGTGACAGTTATTTGTAAGAAGCTAACTATTAACAATAACAACTGTGTGACAGTCCGTAATGTGCCAAGGTTCTTTTCCTCTCTATCCTTTGTAAGGTTAAATTGCAACACATACACAGTTTATGATAAAACCATAATAATAAGATATGCAAAGGAATTTGCTTTTGTTTCTATATTTTTTCTTTTACTCAAAAATAATATTCTAGTCTATAGAGTGGCAAGCAGCCTGTTTCATTGATTGAAAAGTGAATACATACATGCATGCATTCCAACACTCCGTTTAGGTAGCAGTCAAATAAATTATAGATAAAATATATTAATATATATACAAGTTCTATGGTATGTAGCCCATCTTATTCAAAAGTTTACACGCACAATAGCATTATTAAAATGGGGATATAGACATTGGTTAGAATAATTATAATAACAATAAAAAAATAACCATACTGTGACGAAATGCCTTTTGTCACTGGATTGTTAGGTGACAAGCTGCCCTTTGCCCCTGGCTGTTGGAGGAGCCTGATTGCTTGCCTCCTTCCTCATGACTATGGCCCTGGGGTGTATTGCCATTTAAAAAGACTATTTGGGGCTTATTGGCTTCTAAAGACTGTTTCTGCATGCCCAAAAGCCTGAAAAAGGCTTCCAGCTCAAAACTGCACAATCAATAAAAGAATCAGTTATGCCTTTGTAGTATAACCCCTTGTAACCAATACTAGCCTAGCCAATAGAAAGAAAAACATTCTTGGATGGATAAGTTGGCAATTTCATGTCTCCCAAGACTCAATTCATAGCCAAGTAATAAAGATTTTACCAAGTTGAAATTAGCTCACCCTGGCATTAAACTATATATGTTCAGTTGTCTCCATAAGAGCCCAATTTTCAGAGACTCTGTTTAAGCAACATATAATCACTAGTAAAAATACTATAAGAGCATGAGTAGAAAACAAGCAAAAGGCCGCTGTAGGCAGACAGTTAAATAAGCTAATCTGCCCAGACCCACTAATGGCTTCTTATAGACAGAGCGCTGTTGAAACCTTCTCACAAGGACTCACTGCTCTTACACTGATGCTAAGATTTCTGTGGTCACTACTATTTTGTTCCCATAAGCTAAACACAGAGGAGCAAAACGAGGATGGAGGGACACGAACTCCAAACTGGGACTGTCTCACTGAACAGTCTCCGACATATATTACATGCTGCTGCTGCTACCACCTTTTCCCAAAATCCCACCACCAAAATCCAGTAAATGGTGGATTTTGATTGTTGAAGATCTAGTAATTTCCAAGTGCTCTGTTCTTTAATAAAATGTGTAATGAAATACCTTCAAGGGGTAGATCAACTAAGGGGTGTATCACAAAATTGTCAAGTGTCACACACATAATGTAAACCGTTATGGAGAACCACCAATATCACAAAACTAAAAGAAACCACAACAAATACAAAATAAAAATGAGAAATAAACAATTGCACATGTGGAAGTAATACAATACAGCTCAACGTATTTGACACTCTCAGAAATAGATAAATAAAACAGCATAGAAATCCAAAGGAAATCCCCCCATGATAAAACTATTGAAACAAGAGCTATGCAGAATAAGTGTCATAATTAGACTAATAAAAGGAAGGTTTAGAAGGGAAATTTCAACAAAGCACCATAATTAACTACCATAACTCCAGAGTTGTCATGAGTTGAATAAAACCAACTACAAACATATATTGGTAGGATGCTACCAAAAAGTGTAACATTGTGTTACTAAAATAGTGGAAATCATTTATGATAATAAATCCTAAGTATTCCAGATGACTAAATGCACTTTACTTTTTGAGACACTATCCTGAGCTTTGGAAGCTCATTTCCAATTTCATAAATTTTTATTTAAAAAAAAAAAAAATCGGCTTCTAATTATTTTATTGTAGTTTTGTTATATATTTATCAAACCTTAGATTTGATTAATTTAGTTTAAATTTTCTTATCTGTAGAATGCTTTCATGCTACTCTTGGTTTTTACATTTTATACCTTGTATCATTATGACAATGCAATGTTGCCTTTTAGTGATCATGTATTCCCGGCCCTCTATGATACCGAAGTATTTCCGATGGCTAAATGGATCCACTATAGAAGAACAGTGTATGCTGCGTAGATTAATCTTGTTAGCTTTATATAATGTTTTGATGCTTTTTTTTGCGATATGCCTCTAATGAAGTAGAAAGGTCTGCAAAATGCGTTAGGCTGAAAAGCATATTTTCTTTGACACGCCTCCTAACTTTGGCAGGAATTGTTGGAATGAACATTGAAGGCTTGTTCTGGTACTAAGGATCTACCCATGAGCAGGGACAGAGCTAGACCAGCACTCTGCCTAACAGTTGTTGGATCAGAATCGTATTGCTATCTGCTGTCTTGTGAACTACAAACAAGGAGGACTTTACTCCTGATATGACTATACTTTTTGGGGATTTTGTAAGTGTTTACATTTTGTGTCTAATAAATCATTTGTTTTTGTGGAAAGCAGTATATTCTGTTGATTTTGTATTCACCGAGGATACAGTCTCTGACAAAGTGGAATATCATCATTGAAGAACCTTTGGATTTTTTATGGACATTTATTATTCTATATTGCTCTGGTTTCCATAAATTCATTGTGAGGTTTTCCTGCTGGATTTCTATGTTTTATTTAATTAAATATGTCTTAGCCTTTAAATTAGTTTTAGTAACAAAATGCACAATTTCAGTAACATGTGAGCAGTATTCCATTATGTCATGTTTTTCACTGAAACAAAAATGTTTTTAAAATTCTTTTTATATTTACTGTTCCTAAAAGCAGCCAATTGTTTGTTCTATTGAGTTGCTCGCCAATATGCAAAAGTGTTTGGCTGCACACTTGGCGACCTGCAGGTTAGACAGAAAGCATATGACAAACAAGCCCCTGTTCATTCTCCTAACATTTTTTACATTTGACGCTCAATAATTTCTGCCGGGCCATTACTGAAAAGATGTCTGAGTGAAAGGGGGCATGCAGACATAGATTTAAAAAAAAAAATCAATGAACCATGGGAATAAATCTATACACACTGGCTTTCATTAATCTTGTCTCATGAAGCGTTATATTCTAGTTCATTGTGTGGGATGGGGGTTGATGTGTTATAATTGAAGCTAATTCAGAAAAGGGACATTTTTGATGATTCCTTCATTTTTTTTTATAGGTACAGTTTATTTCTCCCTTTCAATTTTTTTTTTTTAAAGTTAAAAAAGATTTAGATGTATAAATAAATCTATATATTAAAAATATGTATTTTATGTGTTGTATATAACTCCCCTTCAGTAACAAATATTAGTGATTACATAAAACTAAAAAACAGCACATTTTTAAACTGTTCTAAAAAGTCAAGTTTTTGGTGAAAAATTCACTAACTATTCAGAATTTGTTTCAGTCAGAAAACATCAATCCCAATCTCACATAGTGTTAATTTGTTTTTGTTTGTTTAACAGTGGTGGAATTGTCAGTGCCATTATAACAATTTATTTTTCCAAGCTACTCCAAACTAGAATGACCCACTTAATAATTTACTGTATGGCTGTATAGAACATTTTGGCATAGGGTATATGGGGACAAGTTTGTAATGACAACATAGTGTATCATTTGGTCCTTAAGTGGTTAGAACACACTTTTCAACCATCTTACAAAAGTTAGCTAGTTGCATGTTGAGGTTGTTTTTATTTACTTTTTTTTCCCATGTGCAAATGAGGAACTAGGATCAGAGAGGGTTTTTTTTCAGTATCACATGTTTTAGTTTTAATTTAAATAAGAACTGTCACTTGTTACTTAATTGCACATTCGGGTATATGATATGTCATTTGTTTTGCCTATTAATTTATTTTTTTAAAGAAAAATCATAAAAATGCATTTCTAATGCATGGCATGCAAAATGAATAAGTCCAGTGATTCCATGGACATATCATTATGGGGAGAATACAATTAAATAGCACAAAAGCAGTACCAATCATCCAAAAGTGCAACAAAGGTTAGTGTGTTTATACTTCTCTAAGATTTATACTTAAAAAAGCACAGTACCTATTTAAACATAGAAACATAGAATGTGACGCAGATAAGAACTATTCGCCCCATTTAGTCTGCCCAGTTTTCAATATATTTATATTAGTCCCTGGCCATATCTTATAGCTAGGATAGCCTTATGCCTCTCTATATTTAGGGTTTAATCCCTGGAGTACCTCTGTAACCTTGATTGAGGTTAGTAGTGCTGACTAGTTCAACACTTTAACCTTTTTCTCTCTTTCGTTTTTGTATTTTGCCTTATGCCTATCCTACGCATACTTAAATTCCCTCACTGTGTTCACCTCTACCACTTTAGCTGGAAGTCTGTTCCATGCATCAACTACCCTCTCAGCAAAGTAATATTTCCTGATATTATTTTTAAACCTTTTTCCCATCTAATTTAAGACTATGTCCTCTTGTTGTGGTAGTTTTTCTTCTTTTAAATATAGTTTCCTTCTTTACTGTGTTGAAGAGGAAATGTATACCCTGTAAGATCTGTATTATACTTGTATTTGGAAATTTCTCTCAAAATATGATGTTCATGCTTTAGGACACCATCTTCAGACTTATGATGTTCAGACTTTATGACACCATCCTGTCCTAGGGTAGTGGAATTCCCCAAGTCAGGGAATTTCCCACGACATGTGCACGCTTCTATTTTACTCCAAACATAGATAAGATGTTCCCATGTAAAATGACCAAGCCATGACGTTGTATCTTTTCCAAGTTAAAGTAAGGTCCTGACATGACCTAATTTAAAATCTAAGGTATAAATATTTGTTATTAATATTAGACACAGATAATAGAATTTGGATGCAGAGACGCATCTCCATTTTATCATGACTGTCAGGTTGACTTGTTCAAGAGGGTATGTTATTCTATTTTACTGTTATTGCAAGCATATACTTTAATCTTATTAACTCTGCTATGAATTATTGTAATAGATTATTACATTTTTATATGTTTATATTTTTATTTAATATAGTATTTAAAAAGACAAAACTTTATTGCTTCCAAGACAATCCCTATTTTATAATGTATTCTCTATTATTTATATATTTGAAATAGAGGAACTAAGATATCTGTATGGTTAGCCATAATAGTGGTAAATAGGAGAACCAACAGCGGTCACAGTGCTGTTTTTTTCTAAAACAATAAAATAATAAAAAAACAGTAAATAGTGAAACTAACCATTTTTTACTATTTCACTAGGAATTATGTGATAGTCACTGTTATCCTCTAAACCAAATAATTGCCTAATTTGTCAATTCTAATTTAACCAATTATCCTTTTAACTTGGCACGTTTCCTATAGTTGAACAGGACAATAGTGCCATTGAAATTGTGATACACTTTTAGAGCAGCATTAATAAGAGTGCTGTTAATACTACTGTTAAGCATTTGGGTGGAGAATCCAAAGGTTAATATCTGGGTTTGGGGATTACTAATAATACATGTAGAATTGGCACTTGGTGTAGCCCCATAAGACTGGTTAGGAGTTACACCAGAACACAAGATGATGTGGCCAGTCCTGACATCTCCTGTGTCCATGTTTGTTTAGAAAATTATCCACATAGTTTCTGGGGTGCACCTTTGAACGCCCTCTGTCTAAATCTGGTGGCTTGAACTCATAGTATATGATAATAGTAATAATAATAGCGAGTTGAACTGCAGTCTTGCTATGTCTACGTTGTTATCAATGTGAAGCTGACATTTTTCGGAGTTTTCGAGGCACTATTTAAATAATGAATCTTTTTTGACATACACTATCATGCCGAACTTACCTTTCTTTAATCGATTACTCTTCTCTCCCTCTCTCAGGATCTGTTTTTTATTTCTTCCTGTCTGCTCTAGTTTTCTTTAAAACATAAGACAAAGTAGGGACTATTTGTCTTATGGAGGTTTCCTACGCCTGACTATCTCTGACCAGCGTAGGAGCAAAGTGTGCTTCATTTCCGAAGGTCAGAGACATTTTCCCACAATTCTAAGCTTTCCTCCCAGTTTCCACGATGCTTCCTGTCAGTATTCCCGAACATCCTGTCATTTAGATAGGACGCCGGCGAAACTGCCAAACAGAATGAGAACAGTTTATTAATTCGTGTTAGGACACAATTCGGGACTTTGTTCATATCAGGATTTCATTCTAATGAATGAAATTCCATTTCTATTCGTGCCGCTTAGTAGATAGCTCTCTAATTCCCACGGTATTAGGGAGCTATCTACCAAAAGGCTGAAAGACCTAAATTGGTCTTTAAGCCAAATTTACTAATACTAAGTAAAGGTTACTTAATATTAGTAAATGGTGCCCCTACTTGCTATACGGTGAGTAGGGGCATGTCTACTAAACAGTAATCAGTCTGTGGCTCCAAACAGAGGCAGTGAGTGGGGGTTAATAAATCAAAGGGGAACTAGTGTCACCCCAGCCCACACCTATGGGTAGCAGGTCTAGGCATCATGCCTTTGTACACCTCCCATCCACAGGCTTTGAGAAGGGAATACTAATGACAATAGGGACCAAAATTGTGGTCAGAAAGCCTCCCATGTGGTTGATGGTCCCCTAGCAATCCACAATTAAAAAAAATGTTTGCATACTCTCTTTACCCTAATAATAGTGAGACGGTGCTGATAAATTTAAATTTATGGTAGTTAGTTCTTTTATTCCCCCCTCACTATTTTTAGGGTGAGGGGGGTAGGTAGGGGATTATTTTTTATTTGGGTGGCCTTTATGGTCCCCACCTGCCGCTCAGGAGTGGGTGCCGCGGGGAGGACAATAACCCCCCATTGTCATTTATTGCCCCCACCCGCCGCTCAGGGGTGGGGGCCGGGAGGATTTACTAGGGTTTTTTTATGTTTTTTTTTTTTAACAGTTAGCAGCCACAGGCTGCTCACTGTTTCGTAGACATGCCCCTACTCACGGTATATTGTTATTATGGGGGTCATATTGACCCCCATAGAGTGAGGGGAGATCTGGGGGGCTTTGAAAGTGGCGGGGAGCTCTGCTCCCTGCCGCTTCTATCTTTACATTTTACAAGGAGGGAGCTTGTTTGTTTGTTCGTCTGACATTTCTATTCATTCAATCATCTTTCTGAATGAATGAATAAATTAATTTCCCATTCGCATGCCCAAGTGTTTAACTGGGTATGTGCAGGAATTTTACAGCACTATCTAGTGTGGGCAGATGACGTGTCCCACAGGGACTTCATCTACACACACAAAGATGGCGGCGCCCAGAACCTAGGTCTGGGCATGAAATAAAGTTTAAAAAATAGGTAAAATGGGCAGCTTAGGGGCATTTGGTGGTGACTAGGGGGTAAATTAGATGTAGTGGAGTCGGGAGGGGGATTTAAAAAAAAACAGAATGTAACCATGACAGTGCCGCTTTAATTCATCTGCTGTCTCGGACAAAAACTCCTAAGCCTAATTTTACTTTATGTCACCTTGTTTGTATGAACAAATACATCTCTGGTTCCCATTCAGCTGCCTTTTCCAGATTAAATGATGTGTTATAAATGGATACATTTTTCAAAACTGCAAGTATATCTGGAATACACTCAGGATAGACGTGGGGAAATATATGTTAAGACACTCTTACATACACACACATGCACAATTTTTTTTAAATATATTTAACATATTGATATATTAATGCATTGCACTTTATAAAATTGGCTAAATATGCTCATCTAGTCCCTGATTCATTTTTTTCATTGCTTTATATTACCATGTTGTTTGCTCATTCTAGAGATGAGCAGTTCCCTCTTGAGATCCTTCTATTGACCTTGAACATTCTTTGCCATTCCATAGAAATCCAATTTCCTTACTTGCTCTTCATAATTTAATCTTTCTTACATTTATTAATGCTGTAGAAGTCTTTGTACTTCTTTTCAATTGCATAATGGATATTGTGAGCTGCAGCACAAAGATACACAAATTCCAGATGAAGGCTGTTGTATATTTTTCATATACTCTCTCCTTGTAGCACTAGTGTTAGACATATATGGTTATATGGTATTATCGTTTTTATATATTTTTTTCATTTTAAAAAGAATTGCCAAGTTAATACATTACACATTACATTATCTATCACTTTTCTAAAAGATCATATTAAGTTGTACTAGTATCATTCTGATTTTAAGAATTTTTTTAGTATATAAAATTTATAGAAAATGCATAAAAAGGAAAAAAACTGCTTTTATACAGAATGTGCATTTCAAAATCTTTATTAATGACTTAAATCGCTTAACTTCAGGTAGAAGCATGGGTATATTTTTTTTCCAATGCTAAAGTTAATGTAGAACGTATAACTATTGGGATACTTTAGCATTGCACAGTATGGACATATTTTTTTAACCAGATTCTCATATTTATTTTGAGATTTGTGGTTCTAAGTAACATTTTAATATTTAAAACAGTATATTTTGTTCGTTACATAGTTACATAGCTGAAAAGAGGCTTGGGTCCATCAAGTTCAGCCTTCCTCACATTTGTTTTTTGCTGTTGATCCAAAAGAAGGCAAAAAAAAAACAGTTTGAAGCACTTCCAATTTTGCAACAAGCTAGGAAAAAAAAATCCTTCTTGACCCCAGAATGACAGTCCGATTTATCCTTGGATTAAGCCGTTATTACCCTACATTGAAAAGATTATATCCTTGAATATTCTGTTTTTGCAAGTATGCATCTAGTAGTTGTTTGAACATCTGTATGGACTCTGATAAAACCACTTCTTCAGGCAGAGAATTCCACATCCTTATTGTTCTTACAGTAAAAAAACCTTTCCTTTGCCTTAGACGAAATCTTCGTTCTTCCAGTCTAAACACATGACCTTGTGTCCTATGTAAAGTCCGGTTTGTGAATAGATTTCCACACAATGGTTTGTATTGGCTCCGAATATATTTGTATAATGTTATCATATCCCCTCTCAGGCAACATTTTTCGAAACTAAATAGGTTTAAATTTGTTAACCTTTCTTCATAGCTGATATGTTCCATTCCTTTTATTAATTTTGTAGCCCGCCTCTGCACTTTTTCTAGTGCCATAATAGCCTTCTTTAGAACAGGTGCCCAACATTGCACAGCATATTCAATATGTGGTCTTACCAGTGATTTATAAAGAGGCAAAATGATATTCTCGTCCCGAGAATGAATGCCCTTTTTCATGCATGACAATACCTTACTGGCCTTGGCCACTGCTGATTGACATTGCACATTGTTGCATAGTTTGTTGTCTATAACAATTCCCAAGTCCTTTTCGTGTGTTGTTATCCCTAATTCGCTTCCATTAAGGGTATACGTTGCTTGTGTATTCTTTACGCCAAAGTGCATAACTTTGTATATTTCAACATTAAATTTAATCTGCCATTTGAGTGCCCAGTCCCCCAGTCTATCTAAATCCCTCTGCAGCAAAGTAATATCTTGCTCACATTGTATTAGTTTACAGAGTTTTGTGTCATCTGCAAAAGATTATATCCTTGAATATTCTGTTTTTGCAAGTATGCATCTAGTAGTTGTTTGAACATCTGTATGGACTCTGATAAAACCACTTCTTCAGGCAGAGAATTCCACATCCTTATTGTTCTTACAGTAAAAAAACCTTTCCTTTGCCTTAGACGAAATCTTCGTTCTTCCAGTCTAAACACATGACCTTGTGTCCTATGTAAAGTCCGGTTTGTGAATAGATTTCCACACAATGGTTTGTATTGGCCCCGAATATATTTGTATAATGTTATCATATCCCCTCTCAGGCAACATTTTTCGAAACTAAATAGGTTTAAATGTGTTAACCTTTCTTCATAGCTGATATGTTCCATTCCTTTTATTAATTTTGTAGCCCGCCTCTGCACTTTTTCTAGTGCCATAATAGCCTTCTTTAGAACAGGTGCCCAACATTGCACAGCATATTCAATATGTGGTCTTACCAGTGATTTATAAAGAGGCAAAATGATATTCTCGTCCCGAGAATGAATGCCCTTTTTTATGCATGGCAATACCTTACTGGCCTTGGCCACTGCGGATTGACATTGCACATTGTTGCATAGTTTGTTGTCTATAACAATTCCCAAGTCCTTTTCGTGTGTTGTTATCCCTAATTCGCTTCCATTAAGGGTATACGTTGCTTGTGTATTCTTTACGCCAAAGTGCATAACTTTGTATATTTCAACATTAAATTTCATCTGCCATTTGAGTGCCCAGTCCCCCAGTCTATCTAAATCTCTCTGCAGCAAAGTAATATCTTGCTCACATTGTATTAGTTTACAGAGTTTTGTGTCATCTGCAAACACTGAAACATGACTTTCAATGCTGTCTTCAAGATCATTTATAAACATGTTAAATAGAAGGGGTCGCAGAACAGACCCCTGACCAGCTTGAAAATTTACCATTAATGACAACTCTTTGTACTCTGTTTTTAAGCCGATGTTCTACCCAAGGACAATCATTTTCATCTAGACCAATTTTCTTGAGTTTGAACACTAATCTATTTTGTAGAACTGTATCAAATGCCTTGGCAAAATCCAAATAGATCACATCCACTGCAACACCCTGATCTATACTTCTACTTACTTCTTCGTAGAACGCAGTCAAGTTTGTTTGACATGACCTGTGCTTCATAAAACCATGCTGATTTTTGCGGATAACCATGTCCTTCTCAAGGAATTCTTGAATATTATCCCTTAATAACCTTTCAAATATTTTCCCAGCCACAGAAGTTAAGCTCACAGGTCTATAACTATCAGGCAAGGATTATGAAACCTTTTTGAATATAGGAACCACATCTGCCTTCCTCCAAACCTCAGAAACACTTCCTGAAAGAAAAGAATCTTGAAAGATTAAAAACAGAGGTTCACTTATTTCTACACTTAGTTCCTTAAGTACTCGTGGATGGATACCATCAGGCCCTGGAGCTTTGTTTATATTAACTTTATTTAGTTGCTGCAGCACCTTGTCTTGAGTTAACCAATTACAATTATTCTGCAAGTTTTTAGTAGCAATCATTTGCACATCTATTGCCATGGGTTCTTTCTTAATATATACGGAGGAGAAATAGTTATTTAAAATTCCTGCCTTTTCCTGGTCTTCATTAACTAACACCCCTGTTTCAGTTTTTAGTGTACCTACACTTTAATTTTTGGATTTTTTAGAATTTATGTACTTAAAAAATGCTTTGGGGTTGGTTTTGCTCTCATTTTGCTCTCATTTTTTCATTTTGAAGTTTAGCAAATCTAATTGCCTTTTTGCACGCCTTATTTGCTTCCGTATATCTTTTATAAGATGCATCTGATTTGTCCGATTTAAATGCTTTAAATGCCATTTTCTTATTTTTAATCTCTTGTTTTACTTCTCTACTAAGCCACATTGGTTTTAATTTGTTTCTTTTATATTTATTACCCAATGGTACATACTGAGAAATGTACCTTTCTAATATTTCTTGGAAGATGATCCATTTAGCCTCAGTGTTCTTTTCACTAACGAGTTTTTCCTCTTTTGTGTATTTTGTATAAAATAAGTTTATTACAACAGGACCAACATTAAGCAATACATGTTCCGAGTGTACTCTCTAAATCACAGGCTTATGATGCTTGGAGTAACCCTTTAGGTGAACCACCACTCCACACATAAGTGTTCAATTAAGTAGTTTAACCCCTTAAGGGCCAAACTTCTGGAATAAAAGGGAATCATGACATGTCACACATGTCATGTGTCCTTAAGGGGTTAAGCAGAATTACATGCAGCCAGCATTTTACCCCCCACATTAAAATCCGATTAGGATCTAAAATATTCTGGCACTTTGATTTATAACCAAATACTTCAGTTAAAGCTGTATATTTTGTTTGTTTGCTCTTTCTTTTCATGTTTATTTTGTATAAAATAATCAGGGATCAAATATTATAAATACATCTGGCACCTCAAAATTAATTTTACAATCCATTGATTTGTTCAATCTTTCTTTCAAAGGAAAATAAGTAGACGAGTATTTAAATCAAATGTGGATGAGTCGTCTCTCTGCTGTATTGCAATTAATTCCAAAGTTTTAAATGAACTGTTACTATTAGTTTTTTTTGTTACGTGACAGAAAGGTGTCAATGTGTTTGCTGAAGTGACGGTTTATTTAAAATTAACTCTTAAAATATTTGAGAGTGGAATAATAATATATTACGGTATGGAGTATCTTGGAAAGTGGTCAGATCTTTTGCACCTTTTTAGGAAATGCAAACACTGAACTTTCCTCATAGAGATGCATTGATTCAATTCATCTCTATTAGGAGATGCCAATTGGCCAGGGCTGTGTTTGACTTCACAGTCTCAGCCAATCCTATGGGGAAGCATTGTGATTGGCTCAGAACAACACTTCTGATGATGTTAGCAGACAGCTTGCTATTCTGAGGCACACGGGGGCAAAGCCAGTAGCTTCAGGCTTGAATACAAGTAAGATTGTACTATTTAGGGAGGCAAGAGAGGGCCATGGGGGCTAAATGGTGGTTTTAACAATATAGGGTCAGAAATATATGTTTGTGTTCCTATAGTGCTCCTAATAAATTCTTATCTTACAGATTATTATTGTGCCATGTTTAGCGAATCAATATTCAATAAACGGTATTATCAAACCAAGTTTAAATCATGCAACAGTTATAATAATGAAGAACTTCTGCAAGAGATGAAATAAGAAAAGCATTTTTTTTGTTCAGCAATGCAGTATTTTAAACCAATATTTGACATGCTATAGTGTATGTGTTTTCATACAAAATGTAGAATTTCCTACACTAATCAAACAAGATGTTATCATGAGCTAGTAAATTTGTCGGAGTAAAAAAATGCTTTCTTCTAACTGTGATCCTACTCCAAAATAAAAATGGGTAGAGGGTATTATAAAATAAATTGGGGGACCTCCAAACAGAGGCAGTGAGTGAGGGTTAATAAATCAAGGGGGAACTAGTGTCACCCCAGCCCACACCTATGGGTAGCAGGTCTAGGCATCATGCCTTTGTACACCTCCCATTCACAGGCTTTGAGAAGGGAATACTAATGACAATAGGGACCAAAATTGTGGTCAGAAAGCCTCCCATGTGATTGATGGTCTCCTAGCAATCCACAATTAAAAAAAATGTTTGCATACTCTCTTTACCCTAATAATAGTGAGACAGTGCTAATAAATGTAAATTTCTGCAAAAAAATAAATTAAAAAATTATACTCACCATCAAACATCTTCACTCTTCTTGTAAGCTAACCAATTAGAGTGCTCTGACACATATTTTCACTTATCTTGAGGCTTGCATGGAAATATTCTCCACCTTATTTTAATAATAATAATAGCCCCCCCACCTACCACCCATGGGTGCGGGCTGGGAGGACATCAAGTCCCCCTGTTTACTTAATTAGAAGCCTAAATAAACTGTGCATGGTTGGGTCATGATAGACTTTAAAATATTCACCCATTTTTGTATTTAATAGCTCCCATTCACTGGCCATGGGAGTGGAAGTTGATCTGTCTACACACCACATTATTAAAGTTTAAGCCCCCAACCGATGTTCATAGCCTAGAGGCACATCTGCCAGGTCTCCATGTGTATTTTATTAGGAACTGGGCAATAGCAGTATATGCCTAGTCACTAGTTTTTAATGACTGTGAGCAGCTGTTGTAGGTACCTGACAATTGGTGTTATATTGCCTCATGTGATATTTTGAAAAGAAAGATACTGGTTTTGCATTATTTTTCTTTTTTCTTGCAATGTGCTTCTCAACAAAAGGTTAGTGGACAAATCTCTAAAAACTTAAACTGATATATAACGCATACACTTTGCAGGTAGATCCTGAGCTGGGCAAATCATGGTTTAAAACTGAAACAAATGTTTTAAAAGTTTGCATCAAGATGTTAATACACTATTCTCATATTTATTGTTGTTATGCTTTCAGTTACATGAATTGCATAAGAAAGGAACACGTTGGAAGATAGAGGAAACAGTGTGGTCACATTTAAGAAGCCATTTCAAGGTATGCACTTCTTGCCATTAATCATGCATAAGAAAAATAAACATCCCTCTTTATATTTTGAAAGAACAGCTCAATAGAAATTACAGTGATTGAAATAAAAGCACATTATATAAATTATTCAATATATCATGTTCTCTTTCTTACTTTATGTACAGTATGTATATATTATTCGTGGTATATATGCTTAAGATTCAGACTTGTCTTTCATAGAGATTGATAAGAGCATGCTTTACTGTATTGATGCACAAAAAAATAAATGAAGCAAAAATTAAAGTGATTTAACAGATTATTTCAAGGAACACCTAGACCATTAAGGATCTAACCAATGCCTTTTTTTAAATATTGGAGATTGTGCTAAATGTAGTGGTTCTAGTACGCTCAAATTAGTCGATATCCTGAGATCATAATGTTGTAATTTGTAGTGTTTTAGGGAGACTTATATAACAAAGAAACTGGCACAACAAACAAAAAACATCTACTAAGAATAATAAAAGATCAATCCGCTACTTTTTAAGTTCAACTGACCATAAATTAATCAGGCTAACCAACAACTTCTTCCCAATTAATAATTGCCCTCTCAAAAACAAGTAAATGTGGGCATTAGTTAATGTGCTCCAAAACCGTGTTCAGCAGGCAAAATTTATGTCCAATTGCCTAAACTAAAGTCAACAACCAAAGACCAGATATCCTTATCTTCCATCCACAGAAATTGATTTACTGATCCAGAACTTAAATCTGTGAACTATCCGAAAAGAAAGTGATATATATAGATGATCATAAAAATAATAAAGTTTAACACAATACCTATAGACTGTTTAAATGACAAAATAATAGTGAGTAACAAGCCGAGGCCATGGAGTGCAGAAATCATCAGAGCAACTGACAAGCTAAATCAAGGGGTGCCAGAAATCAACGAGATCAAAAAGAGCAAGGCGGGTCAAATACCATGTAACAGAGAACAGAACAAGTTGCACACTATTAGATGTATCAAATGACGACAATAGGACAATGAGCTAGTTATCTGAGGGGTTTATATAAGTAGCAGTGTTTGTGGATTGATTTGCATCATTCCTACTTGCCCAAAATATGTGCATGTGTCTTGCTTTAAAATTGTTGCCAAAATTATGATGTTATGGTGAGTGGTGCAACTGACCACAGACAGTCTTATATTACCCACCTCCTTGTTCAAAGGCTGCACATTAATCAGAAATAATTGCCAGAGTGCAGTGACAATTGCAGATTAAATCCATGAAGTAGGTTGGGTGCATGAACATGGGATGCACTGATTCAAAACTTTTTCTGAGGTCCAAACACTTTCCAGTGGATTAGATACTGGAGCTTGCCCCTACGACTTCTATGCTCATGGTGGATCTCCTATTCTTCTTGGAAATCTGTCAACAACAGGCATAGTAGATCTACATAAACTATTTACATGACAATAACTCAAGTAGGGAGGAATGAAACTAGTTGAGTTCAAAGAGGTAAGTCCAAAGAGTAAGAAACTTGATTGATACAGAGTATTTTGTAAGGACCAATATAGCGAGGAGTAGATTTTATGGATGGGACACAAATTTTGTTTTTTGGCTTTTCAATATAGGCGACTGTGGTTAACAATTCATACCTTATACTCTACGTATAGTTTGAGTACTCAGCCATTCCCTTTTACCCAGCCACAGCTTTGGTAATCTTAGTCTTGGAACTTTAGGTGATGATAATAATGAACTGGGACAAGAACAAAGACCAACAAACCTGTCTAGATGATAACTTTTTGCCTCACTGATGTACTAGTGGTTTTTATGATAGGTGAGGACAATGACTGGTATCTTAGAACATTTCAACACAGAACATAGTTCTCTAGCTATCTCTTCTATGCCAGTAATAATAATAATAATACATCAAGTAATGTCTTAGAAAAGTAACCACAAGTATGTAATGGCTGATCATGCCACATGATGTTTCACTAAATAGTCCTTACTCCTGTTTCTGACAATAGGGATCACGTCATACAATATTGGTGTTAATGAGAAAGCTGCTTTTAATGCATCAAAGGCTAACACCATGTGTATGTATCAGAACCTTTTCTGCCATGATAGTGATTTGGGTGTTAATGAGGAGAAAATAATTAGCTGGCTTAGCCAATAAATTGCTGAATAAGTTTTAACCTTTGAGGTAATGGGTAGCTGAGTACAGCCTCTAACTTCTCTGGGAACATTCAAAAACAAGAACCATAGATCGAAACCCCTAAAAATTGCACCAAACACTGGTCAAAAACAAATTAGGTTTATAGAACAAGCCGTGGTCTAGATGGTTTTTGAGGATCTTTCTTGCTTGCTTGGAAATGGAACATCTCAATCCCTTTTAGATGTCTATTATTTCCCTAAGTGAACGAAAGTCATGTTAATGTTTTATAAGTAACGTCATTCCTCCTATCGCTGCATGTGATATCAATGTTCATGTCCTGAGGTGTGCATCATAGAAAGATGGACTGGCATTATCTCCTTGTCACTGTCAATTTGTAGTGCTGCTGAGTTCAGTATGGAGCCATTTTCTGACAAACCCTCTGTACTGAAAGCATTAAGTTACAGAAAAATCTAAAGAATCCACACTCAATGGAACACATTTTCTTGATCACAGTTGGAGGAGCCAATCTGATAACATGAGAAGGCAGCAATGGATTTAAAGTCTCTGCTAGTTGCTTTAAGCATATTATGCGTTATAAATTTTGAACAGAATATTTAGGTTTCACCTGCAGATTATTAATGACTTGTTTAAACATTTTATGGCATATCACAGAAACACTGTTTTCAATCAGCCACTTATAAATAATACAAGACATTCCACTCGCCTAATACAGTTCTGTGCTGAACATTTTTGGCAGAATCAATATACCCTAATTTACCGCAGTTTTATAATTGTGCTGTTCCTACTGCAGTCCAAAAAGGATTTAAAAAATGTTGGCATGATATCAGCCATTGGTTTGAGATATGTGCTCTTTTAAATTGACATTTTAAAATCGAAAGTAAGGGTCAAAAATGCAGTTTATGTAGATCTCACTTGAGGGTAGAGGACTGTTTTTCATTTAATTGCCTAAACAAGGAAGCAAATATTGGAAACCACACGAAACAGAGCGGTTCAGTTTTCTGTAAGCTGCATTGTATTAGTGGTCCATTCAGTACCAATTACCCTTCATTTCATATGTTGGAAAAAATATACCAACTGGAAACAAAATTGGATTGGCAGTAGTGCTATTTATTGTTCAAAATGGCATATGTGTCTCGTACCTAGAGACTGAACAAAAGTACTTGTCACTAACAAGTCTGCTCCTTTTTGGCATCAAGCAAAGCTACAATGTAGGAATCGGTTGACTCTCATCTTACTGCTCTTGGAGGACTGTAAAATAACATGAAAAATAACGTGATTAATTGAAATCTATTATGACTAGACTAGGAACCATTTGTAATGTCACACATTTTCTGGTCATTATTATTTATATTATATTGTACATACTCAATATATTTTAAATATGGAGTGCAATTTCAATTTTTTTTTCTAAAATGAATAACTGCCAAAAATTAATACTAAAAATTGCATTATTCTGTCAAACAATCATAACAACATTTTTTTCCCCCAAATGGTCATATATTGATCTACAGCATATTTGATCAGCGAAAGATCATTTAGTCCTTTGAAATAGTAGTAGTACTGGCTCCTGTCCAGCAATCTGTAAATAGACTCTATTCTATGTAAACTGTAAATGCTGACAGTTGTTAAAAACCCTTTGTAGATTTGATTTGTGACCTTTTTCCCCTCGATCCGTTCATCCACCCTTATGAGTTCTTTGTTTGGCTCCTGATGCATTATAAAGTGTGACTGTGATTATTGTATGCTCTCATTCTTTTAACTATCTAAAATCAACTAAACATATTAGTGTTAGCATATGGATTAAAGTAAAAATGCAGACTGTACCAGCATTATTTTTTCTTTCTGTAAATAAAAGAGACTTACTCAGGGAATTTGGACATTATGCTTTGGTCACATTTAAATAAACACTAAAATAAAAATGTCTGTATTTTGAATGACCTGTACTAAATACAGTAAAAATATCCTCCGAAACAAATCACAGTATCTCTCCACACCGGCCATTTTTTCAATGCATACAGTCAAATGATAGCATTGTGATTCACTGATGATCTAAAAAAATATTAATAATAATGCATCTATAAGGTATATAAGTTTGTGTTTATTTCATCTTTACATGTTATATATTACATTAACATATAGACATTACGTATGGTATTATAATTATATATGATATCTCAATATGCAAAGATTGTTTTGATTTTTTTTAATACACTGAAATGTTTGAGAATGGGATCTGTACAATAGAGATACATGGCCAAAACATGTCCATAACTGCAATCTGAACAGAGATCAAATAAATAGATAAAATACGTATTTCAAAGTTTGGACAGGTCATGAGTTGTTTTACAGAGCTGGAGAGCATTACAATGCTCGCCGCCATCATTTTGGGAAGCAGACAACTTCACTTGGCACATTTTTTACATAAAGGCAAATAGATGGGGAAACAATGAGACTAATGCACAAATATAAAACATTATTTTCAGAGTTTACATTTTAGTAGATCTGTTATTCAAAATTGTTGTATTTTACCTTCATAAATTGACTGGACTTGAAATATTCAAGCTACTCAGAGGTACTATTTGCAGATGAAGAATTTGCCATTCTGTGTTTTTTGCTAGTTCATTATATTTACACACTTACCTCTCCTGATCTCACCTCTTTCTATTTGGTCTTTTTTCCTACTGGGATATGGGGTGTAAAATTGTTTTTCAGTTGTCAGCTTTGGTCATGCTTTAGAACTGTTTATGACTTTGAAATACTGTATTACAATATACCTGCTTAACATATGTTTTAGTTGATTCCTACACTTGATCTGAAGAATAGGATTTGTTTCTGCAATGTATCTATTTTATACGCTCAAATCCCGTACTCTTTCTCATAAATGAGTTCCAGCATCACAGTTTCAATGCTTTTCTATAGAAACGTCTCACATTAACATGGAGTGGTTTGCGGTTTGTGTAACCTTGAGGCAACAGCAGTTTTGTTTTTTTGTGATGTCAGTGTTTGAAGATAGAAAAATGAATGGTAAATACTGTAATGTCAGATTTAGATTTTTAATGCCACATGTGGTTTATTTAACCACTAAATAGCTAAATCAAGGAATGTTTTAACCTAGTTATGCAGTAAATATAAATGGCAGACACTTATATTTTCTGTGTGTTACAAAGTCAAATCTAGATAATATATGTACATGTGAATGCAGAGAAAATTATTAGGAGGGGGCAAAACAGTAATCCGTGTAGGCTCTGTCAATCAAAGACACAATTTAAAGAGAAACTATAGTCCTGAAAATAACAATCAGTATTTCTGTTTCTGCCATAGGTTCTCTTATGTCCACTCCCCTTTTAGTTTAAAAATTAAATAAATATTACTTAACTTACTACCAGCACCTGGGCTTCTTTTCTGAAGAGTCCAGCATAGATACACAAGTGTGGCCAAGTGTTGCGCACCTCAAATCAAATGTTTTTGTCTGTAGCATGTGTCTCCCAGACCAAGTTTTACTAGGTTCTAGAAAAGGAAACCTCTTTAGTGACTGTTATATTCACAGCCACAGAAGATGATTTAACCCTGCAATGTAAGTATTTCAGTTTCTAAACCAAAAGTACTATGTTTTACATTGCAGGGCTAAAATTAAAGGACCCCTTTACCTAGGCCACTTCATCAACAATTGGTGTGGGTGACTATAGTGTTCCTTTAAATCAAAGGCAAATTCCATTAGGGGACACGCCCTCTTGGCCTAAGCCACAGGTGCCCATGCATACATATTTTTTTTCACCATTTGCATAAAAATCTATTATGCAGTGGCCAGTTTCAGTAGATTCAGACATAAAAAATGGAAATCAGCGGGCAGGGCCTGACTGGCATGGTGGAGAGAAGTGTTTTGATAGAGCTGACAAAAAAAGCAAATTTTAGCCTTAATAAGCTTGATTTGGCTGATATCCTACAACATACATGCTCCTTACCCAAAATGAAAAGTCAAAAACACAACAAGAACTCATATATTACACAACCTGGATCATGCGGCCTAGAGCGCATCAAGTTGGAGAGGCGGCCGATCTCCCGGCCTGGAGTTGCCTAACTGCATTCAGCCCCGTAACTCACCTCCTTGGACCTGTGGGGGTGATCCCGGCTCACCTCTAGGAGGCTGCCTTGCTCAAAAAGGAGCACTGGGTAAAACCACGTTGGCTGAAGCAAACTTTTCTGACTCCCCTAAGATGCCAGATGCTGCGTGGTTCTCCGACAACACAAGGACAAGCAAGATATCATGTCCAAACTAGACAGAACATTCGCTAAATTCTGGCGCAAACAGGAGCTGAGAATGTAGCAACCTCTACCCAGACAACCGAGTGCCTACTCACCACAAGAGCAGAATTCTTGCCTACCTCCAACAGTGCAAAAAGCCCCAAAATGGCGGTGAAGCAGGAAACACACACAGCTGCGGGAAGCACAGAGCTGCACATAAGAGGGCACCACCACACAGCCCAGCGTTGAGACTCTTGCACGATCTGAGGTACTTGGCAGCAAACCGATCCTGACATATAGTGCAGACATCCAGCACACACCTCAGCTCGGAAGCCTGTCTCTCCACTCACTGGAGCGAGACTCTGCTAAGCAACCGGTCGGCATAGGCTAACTGCAGCGATCCAGCCTGCACACGGAAGAGCTTGTGGCCCTTCATACTACCCCTTTACCATTGAGTATTGGGTGGGATGCTGGTTACACTGTTCGTTACATGTGCATTCATCTACTATGATTTTATGTCATTCTCTGGTTTCTCCTCTGCTTGTACAATAATCACCTCCCTTCACCTTACTCTGTGCAAAAAGCTTGCCTCCCAGGGAACCCTTTATGTTGTTCTTTTTTGTTAAACCTGTATATTCCTTTATAAAAAATAAAATTAAAATAAAAGCAAAATCACTTATAATGATATGTTATTGTTTTAACTCATGCAACCTGTCATATGTCTTTGCTTCAACATGTATCTGACAATGCGCTAAAAAAATGGAAATCAATGCATAATAACTTTCAGACAATAGCAAAGCAAATACTATTCAGACACGTTCAATGTAGATAGAATAACTAAAACCTTTTAAACAGTGTTTTCTCTGGCTGTGCTGGATGTCCATTTTTATAATTGCTGACTTTCACATGCCATAATATGAGCTTTTAGCTATAACTTACACAGGAGGTGATTCATCTCTGAGTGTCAAGATGGGTCAGATCAGAGTACGTTATAGCTGGAAAAACTGCATTATCCTGCACAGCAACAGAGCATGCAGTAAAGCATTTACTTTGAGTGTGCTCTGTCTGATAAATGGGTAGCTTGGTAGCTGGACTTGACTTACCCCTAAATATTGGCATGTTGAAGTATAACTAGTTTATTATTTGTTGGAACCTGAGAAATTGTAGATAATTTTAACAAACATAGTAAATAATAAAACTTTAAACTTTACATAAAAATAGTAACTAAAATAGAATTAACACAGCAATCACCATGTTTTTAAGTTATGAGCCTGTCTTCCCTTCGATATTGTTTAAAGTCACTGCGTAGCCCTTAGCTTGTCAGGTTCACCTCATATCATGATGGTTTGGGAGCTGGAGGACAACCGGAAACATTGAGCCAAGTTGACAGGCAGTTCTTCGAGCCAACTAAGAGGGGATTCCCCTGCACAGAGGGCTGCAGAGCACTCTTCAATAACAAGATATTCCCTGAAGTGATTATGCTTTCTTAGAAGCTTTGCTATGGTGGTCTCAGCTGTGAACAATAGAAAAACAAAGTGCAGGCTCATAATGGGACTGTCTGATTGGATATAGGAAACTTGGCATGTATGTGCTTGTGCTTTATAAATATATTTTTGTCTTGCCATATTTTAAATCTGGCAATTCCATAGCTCTCACATGTCTGCTACATCTGTCTCTCTCTATTCCCTAGTCCATCACACTTTCTTGTCCTGTCTCCTGCCTCCTGGCTCTGTCATCCTCTCTCTGCTTGGTGGTCCTGTTCTGTACTCCCCTCCACAGCACACCACAGCACATGTATATATTTATACTATTGATCAATTTTGGAGCGCTTAAATTTTAAAATCTATACTTAAAATTTGTTTTTTTTATTAATTTAATCTTTGGAATAGAGTTGCTGTATACATGTTGTGCATTTAAATTTAAAACAAACTGCTACACACTTAGGTGTTATACCCAGTATCTCTTTGTTTAGCATTTTCCTGCCACAGATATAGCAATAATGTCTATACCAACAACATAGAAGGTAACATTGAAATGTTAATATAGGAATAGAATTGCATTTGCTAGCAATTTTGTTTGTGTATTGTGTAGCTAATGTTTTTTTGTCATCTAGAAAGAAATGCCAGTTTGTTATTTAAAACATTTACACTAGTACAGCGTTCATTTTCTTATTTTTGTCCTACTCCAAGCATGAATGTCAATATGACAAATAAACTCCAGCACACAAACATGAAGAGTCATCATGTCTGGTCTAGAAGTAAATATCGGAGCTTCCAATACATCATAAGGCGCAGTCAACTTGTGTTCATCTTCTGTTATTGTGTTACCCCTATATTAATCTAAACAGCACAAACATTAGAAGATGCACAGACAAGGGATGGATTCAGGGAAACCTTGCAGTGTTTTTTAATAGAATCCTGATAGCTCTAGACATATATTTCTTTCTCACCTACACAATAGGGATGTTCTCGTTGTTATTAACCTTCAAGAAATAGTCCATTGTTGTGAAGTGTTATCTGGAATATCCTATTCACTTTTTGAGTAATTTCATAAAATAAATAGCATTATTTGAAATACAGCATGTGTTGCCATAAGCCTGACATTTTCACATTAAAGGGACACTATAGTCACCAGAGCAACTACAGCTTATTGAATTTGTTCTGGTGAGTAGAATCATTACCTTCAGGCTTTTTGCTGTAAACACATTCTTTTCAGAGAAAATGCAGTGTTTACATTACAGCCTAGTGATAACTGTCCACTCCTCAGATGGCTGTTAGGGATCCTTCCTAGGTCATGGCTGCCTAAAATGCATCTAAACATTCAGTATCTCCTCCCTCTGCATGCAGACACTAAACTTTCCTTAGAGAGATTAATTGATTCAATTCATCTCTATGAGGAGATGCTGATTGGCCAGGGCTGTGTTTGAATCATGCTGGCTCTGCCCCTGATCTGCCTATTGTCAGTCTCAGCCAATCCTATGGGGAAGCCTTGTGATTGGATCAGGCCACCACTTCTGATGATGTCAGAGGTTAGAGGAATTTCACAGGCAGAGGCAGCAGCTCCAGACTTGAATACAAGTAAGATTGTACTATCTTTAGGGAGCCCAAGGGGGCTAGATAGTGGTTTTACATACACATACATGTTTGTGTTCCTGACCCTATAATGCTCCTTTAATATCAGCATTCCATGTTGCATCATCATAATGATTAATGCTGCTAAATAAAAGAGTTTTTTTAGGAAAATCAATGAATTTGTTTCATAATGAATGACACGCATACTCCTTTTTATTTTAATGAAGTTTTCTCTTGCCTATTAATAATGACTCTGAAAACATTACTGAAGAAATTATATCTTTCATGCAGGAAATATAAATTCACCAACATGTAAAAATGTTGATCAAATAATCCTTTCACAGTAAAATGGAATTAATTTATGGTTTAACAAAAAAAAAAAAAAAACACAACAAAAATTGTTGCATATATTTATAGCAGAAATATATGTTAAATAGGTTGGATTTTATTTGGTTTAATGTTGTTAAAAGAAGAAACTTTGAGTTTGAAAATTGAGTTATGTGCTTTGGTTTTATTTGTTGTTTTGTGTTTTTTATTCGTCTCTGAGAATTCAATGAAATACCATACTTACAATGCAATCCCCTTGGCCAATTCAGACATCAGTCGGCTTCATCCAATCATGACAGCTTTGTTCAGATGTTCAAAAGATACACTGCAATTATATCAAAGGAAGAAGAATCTGGTGGATGGCCTGCTGACAGATATAACAGCTTCCATATTCACTGCCTCTGGGAAGCTTTCAATGAAATGATCTCAAAGTGCTTTTATATCCGTAATACCTGCACTGTTTACCAAACATATCCTGCCTGCATACATTATGACATAAAATCCTGTGTACTGATGTCATATTCGCTATTTTAAAGATCATTGCTGATTAACAAAGTTGTAAGATTATTATTTTTTTTTTTTTTATTCTCTCAGGTTTATTTCAGTTTCCGGAAAATCAAAGTAATTGTCCATGATACAGTCACACTTGCCCATCAGCACTGAATTCTTATCAGCATATGAGAAGCCATTATATTCTGTAGTACATTGTATAGCTTGCCACATGCATAAAAACAAGGGGAGAAGGCATTTACTTTTCGTGTTTGGCACTTTAACCTTCACTACTGAGTATTTTTGAAGAACAAAAAAATATTTAAAAAAAAAAAAAATTAATTTAAGCATAAGATACATCCCTGATAAGTAATATTACAAGACAGTGGCAATATCTATTTATAGATTGCTCTCCAGTTATACAAAAGGAAATTTTAATATTAAATGTACTTTCTATTTTTTTTTAGTTAATCTTTTACAGAATTGTTGGAAGTAAATATTATGAGAGATGTGTTTGTGTTCATTATAGGATATTCATAAACAAATGTAAAAAAGCCAATTACCCTTTTCTAGGGCATCTGCTGGTATTTTGGGGAATGTAGATTAAAGCATCTATATTTTAAAGAGGATTGAATACATATGATATACCATGCACACATGACCTTATGTCTGAGTAGAAGGGAAGGCTCAGGAGGTTTACTTGTGATTTTACAATGGAGAGCAATACAAAACAAAACCAGCCCTGTCTAAAAACAAACTAAGTGTATACACTGGACTGAGTTTGGAATGTGATCCAAAAGTGCAAGTACATTATGTAAAGTATGTTATAATAGCTAATTTCTAAAGCTTTTCAAATTTGCCACCCTAATAGCTATCACAAAGTGTGGCAGCCAATCCCTGCCTCGTAAACAGGTGTTTGACAAGGGTTGTAGACTGCCTAAAGCATTAACTCAGTTGAGTTGATTAATATGAAACTTTATCTTTTTACACAGTTTCAGCCATGGTTTAATAAATGCCGCTACACTGTAAACTCAACTGAGAAGGGTCTTCCCATTGCTTTTGCTCCAGTCTATGTAGAATCGGAATGCTACTAGTTAACAGCCTACTTTATTTCCATATTTTGATGCACTCTGCCAATCTAGTAGTATGGTATATTATTATTATTATTATTTTATTATTTATAGAGCACCAGCAAATTCCGTAGCGCGGTACAATGGGTATATAAACATAATATAATGTAATAAAAATACAGAATAACACATTACATAAGACATTCATAAATATTTTGAATGTGCCACCGAAGCCAGTTAATGCCAATGTATTAAAAATATAGGAAGAGTAAGTGATCAAAATAAAAATAAATATGACTATTACAAGATAGCTTTTGTGCAAAAAAAAAAAAATACACATTACACTCCAGTTGTTTTACTCACTATTTCCAGAGATTTAACAGGCTTAGATCTCAAGTGCAGTTTAGTCTTGAGCTCTTGGTGAATTCACTATCTGCCAAGCAGTTCAGATGTTTCTCCAGTTCTCTTAAGCTGATTCCCCTTTGACTTTATTTAATTCAGTTTTTTTTAGTTCCAAGAAAGATGTTAACTGTCCCATTTGGAAATGTTTCAAAGGAATCACAAAAATAAGTGCTTAGTTTCCTAAATGCAATCTTGCATTTTGATTTTCATTATATATTAGATAATTATGGTAACTTATCGTTAAGTTAATATATTTCTATTTTACTTGTTGTTGATGAACCTAATATAAAATATGTCAACAATAGACATAACTGGAAACATATTGTATTTTATTGAAATAAAGAATAAATATAGCTATTCGCTAATAAATTAGCATTTTGAGATTTTATAGCCAGTGATGAACCCAACGGCTCAATTGAGAGTCAAAATGTTGCAGTGTTCCATAGTCCAATAAAGGTGCCTGAAGACAATGGAGTGTCTGGACCCGTTTTCTAATACTTGTATTTATTATCTTCTGGGCTTATGCTGGACTTGGTTCAGCTAAGCACCCTGCCTTAAGGGAATTGAGTGCGGCTGCTTTTCCTATTTTTATAAGGTGGGAAAAAACAAGTTAAGGTGAGAAATAAACATAGCAAATGCTGGGGTCACATAACTACTCATATTGACTCTTTAATTGATAAAGCAAGAGAATACCCAGCATAGTTGTAGATATAATAATGCCTTGCTACCATATCATCCCTTTTTATTTTATATAAAAGATAATGACTATCCATATTACAATCAATATATTTTTCTTTACAAATGAGATGCAAGATCATAGTGTTAATATGCAAATCTCCCTATCATTCCATCATATAAATGTATAAATACTGCCAGTATACAGTCCAGTATTTAAAACTGCAAACTGTTACATAGGAATAGGAATTTGATTTGTTTCTTGAACAATCTTATAGCATGATGTTGCCTCTGGGATAAATCCAGGGTTAGAAACTGGTCTTACTGCTGTAAAGATTAAGATCAATATGTCACCTGTGTTTGGAACATGTGGTGACCTAACAAAAAGTCCAAAGTTTGGACAGATATCCCTCCATTAGTGTACTTCAGGGATAGGCATCCTTTGGCACTCCAGATGTTTTGGACTACATCCCCCATAATGCTCTTACACCTGTAATGCTGGCAAAGCATCATGGGAGGTGTAGTCCAAAACATCTGGAGTGCAGAAGGTTGCCTATGCCTGTAGTTGAATAGAATAATGCGACCAGCTCATTAGAAATATCCTCATATACATTTTAAAACATCTGAATCAAAGTATCCTTAAATTTAACTCTGCAGTTTACTATTAAACCTATCTACAATGAACATAAATTGGCCAACAAAGAAAAGCAAAACGCCTAACTTTCCAAAATAAAATCCCTAAAAAAACAAATGCAAAAATGCACTTATTATCATGTATAATTATATTCTGTAATGCCTTCCTTTGTATTTTTATTTTCTTAACTCTATGTCCTTATTGTATTAAAACTATATGTTTTGGTTTTAACACAATATTGTTGAGTACCAGCTTTAATGTGACTGTTAACATTGTCATCTTCTTTCATTTGTAATTTCAAAATACGTCAATTTAAATACAAAATTAGAGTGTACAGCAGAAAAAAAGTACATCATGATATGATGAGCACTGCCCTCATATAGTCCTTAAATGCTTTGAATATGAGAAGAAAAAAAAATATATATATATATAATTCCAAACACTTGCACTCCAACTTAAAGTATTGGTACCCGGTGCTCGGTCACATAATAAACAAAGTTTAAAAAATACCGGCACTCAAGTACTTGAATAAAAGAAGAAAGATTTAAATCCCATAAGTGCCAGTATTTTTTTTACTTTATATATATATATGAATATCCATGCACATAAATTCCAATATGCTAGCCTTCATAAAATCCTCTTAATGTCATGTATTAGAGTTTTGCAAATAAGAAGGCTAGGAAGAATGTTACCTGCTATCAAGAAGAGGGATTGTTTTATCTATTACTGTATTATACACATTCTATACATATATTTAAATATTTTTTTCTATATATTTAGTACTATTGTCATATTACAATCAAGTAACTTTGTAATGAATTTAATCTTATAAAAGCATGCAAAGCAAAATATAAATGTGATAGCTAATAGTTAATTGCCCACATTTTATAGTTAGCAGTAGTAGTAGTTAGGTTTTTAATATTACTTTTGTTTTTGCATGTATTAGATTGCCATGGATAATTTGGAGATAATGTATTCCATATGTTTTATCTTTAATCACATGTAATAAAATCCATTGTTTTTATTTTTTATTTTTTTCATTTTCTTTCAGATGATTTAATTCATTTTCAGCAGATCATCCTTCTTTTCACCTATTTTGTCCTTGCTAATTTGACATTTGATCTCCATCTTGGTGCTCCCTTAATCCTTTATTACAGCTTTTCTCCGTGCCTTCTGTCCATTGTTCGGCTTAGCCTATTAGTTCTTAAAGTATTCTCCTACTTGCTCTCTGGTGTCTTTAAATGAAAGTTGTTTCCTTTGAACAGTTTCACATTGTGTGTATTATGCTCATTGATCTGCCTCTTTTTTAAGCACACCTCTGCATGGTCATTGGGAAGGGATATTTGAAGTGCATCTGGAACAACTGTGTATTGTCATCATATAGATAATAAAATGCTATTAATCAGCTGTACATATGCTAAAGTATGCAAGTGCAATTTAATTCAATAACGAATGTCCAAAATGGAAGGCTATACTTGACATCGCAGATATAAATTATAACAATCTCAGTGGGGTGTGAATACATCCATTATCATCTGACAAATATCATTGATATATATTTACCCCCAAAATACTCTGCTTAATGTACAGTGGTATTTGCAACAAGATAAACCACTTAAGGATCATGTGGCGATCTATGCTGTCATGCAGTGCAGGGCCTTAATCCCCAGTGACGACTTAGACAGTCATACAGTATAGGTACCAGTAGGGATAAAATCCCTGTTGGTACCAATGACCTCCAGACCTCCAGGTATCTTTTGATATCTGGGGGTCCCTTCTTTCAGCTGTCCGATTGGCTATGAAGAGTGCTGCTCATAGCCCTTTAAATTGCATTACCACTGTAAATATCAAAATGCTTTTAGTCCCGCACCCTTCCTGCCTGGCACAGTGTGGCCTTAATGGCTCTGTGGAGGTCTTTTCTGCTTGCCCCCTGCTGGGCTCTATCAGCTGCCTAGCATCAATCTCCGTGAGAGCCCTCTGTACGGTGCGAGCTAGGAAATCCCTCTGCTGGTGTCAGTTCTGATAGCAGAGGGAATACCTAGAGGGTGGCATTAGGACTGAGATTATAGGTAGGACTATGATCAGGATTATGGGTTATATTATAAATTGGATTGAGGTCGGATTATATGTAGGATTAGAGTTGGATTATGGGTAGGATTAGAGGTGGCATTAAGGGTTGGATTAGAGGCAGGATTAGGGGAAAAGGTATACATGTGGGGTATCATTGCACTTGAGAATAGTTATAAAATGCAAAATGACCAGGGATCCAGCTTGTATCACTAAAATGCAAACATAAAATACATCATAGTGTAGTAAAGTTTTAGCATTAAACACTCGCTTCACGTTTCAAGATTACACTCACAGATTGACGTTTTGTATCAGGCCTTCATAAGGCTTATTTGTACATTTGTCATTTTGTTGGCAGTGTATTTGATTGTATATTTTATTGTCATTGTTTTAAATTTTGGTCCCTGAAGAAGTTTCTTAAGTTTCTTTTATTCAAGTGTATTTTTTAAAGCCAATAAATTCCTTTTTATACTCAACCATTGGGAGTGTGTGGACTTCCTGACACTGGAACTGGCGTGATTACCAGCAACAGGATTTAAAAAAAAAAAACCCTACCCACAGGGGAGGCACCCTGAAGGCCTGATACAAAACGTCAATCTGTGAGTGTAACCTTGAAACGTGAAGCGAGTGTTTAATGCTTAAACTTTACTGCACTATGTTGTATTTTATGTTTGCATTTTAGTGATACAAGCTGGATCCCTGGTCATTTTGCATTTTATAACATTTTGTATATAGTTACCAGTTTGGGAGGTAACTTAAAGGACCACTATAGTGCCAGGAAAACATACTCGTTTTCCTGGCACTATAGTGCCCTGAGGGTGTCTCTAGTGGCTGTTTGGTAGACATCCAGTACACGTGGAGTTAACAATGCAAGGTAATAATTGTAGTTTATCAAAAACTGTAATAATTACCATTGCAGAGTTAAAGGACTTGGGACACTGCACACAGGCCACTTCATTGAGCTGAAGTAGTCTGAGTGCTTATAGTGCCCCTTTAAATTATTGGTGAGTTACCATGTTTTAGTCAATGGTGTAAACTCCAGATAATTGACAGTTCCCCTATAATCTTAGTACATTTACAAAACTGGGATTATTACAATGTCGTCTTTAACTATTTTTCTATGTTATGATTGCTACCTAAATGTGGCATTTCTTATTAGCTATATGGGGCCCTTGCTCATGGCCACCTTCCTACTATAACGACTAGGAAAGGCGTAAACATGCAGTTGGAGGGAGTATAAAGAATTATTTCTAACTTGTACCTTGGGATCTGGCTGTTATTGCACTCTTCATGACCTTTATAGCTTTGCCACTGGTGAAATCATTGATGAGCTAGAGTTAAGTGTGTACCGTAAGGTATGATAAATCAGACCCTGTTGAGCACTGCACATTTACTCAGCAAAGCAGAAATAGTTAATTAATCTAATCAGCCAGAGGAAGGCAATAAGGGGAGACATTTTCCAAGCCTATTTTAAAAGTAGTTTTTCTGCTTGCTCTGAAGTATGGCTGGCAACAGATATATCTTTCTCCTTCGAGCCTTAATATGAATTTATTAGAAACCGGTGGAGCTAAAAGGTAGTGGCTTTCACAGCAGCAGTCTGGAAATCTTCAGCTCTCCACAGGACGTTTTTGCTGAATGCAGCAATTTCTTTTGTCTGAGTGGTTGTAATAAATTTAGACATCTACAGGTATCCCAATCATGGGACTTTTTTAATGTCTGCAATAGTAAAGAGGCAGACATTTTTAAAATAGCAGTGCTTATTATTTCTAATGAATAAAATATGATACTAAATCATATTACAATATCTATAATGTGCTGCATTATCACATACTTTTCAACAGTTCAAATGGGCAAAGAGGGACACTTTCATTATAGGTGTGTGAGTGAGGGTGGGCCAGGGGACATTCAGAGACATTACAGGGACTTACTGAAAACAATTCATATAACTAAAATGTAATTTAGAACTAGAACAATGTATCTTATTTAAACATACTGATTTCAAAAAACACATTTATTGTAGTTGAAAGACACATTACTGTGAGTATTATTGCTGTGGAGCTCTGTTATATACTAAAGACACATCAACATTACAGAGCTCCTAGAAAAGGAGGGACATTCAGATAGAAAAGAGTGACAGGGAATTTGGGCCAAAAAATAGGGACTATCACTCTTAAATAGGGATACTTGGTATCGTATCATTTTTGCCAGCTGCCTGGATTCGCAGGGCAGTCCTGTGTTATACAACTGTGGTGGCCCCAGTGGGAATGTTCAAAGTGCTTTTCGGTGATTTCCTACCATGCCTTTTTGGAGTTTTTGCCATGTATTCATTGTACTACAATTTCCTCCTTCCTGTACCCACGTGTATTATATATAAATTTGTAAAGGACTAGTAGAGCTCTTTGATACCCTATACGTATACATAATGTTGTATTAAACAGGAAGAAAACATTATAAATGGGGAGTCATTAGATGACTTCTGATCACCTGAGGCTGGACGTCCTATGGAAATGATGCCCCACATCATAAAAATAAAAACCCATAGGAAAGCTTGCCGCACATGCTGACGGAGTAGGGGCAGACCTAATGAGCATGTGCGACAAGCTTTCCTATGTTTTTTTTGGGGGGGATGTTGGGCATCCTCATGCATAGTCTGAGGATGTCCAGCGTCATGCGATCAAAAGTCAGCCAATGACCCTGTTACATCTCTTCATTTTGCAAACACATTTTCATGTCTCCTCTTCTCTTATGCTTTCTCTATGCTGACTACTGCAAATGAAAAATGTTACCAGTCACTGACAGAAAGATGTCTAGTTGCAGGATAGAATGTTGTGAATTTTTGCATGTGAAAACATAATAAAAATCCTGGGCAGCACCAGTTCTTCTTTACACTAAATAAGGGCCTGTTTACTAAACTTTGAATTGGAGTGAATTAAAATCCAAATGACAAAATGTAGGCAACATATTATCATTATCATAATACTGTTCTCGAGAACCTGGATACAGGCAATATTTAACGTACGCAGTGAAGACACTCTGCAGAACTGGAAGTGCCTACCTGCTTTTAATACATTTTATAAATACTGCAATAGTGGATTAAAAGTATGAAAAAATAAATAAAAAGATACCATCAAATTTCTTCTGCTGATGTGCTGAGAGAAGCAGTCACCGGCAGTAAAGCATCATCTGAGACTAAGAAGAGACTCGACCATTCCAGGAGTCTCTCATCCTGTGGTTCTTAGCATCTTGGCTCCAGCTATGTCAAAGAGCAATGGAATGGTGGTAAGGGATATGCACATCTATCTTTTGCCCTCTGTGTCTAAAAAATAAGGCTGAAGAGCCTTTGCAAATCACTGCAATTATAAGCCATTCATTACTGGAAGATATGGACAAGTGAGCTGTATTCACCAAAGCCTATGCAGTAAACGTAGGTGCTTTGACATGTTTAAACACCAGACCTGCATGGAACTAGTTCTTACCATAAATGGCGAATAGAGTCCAGGGATGGGGATATTTTCTGCTGAATAAAGTTTCTGAGTATTGCTGCCTTATAAGTGATGTCCCCCAGTCAATAGTTTTTCTATGAATGTATGCGATATATATGTGTTTCTCTCCCACTCTGCTCTAAACATGGTGAATGAAGTCTCTGGCTCATCATATTTTTGCACA
The DNA here is from genome assembly GCA_933207985.1 of Pelobates cultripes. NCBI lineage: Eukaryota > Metazoa > Chordata > Amphibia > Anura > Pelobatidae > Pelobates > Pelobates cultripes. The sequence continues at coordinate 258,194,733 of OW240912.1, forward strand.
ATAGTATTTTCTAGGATTTATCTGCCTGTTCCATCTGCTGGAACCTTTTAATAAATTCACTTTGCTATGTAGGCTTGTTTTAAATATATTTACAAATCACCCTGTAACATTTTTGGGATCATTTATAAACTCCGAGCTGTTCACTCAGAAGTAAATTACAGCACTTTGATAACATATTTGAAAACTATAGGTTAAAATGCTGACAGGAACAAATATTCAACCTGAATAATTTTGCACATCAGTTGTCAACTCACTTTGACTCATTGAACGAATAGACCTTTTATATAAACAAGTTATATATCAATTTGGAAACTGAATATCATTTTTTGTGAATTACTTGGAAAAAAATTGATTGTGTATTTGAAAAACAGCTCTAATGTGTTCAGTTCCCTCTCTGACAAATCATTTAAATGAAATATGTCATCCAAGTATGTCTGTACATCAGTCATAAACCAAATAATATGGAAATGAATTAAAATAAATAAATACGATATGGATACTGAGATAAGGAATGACTTCCCTTTTTATTTCCTTTAATCTGCTTCAATAATGGCAAATATAAAAATACTAGTTATATGAAGGTTACAAGCAATATGCACAAGATGTATGCATCGTCATATGGATTGCCTTGGGCTGTGAGGAATTTCTTTCAGAAAGAAAATGAAAACATGCATTTTTAGTGAGTTTTGAGACACAATCACTTATGAATAGAAAATGGGTTGGCAGCTATTGCCTGACATCTTGCTGGCTGAAGGGATCAATAGTTCATCACACATGGTAACCACATTTGAGCCAAAAGAGAGAGTGTGAGAAATCGGTGTGCAATGCGTACATCCCAAGAGTAGTGTGCAGACCAGTATGTGCTTAAAATGCATCTAAAGTGGAATCTTTTAACTTGAAAAAAATAACTAACATCATTCAGTGGTGCATAAACACTGTTTATAGGTTGTGTTGTTACTTTTTTTTTTTTATAAATCCTGTTAATTTTCATTCTTTTTCTAGCATAACATTTCCTAGTAAGTTAGTGAGTTCATGGCCTATCCTTGTTGATTGATGGCTTATTTTTTATGTTTGAGATATATTGACAACTTTTTTTTTATCTTGGATAGAATAGAGCACATGGAAAGACAATTAGATGCATGGTTGTAGGAAAGTGAGTTAAATAGGAAGAAAATTACAGTTATTGCTAAATATTGCTTACAAACAATTGAGGTTTTTTTTTTTTTTTTCTTCCTGTTGTGTAATATAAACATATCTTGCAAAATGTTATCTAAAACAGTTGTTACACATAAGATGACGATATAAAGTTCACATTAGAAATATATATCTACCGTTTTAAAAATAAAATGTAAGAAATCAATGTTATCACTTTCTTGTTGCTAAGTGTTTTGGAAGACAATTTCCAGCATTTCATTTTGGGTTTTTTCCAGATCCATATTGTATATAAAGAACAGGAATATATTTATAATCGTGTAATAATGGTCTTGTATTTCTTCATAGTGCCTGTGTAGATAGATAGATAGATAGATAGACAGACATTAGGGGTGGATGAATAGACAGACAGACATGATAGATGGATAGACAGACAGACTGACTGACTATGTGTCTGTGTAGGAATATGTTCTACTGTCAATATATGTTTTGGAAAGAGAAATAAAAAATATAATAGTTTCAGAGAAAATGAGAGCTTTAGAGAACAAAGAACATGACCCTAAACCCCATAGTGTATCTGGCTGGAAACCAGCCACATATCTGGTACTTTTCAGCCTTACATGATGGTTATTGAAAGAACTATTTAACTAAGAAATGGTTTGCTATTAGTTCAAAAGAATGCTAAGAGTGTTAATACCATTACTGACATATGTAATTTTAATCAAACATAACCTGTCAGTAAAGCTTTATAAGTTTTTTTTTTTCCATTAACAGTCTTTGGATGAAGCATATTAACTGTTACCTCATGCAGGGAAGAAAGGTATTAAAATATACAATTTGCATGTTAGTACGGCTGTAATGTAATAGAACAATTTCAAATTATGCAGAGGTTGAGCAAGGTATACTGTATGATAGCTGAAATACCCCCTTAGTTTAGCCTAGTAGTTAGTAGCTCTATACCTGGGCTGTGTAAAGATTCCAAATTAATATGTTGATCCTTCTTTGGAATGTGTATGAGGTGCAGAACGCATGCATTCATTGCTATTTGCCTAATATTGTGTAGATAAGTCAACATTTATGCATCTATATCAGTGCATGTGCCTGCATATCAAAGAACTATCTATTTTGCACCTGGAAACTTTGGCTTTAACAGGTGATTGCTATGATACAGCATCTTGCAAAATGGTAAAGTCAAGTCAAGATATTATTGACTACCTAACCTGATCATTAATTATTTCTTGTGTTATCTCATTCTTGGCCAACTAGAAAAAATCATAAATTCGGTTTTGCATTTCTATGCATATATGTGTCTTGTAATAACACAAGTTATGTAGTTGTTGGTTTTTAAATCTTTTTTTCTGGTGAAGCAAAACCTTTTATCTTTGTTGCTGCATGTTTACGTCAGTACATGCTGTATCTACACACATCACATAACTATTATTCTATTATTGAGGATATATAATTACAGTGTATATCACTTTACAGCATGTAATATCTAATAATTGCTATAGAAAACTGCTTATTTGATGGATGTTTCTAAGATCAGTTGCCCACATTTGTCCTGGAGTATTGTATACTCTAACTTATCATTTGTTAATGTATTGTGTCTAACAATGCTCAAATGTCACTGTATAAATCACACATCAGGCTATGTTCATCCAGCTAACCGCAAGTCCCTTTTTCAAACTCCTGGCTCATATATGTGTTATGCAGGGCAAGATTTTTGGAGCGTTAACTCAATTTCAGAAAGAATGTTTGTACGCTCTCTAATATTTACAACTCCTTGGCATTGGCTGGACATAACAGTTTAATATGCTCATCTGTTATTTTGATTTTGTTTTGTTTATTTTTTGTATATCAGTACACAGACAGTCACAGAGAAGGATTAATTTCCCACAGGGCCCTAGGCAGTTTTTGGTTTGCCCTCCCCCTTAATTCTTCTTATACGGGTGATGAATGGAGCCAGTTAAAATCATATTTCCAGGTCCCCTGTCTACCTCCTATGTCCCATTGGTTAATCCCATCTATCTAGTTATCGTGAGTCATTCAGAGACTATTCCATTTGCATGATAGGCAATATTTTTTAATTAGATAAATTAAATAAGAGACAAAGAGCACAAGCATGTGAATTCACTTTTAAATGTTGGGCAAAGGCCATGGGGTTTTATTTTTTAAAACTTTTTTTTTCAAAATCATTAAACTGTTCTGTAAAACCACAATAAAAATTCTCACTCTTACTATGTAGAGGTCTTCCACGATCTTTCGATGCCCTCCTACTGGGACTCCTGGTGGGCTGCGGCACCTGGGGCTGGCAGGAAGCCCTAATGTTTTATTTCATTTTTCCCTAGGACTCTCACATCTTCTGTCAGTCTGAGGGAATTCAGGAGACAGGTGCTGGGGGCTGGTGCGGCCGCATCAAGGCTGCTGACGCCTGGAGGCAGCACTGCGTCTACCTTTCTGATTCCCAGCACCTTCCAGCACCCCAGCCCAGCATGTAAGTTCCACCCCCACTAGGAAGCCCCACCTCTGCACTTAAGCTCCGCCTCCCGCACTCAAGCAGCGGACCTTGCTGCAGGAAGAGGTCTGAAAATGGCCTCCAAGAGAAAACTTGATCTCCAACAGCCTCCAGTGTGTATAAATATTGTGTCTGTAGTGAGTGTGTGTAGTGAGCATGTGAGTGTCAGTGAATTTATGTTTGTCAATGAGCTTGTCTGTGTGAGCATGTGTGTGTGTGTGCCAGTGAGCTTGTGTGTAGTGCTCTTGTGTGTGTTTAAGTGAGCTTGTCTGTAGTGAGCATGTGTGTGTCAGTGAGCTTGTGTGTGGCTGTCAGTGAGCTTGTCTGTAGTGGGCATGTGTGTGTCAGTAAGCTTGTGTGCAGTGCTCATGTATGTGTGTGTGTCAGTAAACTTGTGTGTAGTGAGCATGTGTGTGTCAGTGAGCTTGTCTGTAGTGAGCATGTGTGTATGTATTAGTGTGCTTGTCTGTAGTGAGTGTGTGTGTATGTATTTATGGATAATATATGCATCAGGGCTTGACAAATTTGCTTGAAATCTATAAGCCAGCTAAAAAAGTAAGTTGCCAGATTTTTTCAGCACCAAAAATACCATTCTTATAGTCACCAGAACCACTACTGCTTAACCCCTTAATGCCGTTACGGCATTCTATGCCGTCCCCGTTATAATGGGCTTTAAAACTGTTGCAGGTGCATAGAACGCCGTAACGGCTGAAGCCCCCAGGAGCTGAAATATACTCAACATCCCGGCGATCCGCTTTGGGAGGACTGCGTGACAGCCCAGGCAGCCCTTCCTTGGAAAATCAGGCCCCCAGGGGCCATGTGATCGCTCTTAAAGAGTGATCACATGGCCACCTATAGCTGGCTGTGGATCTGCCTGCAGGGGGACTGTCTTGGCTGTCAGACAGTCCCCCTGCTGGTGGGAAGTATAAAAAAAATATGATTAGACATGTAAAATAAATTAAATGTGTGTATATATATATATATATATATATATATATATATATAGGGGTACTGTTTTACTCTGGAGACTTTGTTGAACACAAATACTAGTGTTTCAAAATAGTAAATTGTATTCCAACAATAATATTTTTAGTAAAAGTTACATTTTTTGCATTTTTCACATGTGAACAGCACTTTTACTGACAATATTATTGTTGTAATACGTTTTACTGTTTGAAACACTAATGTTTGTGTTCAGTGAAGTCTCCCAAGTATAATAGTACCCGCCATGTAGAGGTTTCATGGTATTTTGGAAAGGTAGAGAGTCAGCTTGCATTTCATTTTTTTCACATTGAAATGTGCCAGTTTGGTAATGTTGCCTTTGAGACCTTATGGTAGCCCAGAAATGAGAATTATCCCCCTGATGGCATACCATTTGCAAAAGTATGGAGCCCAGGGTATTGCAAGTGGGGTATGTCCAGTCTTTTTTAGTAGCCACTTAGTCACAAACACTGGCCAAATATTAGTTTTTTTGCTTTTCTTCACACAAAAACAAATATGAAATCTAACTTTGGCCAGTTGGGACTGAAACGTTGACCATCTATTCACTTCTATCACTTTATATAAGTGTTATAAGTAGAAACAAATGCTCGGTTTTAAAAGAAATCCGTGTACAGACTACCTTTTGGATTTGTTTGTATGGACTTGTGACCACAGTCTAGCACCCGGTATTAAAACAGTGATTATATTAATTCAGGAATGCAAGGCAAGATTGAACTGTGTGTGTATATATATATATATATATATATATATATAAGAAAAGAAAAGAAAAGAATTCTTGGCACTCACCCTTAATATTTCAAAAACAGTTGCAGTATTGCCTGGGTGCAATCCTTAGCGTTTAAATATAGCAAAAATCAATATGAAAGGAGCACTCACAGGTCTTCATATGAATATTGATTTATTCCAAGGTGCAAGTTACATGTGCAATCGACGTTTCGACCCTCACAGGGTCTTCTTCAAGATCAAATAACCAGTGAAACAGGTAAGTATATATACACAAACAAATATACAATAATAACTTACCAACAGGTGTGTGGGAAAATAAAACCGCCAAATGTCCGAAAACCGGAAGTATCTCTCGTGATCATGTGATCCTCTATACATCCTCTATCATTATGTGACCAATCCGCCCTCTGTGTATCCAGCTACAAACTATGTGAATACCTAAAACCGCCGGGCATCCGAAACCCGGAAGTACCTATGCGGTCACATGGTCTAGTTGCCAAGCAACCTACAACGCTATCTCTGTGTGTAACTACGTAAGTCCGCCGAGAATCCGAAACCCGGAAGTGCCCATGCGATCACGTGATCTAGTTACCAGGCAACCTACAACGCTGCCTCTGTGTACAATCTGGCGATGTGAAAATCTGTGTCATATATAATATAAACATAGCAATTACAAAAGGTGACAGAATGCTAAAAAATGAATAAAAATATATACATATATACAAGTGTACAAATGTACATATATACATATATATATATATATATATATATATGCATCTCTATCCACAGGAGGATCTTAATAATTAATATGTTAGTCACTACTTATTAATGTGGAAAAGGCAATTCCAAATATCAATTTATATAACAGAACATAGGATATAATATCCCATATCCAACATCTTCAAAACAAACAGAGCTATTTTTCAGATTCCTTAATTGCTAACACTGAACTATACTCACCACAAACATAAATAATCTGATATGCATGTTTAATAACAATATATACCTAATTACCTCACTAAATCTTACTTAGAGATATACACCCTATATTACCAAATGTACCTATCCAAGAGATGATCTCATCCATAATACTGCAATGATCCACTAACTAGTGTAATAGCACTTTCAAGTTGAAATGATGTAACCTACTATATTTCTCAGTCTTTATACATATACACTTAAGAAATTATTCTACTATACATCCACTCACACAATGACCACAACCTACAGTACGATTTACAAAAACATAGAATATGTATTATATTCATTCAGTCCTTTAGGTGTGACAGTGTCCAATTTAAAAATCCAATACGCTTCTCTTTGAAGCAGATGTTTGGACCTGTTACCACCACGAGGTAACGGGGGGACATGGTCGATGGCCACAAATTTAAGAGTCAGAAGTCTATGTGAAGCTGCCAGAAAATGCTTAGCTACTGGCTTATCTGTTCTTTGATCCCTGTAGGCTGTCATAATGCCAGATCTGTGTCCACGGATACGATCCCTTAAAGTTAGGTCTGTTTTCCCCACATACGACAGACCACATGGGCATGTTATAAGATATATTACATGATCCGTAGTACATGTAATATAGTGGGATATTTTTATTCTTTTTCTGGCAGCTTCACATAGACGTCCGACTCTTAAATTTGTGGCCATCGACCATGTCCCCCCGTTACCTCGTGGTGGTAACAGGTCCAAACATCTGCTTCAAAGAGAAGCGTATTGGATTTTTAAATTGGACACTGTCACACCTAAAGGACTGAATGAATATAATACATATTCTATGTTTTTGTAAATCGTACTGTAGGTTGTGGTCATTGTGTGAGTGGATGTATAGTAGAATAATTTCTTAAGTGTATATTTATAAAGACTGAGAAATATAGTAGGTTACATCATTTCAACTTGAAAGTGCTATTACACTAGTTAGTGGATCATTGCAGTATTATGGATGAGATCATCTCTTGGATAGGTACATTTGGTAATATAGGGTGTATATCTCTAAGTAAGATTTAGTGAGGTAATTAGGTATATATTGTTATTAAACATGCATATCAGATTATTTATGTTTGTGGTGAGTATAGTTCAGTGTTAGCAATTAAGGAATCTGAAAAATAGCTCTGTTTGTTTTGAAGATGTTGGATATGGGATATTATATCCTATGTTCTGTTATATAAATTTATATTTGGAATTGCCTTTTCCACATTAATAAGTAGTGACTAACATATTAATTATTAAGATCCTCCTGTGGATAGAGATGCATATATATATATATATATATATATATGTATATATGTACATTTGTACACTTGTATATATGTATATATTTTTATTCATTTTTTAGCATTCTGTCACCTTTTGTAATTGCTATGTTTATATTATATATGACACAGATTTTCACATCGCCAGATTGTACACAGAGGCAGCGTTGTAGGTTGCCTGGTAACTAGATCACGTGATCGCATGGGCACTTCCGGGTTTCGGATTCTCGGCGGACTTACGTAGTTACACACAGAGATAGCGTTGTAGGTTGCTTGGCAACTAGACCATGTGACCGCATAGGTACTTCCGGGTTTCGGATGCCCGGCGGTTTTAGGTATTCACATAGTTTGTAGCTGGATACACAGAGGGCGGATTGGTCACATAATGATAGAGGATGTATAGAGGATCACATGATCACGAGAGATACTTCCGGTTTTCGGACATTTGGCGGTTTTATTTTCCCACACACCTGTTGGTAAGTTATTAATGTATATTTGTTTGTGTATATATACTTACCTGTTTCACTGGTTATTTGATCTTGAAGAAGACCCTGTGAGGGTCGAAACGTCAATTGCACATGTAACTTGCACCTTGGAATAAATCAATATTCATATGAAGACCTGTGAGTGCTCCTTTCATATTGATTTTTGCTATATATATATATATATATATATATATATATATATATATATGTGTGTGCGTGTGTATATGTATGTCTTGATGAAAGCTCCGGTGAGGGGCTGAAACATTGGCTGGTATATTTTTTAAAATATATTTTTACATGCCACGCTAGAGGTAATTGAACCTTCAATTTGCTTGACTCCAATGGTGCTTCTACACCAGTCCTAGTCTCTGTTCTATACCAGTATTGGGTAGTATATTATATGATCATTTGTAACTCTGTGAATAGAAAGCCATATTTGGGGCTTGATGTTGCTACTATGCCCTGCTCATTTAATACTTTTAGTGTGTTTATTTTCTTACACTGTGCATGTTTTATGCTTTATTGTTCATCTCACGTAATCATTTCATGCCTCCTAACTGTACCGCTTTTAGCGGAACAGTCCCAATTTTGGGGTGCTGACTTGCCATTCTGCATTAGTTTCCTGGTGTCCCACATCTGGGGACACCAAGGAACAGTTTCCGGCAGCACAGAGCAAACCCATCATTAGAGGTGCTATTGCTGTGCAACAATAACTATGACCATGATAGGAGTGCTTCAAAAGTGCTGCCTGCATGGTCCAGATAGCTGGGGGGTTGGCCAGGTAGATTGTTAGTGGGAAGGCCCTGCCTCTTTTGGATAGGACTGCCCCTTTGTTGGCCAGACCCATTCATTGTGGATGTCGCTAATGTAGTGACTTACGTCACTGGCGACTCCCCTCATGGCGCCACCCTCTGTCCCAAAGTTCTGAGGATATGTAGTCTGACTGGCCTAATACATATAAACATCAATACTGTACAACCTACTAACCAGAATTTCCCCCCCTTTTAATACAAACACCATGATAATAGAAAACCCACATATATGAAAGTAACAAACAAAGGGAAGGGAGTTTGGCTTTCCAGGTAGCTCAACACAAGCTCTTCAGTCTTCTCCACACTTTTCAACACATTCTTGAGAGGAGCCCTGAAATATAAAGCCACTTTCCCTATTTTTTCCTTGTGCTCTACCACTAGCCAATCCAGAGCCAGCAGCCTATTCTCCAATCAGCTCCCTTGAAAACCCCAAATCTGCCTAGCTACTACTAATCTGCCTCACAACATCTCAGAGCTAACCGGACCCCTAACATTAACCCTTTCTTACCACAATGCTTATGCTGCTACAGGAGGTCATATGGCCTGTGGCACATCATTATTGTATTATTTTGCAATACAAGTTTAGTTGGAGGATTTCTCCATTATAACCACAATAACTAGTTAAATTAAATAAATAGGTTGTGTAAACAGTAACACTACAACACATGGAACAAATGTATTTATCGCACAATTACACCAAGAAGAACATTGTGGAAGGATACTGATTTTTCCAGGTTATGCTGCATTAAGAACAACTAGGTTTAACAAACGCTCAGTTAGGAGATTTTCTATATATTTTGTGCTCTCGGCAGAAGGTGGTAGGTTTAAAGAGAAAGTATTGTCGACAGAAGCAAGTGAGAAGGAGAGAAGAGGAAAGAAGCATATTTTGCAGTGCTCATCCCATAATTTTGAGGATTTTATAAAACAGATCTTGGCATTATACTTCATCCAACACATCTGTGGTTGTTGACCTGCGGCTCCTATTACCCTCAGCTGTCCAGCAGAGAAATGTATCCTCATTACACATTCTGCTTTTTTAGCCTTTAGTTACCACAATATAGTGTGGCTTAAACAACCTCAAGAGGCAAGTGGCATTGATACAGATATGTTTTAAAAAGTGTACGCTACATTTTGTGGCATTGCAGAGTATTTGTTTACTATCAATAGCTCCACAGGGATACAGTGTAACTATAATTTATTGAAAGTACCTAAATGCATTGACAGCATAGTCATACAGTTAAGGTAAATGAAAAGGCAATGTATTTTCCACTGCAAACAAAAAAAGTTGCATCTTGTAAATGTCTAAAATGTAAAGTTGCATCACCGTACTCAATATTATAGGATTAAAGAAAGTATGGTGTCTGCAGTGAAAACATATATATATATATATATTTTTAATAATTGTCCTTGTCATAGTATGGAAAGTACTTAATGGGCATCTCTTTTGTCTTTTTTTTTTTTTTTTTATATTAGACTCTAATACATTACACTACTACATCCAATGACGTGTACATTATATGGAATGACAGTGATAGTGGGCAACCCTGAGCAATTTAAATAGAGTAATAAATGAAATAGCGTATGCAGGTTTAACATAACATCACCAGAAGTCATGTCAATTAGAGGTCTTATCCTTGAAAAGCATGACCAGTAATCACAGTGCATGAAATTTTATACCAGCTCTTTGAATGGGTTTTACAGTTTTTCTTTGTCCTGCTTGTAGATTTTTGCACGTTACCTCCTATCAAGTGAATCAAAGCAGTTCCAAAATCCCCTAGTCTAACTATACCTTAAAACATGAAAGCAGATTCCAATATTAGTCAGTCCAGAGAAGGACTTCAAAACATTGTTCTTCAGTTCAAGGATACGACTAAACATCTAAAACGACAGCATTAAAATAAATGCAGAAATTGCATTCTGCACCAGGGATTGCTCAAGAAGAGCATTTGTGACAGCTGAATTAATTTACCAACATTATCATTGTTCTGGATTTGTATAGTTCCCTGGATCTTTACATTTCTTTTTATTATTTTTATTATTAAAATGACGTTGTTTTATTGTCTCTTTCTTTAACCCCTTAAGGACTGGACTGTTTTTGCGATGTTGTACATTTGCGACCAGGAATATTTTTACACTTTTCTGGTGTTTGTGTTTGGCTGTAATTTTCCGCTCTCTCATTTACTGTTCCCATACAAATTATATATTGTTTTTTTCAGGACAAAAGGGGCTTTCTTTACATACCATTATTTATATAAACTCATGTATTTTAATTTAAAAAAAATAAAAAAATATGATGAAAAATTGAAAAAAATACATGTTTTTTACTTTACTTGAAAAATCTTTTACTCATCTACAAAAGCGAATGAAAAAAACTGCTAAATAGATTCAAAATTTTGTCCTGAGTTTAAAAATACCCAGTGTTTACGAGCTTTTTTGCTTTTTTTTGCATGTTATAGGGCTATAGGTACAAGTAGGATATTGCGGTTTCAAAACATGCATTTTAAAAATTTATCAATAGTGACATTGTAACACTATTATCTGTCATAAATCTCTGAATAACACCCCACATGTACATATTTTTTTTAAAGTAGACAACCCAGGGTATTCAATATGGGGTATGTCCAGTCTTTTTTAGTAGCCACTTAGTCGAAAACACTGGCCAAAGTAAGCATTCATATTTGTTTGTGTGTGAAAAAAGTAAAAAAACTAAATTGAACGCTAATTTTGGCCAGTGTTTGTGACCAAGTGGTTACTAAAAAAGACTGGACATACCCCATTTGCAATACCTTGGGTTGTCTTCTTTTGCAAATGGTATGCCATCATGGGGGTAATTCTCATTCCTGGGCTACCATACGCTCTCAAAGGCAACGTAACCAACCTGGCCATTTTCAATGTAAAAATATTTGACCCATGTATTTGACCTTGTAACTTTCAAAAATGCTATAAAACCTGTACATGGGGGGTACTGTTTTACTCGGGAGACATCGCTGAACACATATATTAGTGTTTAAAAACTGGAAAACGTATCACAACAATTATATCATCAGTAAAAGTGCTGTTTGTGTGTGAAAAATGCAAAAAAAGTAACTTTCACTGACAATATCATCGCTGTGATATGTTTTACTGTTTTGAATCACTAATATTTGTGTTCAGCGAAGTCTCCCGAGTAAAACAGTACCCCCCATGTACAGGTTTTAGGGTGTCGTAGAACGTTACAGGGTAAAATACAGTGCTAGCAAATTAAATTCTCTGGAATTTCGGCCTGGGTTGGCAGGCAGGTCCCTCAAATTGCAATCAATAAAATTACTGAATTATGTAAAAATATTACATAAATACGCACGTAGAATTTAAAAATATATGCATATTTATATATTTGAAGTCTACGTGTATATTTATATAATTATTTATGTAATTTTGTATATGGACATATGTATATTTCGTATTATTTTTATTTATTTTTATATATATAGATATATATACAAATTCATTCTAAGTGTATTTTGATATAAATATATATATATTAATTTTAAAATACAGTTAGAATAAAATTTCATATAGCTATATAATTTTTTTTAAAATTTTTATTATTATTTTTAAAAATTTTTATTTAATTTAAATTACTTATTATTTATATTTTATAATAATATATATATACAATCTATATAGTTATTATATATATTATATATATACACGTGTGTAATTTAATTATAAGTGTATTTTTATATTAATATAAGTACATATTAATATAAAAATACACTTAGTATGGCATTATATATATATGATATATAGACATATATTATATTGATATAATATATGTCTATATATCATATATGTATCCACATATATAATTTTTTTTTTTTATTAACATTAACTTTATTTATTTATTTTTTGATTTTACACTAGCAGGGAGACTGCCTGTCAGCACAGGCAGTCCCCCTGCAGGCTGACACATGGACACCTATTGTGACCATGTGATCGCTGTGTTAAGCGATCACATGGCCACAGGGGTCCTAAATCAGTGTGGGGAGACTGTCTGGGCTGCAGGCAGTCTCCCCACACCGGGAGCAACGCTGATCGCCGCCGGGGGAACGACGGCGATCAGGTAAGTAACGGAAACCGTTAGGACGGTTCAGGACCGTCATCGGTCCTCAATGGGAAAATCCCGATGACGGTCCTGAACCGTCCTTGGTCGGGAAGGGGTTAATACAGAATGAAGGGCTATCAGGATAATTGTGGATTACTTAGGAGTGGATTGAATATATTGTTATCTATTACAATCTACTCTATATCTGCCTACATGTCTCTCTCTCTCTCACTCACTCTCCCTCTCAGCTCCAGCAATGTCTAAGGTATTCATCATTTGCTTTTGTTCTATGGATTTTTGCTGAAAAATATTTTAGCCATTGCTGCCCCCAGGTGTAGTGGGAGTTAGAGCAAAAGGCATAATTTTATATGTTTGTATTTGCTTCTGTATTACACAGTCATGTTACCATGCTTCCACCCACTCCACGTTCTATCTAATCCATCAATCTATCTAGCTCTCCAACTTTTTTCACTCTGTCTGTAGGCCTGTTAACATACATTGCTATGAGGTGTTGCACAATTTATACAATTTTGCTTCGATCTTATAAACATGCAGTCTCTTTGTCCGTCAGAGTTACAACAGAGTAAGATTTGGTAAACATAACCAGCACTCACTATTAGAGCTTGGGGAAACATGAAAACATAATGGTATTGGTGGTATGGGAGAGGGTCAATGAATAGCACAGCTGTTTGCCTTGAGTTTAGCAAATGTAATATATTTCCATTATCCGTTTTTACGGAACAGCAATTGTTCCAGTAAATGCAGTGAGATCAGCAGGTGGCCCAGGGTTATATAAGGGCTAGACAAAGTGAGATGAAAGACTGAAGAAAAACACATACCTGTGGCCAAACAGATTTCAATCACATAGCGATCCCATACTTAAACAATAGATTTACATTTATGGAATCTTTTTACACAGTGAAAATGGTTTAATGGCTTGGCGAATTGGAGTGGCTCATCCTATTGTGGAAGCCCTAATACATGTGAGATATAGTACAGAAAACGTAAATATCCTGATGAGAATCAACGTCAGTCTAAAGAATAATAGTAACAATGAATAATTCATGCCCTATGCCCTGCATTTAGGAATGTACTGTTTTTACCACAAGGGTTTATTCAATTAACAGTAAATACAGCAAGCATAATGCAAAAATAATCACGTTGTGACTATAGATGAATTTTCTTTTCTTTTTTCAAATCCGTTAATCTGTTTTATAATTTGCTATTTCATTTTCGAATTCACCAAAATTCACTGTTTAGTGAATAAACTCTAAATATGAATTTTGCAAACCATAGGAAAATTCCATGATCAACAGAATGTGCAGACATACACATGTACCATTTTAAAATCTCTTATATATACACTGAACAAAATTATAAACGCAACACTTTTGTTTTTGCCCCCATTTTTCATGAGCTGAATTCAAAGATCTAAGACTTTTTCTATGTACACAGAAGGCCTATTTCTCTCAAATATTGTTCACAAATCTGTCTAAATCTGTGTTAGTGAGCACTTCTCCTTGCCAAGATAATCCATCCACTTCACAGGTGTGGCATATCAAGATGCTGATTGAACAGCATGATTATTGCAAAGGTGTTCCCTAGGCTGGCCACAATAAAAGGCCACTCTAAAATGTGTAGTTTTATCACACAGCACAATGCCACAGATGTCGCAAGTTTTGAGGGAGCGTGCGATTGGCATGCTGACTGTAGGAATGTCCATCAGAGCTGTTGCCTGTGAATTGAATGTTTATTTCTCTACCATAAGCCATCTCCAAAGGCGAGAATTTGGTTGTAGTTTCAACCGGCCTCACAACTGCAGACCACGTGTAACCACACCAGTCCAGGACCTCCACATCCAGCATCTTCACCTCCAAGATCGTCTGAGACCAGCTACCCGGACATCTGCTGCAACAATCGGTTTGCATGACCAAAGATTTTATGCAGAAACCATTTCAGGGAAGCTCATCTGCATGCTCATCGAACTCACTGGGGCCTCGACCTAACTGCAGTTTGCCATCATAACCGACTTGAGTGGGCAAATGCTCACATTCAATGATGTCTGGCACTTTGGAGAGGTGTTCTCTTCACGAATGAATCCCGGTTTTCACTGTACAGGGCAGATGGTAGACAGCGTTTATGGCATCGTGTGGGTGAGCGGTTTGCTGGTGTCAGCGTTGTGGATCGAGTGGCCCATGTTGGCGGTGGGGTTATGGTATGGGCAGGCGTATGTTACGGACAACGAACACAGGTGCATTTTATTGATGGCATTTTGAATGCACAGAGATACCGTGGCGAGTTCCTGAGGATCATTATTGTGCCATTCATCCACGACCATCACCTCATGTTGCAGCATGATAATGCACAGCACCATATTGCAAGGATCTGTACACAATTCCTGGAAGCCGAAAATATCCCAGTTCTTGCATGGCCAGCATACTCACCGGACATGTCACCCATTGATCATGTTAGCGATGCTCTGGATTGGTGTATACGACAGCGTGTTCCAGGTCCTGCCAATATCCAGCAACTTCGCACAGCCATTGAAGAGGAGTGGACCAACATTCCACAGGCCACAATCAACAACCTGATCAACTCTATGCAAAGGAGATGTGTTGCACTGCATGAGGCAAATGGTGGTCACACCAGATACTGACTGGTTTTAAAACCCCCCGGATCTCCTCAATACAGTAAAACTGCACATTTTAGAATGGCCTTTTATTGTGGCCAGCCTAAGGCACACCTATGCAATAACCATGATGTCTAATCAGCATCTTGATATGCCACACCTGTGAGGTGGATGGATTATCTCGGCAAAGGAGACGTGCTCACTAACACAGATTTAGACAGATTTGTGAACAATATTTGAGAGAAATAGGCCTATTTCCTGTAAATAGAAAAAGATCTTTGAGTTCAGTTCATGAATAATGGGGGCAAAAACAAAAGTGTTGCGTTTATAATTTTGTTCAGTGTACATGATGGGTTTCCAACCTTTTTCATTTAAAATTGTTCTTGAAATAATGCGCTACTTATTGTATCTGCACCTATATTAGAATTAATTGTTGCTATTTCATTAACCCCTTAAGGACGGCGGGCGGGCTATGCCGTCCTTGGGTACCCGGCTCTAAACGCTATCACGGTGGGGGGACTCACTTGGCATTCCAGGGAGTCCCCCTTCTGCCGTTCTGGCCTTCCTGGGCCATGTGATCGCAAGGTCCTTGCAAGGACCTCACGATCACATGGACGGCATACAGAGTTTCATTTAGTGGTACAATTTGGTGGCATCAGAGAGCTGTCCTCAAAAAAACATAGTGCAAGCACACTATGACAGACAGCCTGGTGTGCCTGGTTATGATGACTTGTCAATTCTGTTAGGCAGGTGTAATTCTTTGGGTGTTAGTATCACTGCCCCCAATTTTATCCTGCCCGCTAGTGTCCCTCTTCATGGGATGCTGATGTTGGGGCATATGGTTTTTCCATTTGTGTGAGTTGTCTTGCACATTATCAAAACATACTAACCTAAAATTTCAATCAATCTAAAAAAAAAAATGGTTATGGTTATACATTTCACAAAAAAATTTTTTAGTGCAAAGTGTGTAGTGATTTTATCATTTTCACATGAATGTAATAATTAATGTATTAACAATGTTATTCACTAAGGTGAATTTTGGAGCAGCTCTCTTGTGATCAGCAGTTTGGAAAGGTCACTCGATAATTAGAATCCAGCCACATTCATTGTTAAGTGTATAGTCAGCTAAAGAGTTCAGTTAAAACTTAATATGTGTGGGATTAGCACTCCTAGTACATTTCACATGAAACAATGTATAGGTCTTTTAAAGATGCATTAAATACTTATCAAGAAAAAAATTGCTATTTTGGCCATAACATGCGTAGCCTGCTAGGGCATTAAAACAGTAACGCTAACTTTATATGCTATATAAAGAGATGATCTTATATTTGTGCCTAATGATATTTTGTGCTGTCCATTACAGGTTATCAAGTCATCATCAGTAGTGTAAGGATCAGAAGAGCCAGAGAAGACCGAGCCATGAAACCAAACTTGAAGCAATGGAAACAACTTATGCTATTTGGTATCTGTGCTTGGGGTCTCCTCTTCCTTGTGATATTCATCTATTTTACCGACAACAACTCGGTGGAACCAGTGCCAAGTTCCTTTTCTTACATAGAAGCCAAGAAACTCTTACCTATTCAAGGTAAGCAGAGGGCCATAATGGGAGCACTTCAAGATCTGTCTGTGTCATATGTCAATGATGATAATGAAGACAGCGTAGATTATTTTAAATTCGGCCCAGGTAGCATCAAAAACATGGCTGACGTGGGGCATTATTTTGAGAATGAAGATGAATTTATAATTTCAAAGAATTTCAAATCACCAGTCAGTAATTTTCGTGGAAATTCTGATAAGAATAATCTACATGCCAACATTCATTCAGCTAGTGGAAAAATCTCTCCATGGTATGGTGCAAGGCATTACCAAGCCATCCATTCACGTCACAGAAAAAACAGAAGACATGTGCAGCGCAAGAACCAACATATGTTTGAAGAGTCAGATGATTGGAATGGATTTTCTTCTTCAATGTCCAAATCTTTTCTACAGAAATTGTGGAAAGGTAATGTCTCAGCAAAAATGTTGACACCTCATCTACAGAAAGCTAGGAGGGAGTACCTCAGAGCAAATAAACTTGGAGTTAGCTATACTGGAAAACATAATTCAAAGAAACTCAATCCCCAAGAACTCCTATGTGTTCTGAAGAAAAGAGCTCATGTGAGGACACTGGATGGCAAGGAGGCTCCATTTTCAAATCTGGGATGGGAAAAATATTTTCCTCAAACACCACTAAACTTATTATATCGACAAGGTTTCTCCTCTTGTGCTGTAGTTTCATCTGCTGGCGCAATCCTTAACTCCTCACTAGGAGCAGAAATTGGTGAGTTCAGAGTATTTTTACAATATTTTTTTATTTGCACTCTCCAGTAACCTGTAGCCTGCCATATTACTAGGTGTAGCACGTTATTTGAAAAAGGCAGATGTAATGTAGTTTCTGCACCAAAGAAAATAGTAAGCTGTTGCTGTTGGAACTAAGATTGACTTATTACATTTACTGTCATGTATATTTATTGCTTATTATGCATGGATTTTACAGGAGAGTATTATGAGGTATTGAACTGTGTATTATGTCCATAAATTGAAAAGACAAAAAGACAAAACGCCAACTCTGTCTCTGAATAACAGAATAAGTCCTGCAATTATTTGTCATGATGATATTTTGTTTTCTCACATAAATATACATTCTCACTATAAAATATACATGCACCTGGCAGAACTACAGGGGTCGCAGCTGCGACCAGGCCTGTCACTCCAGGGGGCCCGACCACCCTGCGGACCCCTGTGACTGCATGCCTGCCGCCATGTGTTGTGGCCGCGGCCCGCATGGTGTAACTGCTGGGGCCATATTGCATTTTCTCACAATATGTTGTTACGGCCACCCGATGGCAATGAATATCCAGGGGGCCCCAGTCAGCGCTGCAGCGCTTTAACTATGTGACCGGGCCCCCTGTGATGACGTCAGATGCTGGGAGGAAGTGACTGCCCTGGTCACTCCTCCCAGCTATCAAAGAGAGCTGTGCGGGAGGAAGTCAGAGTGGGAACTTTGACATCATCAGCCTGAGCCACCACTGGACCCCAGGGAAAGTCACGCTCCTGCACCTAAAAGGTAGGAAACAGGAGGGTGACTTAAACATTTTGCATGTGTGTGTTAGTGTATGTGTGTCTGTATGTATGTCTCTATATGTGTGTCTGTATGTATGTGTCTTAATGTGTGTGTGTGTCCGTGTGTTTGTGTATGTGTGTCTATATGTATGTTTCTCTATATGTGTGTGTGCACATGTGTGTCTGTATGTATGTATGTGTGTGTGTGTGTGTATGTATGTATGTGTTTGTGTCTGTATATATGTATGTGTGTGTCTGTATGCCTTTATGTGTGTGTGTCTCTGTGTGTGTGTGTGTCTATGTGTGTGTCTGCATGTGTATCTGTTTACATGTGTATGTGGGAAGGGGGGTGGACATATGAGGGAAGGGGAGAAGTAGACTTATGGGGGGGGGGAATTAAACGTATGGGGAGAGGGTAGACCTATGGGGGGGACCCAGGGTAATTTTCTCACCGGGGCCCCATGGTTTGTAGTTACGCCTCTGATACATATGATAGTTATGTGCAAACTGAATTGGAAATAAGACATATTAACCCTTAAAAATCATAAATTCATGGTTTTATTTCTTGACAAGATCTTTACAAGTTTATTCAGGTGACATTATTTCAGGATATTGTTTCAGGAAGCAAGCAAACATTTACAAATGGTCCATTTCTTAAAAAGAAAAACGTATGTATCTGTTAGTGACTGTGCTACATATCAGTGAGATTGTCTGTCTGTCATTGAGGATCTATGTCAGTATGTCTGTTAGTGAGTGTGTGTCTGTCAGCGAGTGTGTGTGTCTGCCAGTGTGCATTTGTCAGTGTGTGTTTCTCAGTGAGAGTGTGTGACTGTCAGAGAGTGTGTGTCTGTTTAGAAAAATGGGTGGGGCTTATAGATGGAGAGGTGGAGTTATCAGGGCCGTCTTTAAGGAGGGGCAAAAGGGGCAGCTGCCCCGGGCCCAGTTACTCCTGGGGGCCCTAAGGCAGCTGCCCCATGGGCCCCCTGCGGCACCTGAGGTAATCAGGTGCCACAGCCCTTTAATACTGCTCTGGACCGGCCCGGGCCCCTGTTATATGGGGGGTGGCTGACTACATACTCACAACTAGCCCCCTCACATACTGCCATGTGAGTCTCTGTTTCCTGGGCATGCTGGGAGGCAGTGAGGTCAGATTGCTTCCTCCTCAGTGCCGCTGGGGAGGAGGCACACACCACATGGAGGAGGATGCAAGCATTGTGGGGGAGAAGGACTGAGAAAGCTGATGGCAGACTCCCATCATCCTGAGCCAGCAAGCTCTCACTGGACACCAGGGAAGCCACCTTTCTGTACCCAAAATGTAAGGAGACAGGAGGGTGGCTAAATATGTTTTGTTTTTTGTTTTGCTTATTTCTGATATCACTTTTATTTAAGTGTGTTGGTGTTTGTAATGTAACACACAGGGAATAAGTACATGTTAAAAATCCTAGAAGAACCTGACAGTTCCCTATTAAATATAAATTTAAAAAGTATTTATTTTAACATATTGCTTCAAGTGTTATCAAAGGCTGTACACCATTTCCAAATGTCACTTTTGCCAAATTCTGGACCAAGGTATGTAAGAACAGAAGAGTTGAGACATTATATTGGCCAAGTTTGCTGGGAGTTGCTGTCCAAGAGCTGCTAGAAGGCAGAGATTAAAATATGTAAATGTACACATATATGTGTGTGTGTATCTGGCTGTGTTTATGTCCTTGTGTGTATCTGGCTGTGTTTGTCTGTGTGTCAGTGTTTCTGTGTGTATGTATACCTCATACACCTGTATGTGCACCTGTGTGTGTGTTTCGGTGTGTGTGTAAGTGTGCATCTGAGTGTGTGGTAATGCATACATCCCAGCATTTTAATGCCAACACAAATACACTCCTACATTCCGTCTCTAGCACTGTACACATATACACCCCTGCATTTATACCTTTATGTATGTGTGTATCTGAGTGTGTGTGAATATACCTGTGTCAGTGTGTGTGTGTGTATGTGCCAGTGTGTGTATATCAAAGTGCTTGTATCTGTGTGTCAAAGGGTGTGTATCTGAGTGTGTGTGTATGTGTATGTGCCAGTATGTGTCAAGGTGTGAGCATGTGTCAGTGTGAGCATGTGTGTATCTGCGTGTTAATGTGTATGTGTATATGTGTTATAGAAATCACACAACATGCAAACAGACCCCTGCAAACACAAACATTACAAACACACCAGTTTGCTGAAACACTAATACTACACACAAATGTACACATGTATTTAAAAGACAACACTACGTCCAAACACCCCCTGCATGCAAATACAAACATTACATGCAAACACATTCCTGTATTAAAACGCTATAATTATATACAAACACCAACTCTACACACAAAAGTACACCTGCATTTAAAAGCCAACACTACAAACAATCACACATCCCTGCATTAAAATGCAAACACTACACACAAGTACACCACTGCATTCCAATGGTAACAGTGCATACAAATACACCCCTACATGCACACATACACTCCATACAATAACATGCTGACATTCATTTGCACAAACACTGCTCAAAAATACAACCCTGCAAGGATGGTAGATCCCCAGCTGGCATAGGATCGCAGGAGTTGTATGACAGATGGGGATCTATCTTTTCTTTACTCTTGTGCTACAGGGCAGGCCTGAATTTTTTTTTGTTGCACCAAGGCAACATTAGTTTCGCCTCTAGGTTGGGGTGGAGGGAGTGATTTCATGCCCAAGGGGCCCAAACAAATGCTTGCCCAGGGTCCAATCAATATTAAAGACGGCCTTGGGAGTTATTGTCATAAAAACATACATGTCTGGATATTTACAAAGGGGAGGGGTTTGTAAGATGACCACGCCCACATAGGGGCGCCAACAATTTTTTTTTTTTTAAACTAAGGCACCTGTGACCCTAGGATTGGCCTTAGTTTAAAAAAAGTGTCATTGCAGTATGAGAGGTAGCGCTCACTATCATGCTGCATTTTCTCACACAGTGATTGTTGCTGGGCCATTGGCAGAGCCCAGAAAAAATCCTGCTGCAGGGGGCAAGGAGGGAGATCTCCCCGAGGTATTTTCAGTTCCCAGTGGTATACCTGATACTTGGTGAGGCAATGCCAGGCTGTGGGAGGAGAAAGAAATACTGCGACTGAGTGAAATCGCTCAGCCATAGTATTTAAATGGCTATGAGCATGCTGAAGCCACTAACTGTGGCCCCAGCTGACAGAGAGGAATCCCAAGTATTGAAAGAGATCTGGGGTTCCTTGGTACCAGCAGGATTTTAACCCTTGCTAATACAGTCTATCCCGTCACTGGGCATTAAAATCCTGCACTGCATGTTGTCATAGACTATTAAGTAGTTAATGCTTTTGAAAAACGTACCAAATTGATAAGTCATGAAACTGCTTACACAGTTGTCACAAGTTCCAATCATGAAATTTGTTTCTGCAAGTTGCTCCGAGGTTTGCTCTCCTGGGGATGATTTCTCAATACATTTTATATGCTAGACACAATCTTTAAGGGGTTATTTGTTTCTACTTTTATAACAATGCATATTAATGATCCTCTGGCAATACCTTCTTATGATTTGAGACCTTGTTTTACAATAGAATATAAAATGCAAACCTAATAGTCTAGAATACCAGATTTGCTTACCTGAATATAGATTATTCAAGTCAGTTTGACTGAAGTTCTAATTAAGTTAAAATATATTCAAAAAGAGCAATCATAAAGAAAAAACGTATTATTATTTCATAAAACCCAGCAGTCAGACATATGCAAGCAGAACAGGTAAAGACTGGGCATCAGTGACCCTCACTAAATAGGTTTACTAGGCGCTGAGCATTTTGATTGTGTGTGTGTGTGCCTGCTAGTGAGTGAGCTTGTGTGTGTGCCTGCTAGTGAGAGAGCTTGTGTGTGTGTCTGCTAGTAAGTGAGCTTGTGTGTGTGTCTGCTATGGAGGGAGCTTGTGTGTTTGTGTCTGCTAGTGAGGGAGATTGTGTGTGTGTGTGCCTGCTAGTGAGTGAGCTTGTGTGTGTGTGTCTGCTAGTGAGTGAGCTTATGTATGTGTGTGTGCCTGCTAGTGAGTGAACTTGTGTGTGTGCGCCTGCTAGTGAGTGAGCTTGTGTGTGTGTGGGCCTTCTAGTAAGTGAGCTTGTGTGTGTACCTGCTAGTGAGTGAGCTTGTGTGTGTGCGCCTGTTAGTGAGTGAGCTTGAGTGTGTGTGTGTGCACGCCTGCTTGTGAGTTAGCTTGTGTGTGTGTGCCTGCTAGTGAGTAAGCATGTGTGTGTGTGGCTGCTAGTGAGTGAACTTGTGTGTATCAGTGAGCTTGTCTGTAGGAAGCATGTGTGTGTCAGTGAGCTTGTATGTAGTGAGTATGTGTGTGTCAGTTAACTTGTCTGTAGTGAGCATGTGTGTGTCAGTGAGCATGTTTGTGTGTGTGTGTGTGTGACAGTGAGCTTGTCTGTAGTAAGCTTGTACGTGTCAGAGTTTGTCTATACTACGTTTGTGTGTATACTAGTAAGCTTGTCTGTGTGTGTCAGTGAGATTGTCTGTTAGTGAGCCTATTTGTGTGCACTTGTAAGCTTGTGTTTTTATGTGAATGAGCTTATGTATATCAGTGAGATTGTTTGTCTATCAGGTTGTGTATCAATGGGCTTGTGTGTCAGTGAGATTGTCTGTGTCTGCATGGGAGTATGCTTACTGTATAATTAAATGTTTTACTCTGAAAGGACCAATATTTTAAAATAAATGTAAAATATTGTTCCTTTCAGAGTAAGAGTAAAACATTTAATATATATAATATGTACACATATAGTTAATACATTGCTAAACAGAAATACACACACCAGTCAAGCCAATTGTGTTTCAAAGCTGTTGTATAAAGCAGACACATACTCCAAGGAATCCATGTATAAAGTGGAATTATGAGGCAAAAATGTGGTTCTTTGTTGAGCTGTACTATATATATCTAGATAGATAGATACATAGCCTTACATATTACATGTGACAATACATGGTGCAATGACTTATGTGGCTGGCATAGATTTTTTTTTTTCCAAGGCTGCTTTGTATCCCCAGTCCAGCCCTGCTTATAGTGGACTTTTCTCTGAAGTACCTAAAAGAAGGACACTGTAGAACAAACCCCAGATATCTGATGGCAAACTCCAAATGAAAATTATCTTGGCAAAACTTAGACAGTTGAGGATATGTAATTTTGTAGATGCGTTCATAGATTATATTTCCATTATCCCCTACACAGGAACGTTAGTGTTGACCCGGATTACCAGACTTTTTACATCAATCTCAGGAATTCAGAACTAATGTACCAATTAATAGTTTCAGACAATCTGACAAAAGAATACACTGAGTTTTGTTTGAGTGGTTTATTGCAAACCCTGCACTTGTGGCCTCTAAGAGAGAGTCAACACGGGCTCTAAATAAGGGCACTCCTTTCTCTTTGTTACGTAATATATCATACTTGGCAAAAACACACACACATACAGCACACACACATACAGCACACACACACACACACACATACAGCACCCTCACACACATACAACACACACACACACACATACAGCACCCTCACACACATACAGCACACACAGCACACACATACAGCACCTTCACAAATACAGCACACACACACATACAGCACACACATACAGCACCCACACACACACAGCACACACACATACAGCACCCACACACACAGCACACACACACATACAGCACCCTCACACACATACACCACACACACACAGCACACACATACAGCATCTTCACACATACAGCACCCACACACACACAGCACCCACACACACACAGCACCCTCACACACATACAGTACCCACACACACACAGCACCCACACACATACAGCACCCTCGCACATACAGCACCTACACACAGAGCACCCTCACACACACAGAACACTAACAGGACCCTAACAAACACACACACACAGCACACAAACAGCACCCTCACACACACATCACACTAACAGCACCCTCACACACAGCACCCTTACACACACACACACACACACACACACACAGCACCCTCAAACCACCCTCACGCAGCACACACACACACAGCAGTGTATGTATGTGTGTGTATATATATACCCTGTTTCCCCGAAAATACACCCTACCCTGAAAATAAGCCCTAGCCGGATTATCGGGGTGGGCTGCAATATAAGCCCTACCCCGAAAATAAGACCTAGGCATTGCACCTTTGCGGCCCGGCGAGACTTCCTTCTTCTACCGTATGAGGAGGAGGGGAGGAGCGTTGCGGGCCGCGGCATCGCGCAACGTGATGACGACCTTTCGCAGCGCCGTCAGTCTGCCTTCACGGATCTTCAGCGGAAGGATCCATTTCCGGGCGGTGAGGCACCCAGTGGTCGGACTCGGTGGGCAAGGAATCTTTGAAATGTGAGTAGATATTTTATGTCTGGGACTGAATTAATTAAAGGGGGGTGTGTGAATTAATTAAAGGGGGGGCTGGATTAATTAAAGGGGGGGGATTAATTAAAGGGGGGTGGATTAATTAGAGGGGGATGGATTAATTAGGGGGGTGGATTTATTAAAGAGGGGGGTGGATTAATTAAAGGGGGTGGAGAAAAGTTGTTTAAATGTTGTTCAATGTACATACCGGTACCGTAAATAAATAAGCCCTACCCTGAAAATAAGCCCTAGTGTGTTTTTTGTGACTAAAATTAATATAAGACCCGGTCTTATTTTCGGAGAAACACGGTATATATGTGTGTGTGTATATATATGTGTGTGTGTATATATATATATATATATATATATATATATGTATATATATATACACGCGGCTTGTGTTTGTGCTTTAGGGTGCAGACCCTAATGCAATAGGCTGCACACGCCTATGTTGGAATTTGACTTGAGACATTCGTACATTTGTGTGTATATTCCTCTGTTACACAATATACAGAGCACTTGTGTACCTGCATTTTCCTTCTGTGTAATATTTTACTTTGCATAATATATTCTTGCGCGTAGCTCTTTTTCATTTCAGCCATCATTGTTGAAAATAAACACCCGCCTCCCTCCATTCTCCCCTCTCCCCCCACCCATTTTTTTTTTCATTTCACTTTCTTTTCTTCTCTACCACATATTTGTTATTGATGATAGAGATGTTAGAGGTTATATTGTAGATCAGTGATATCCACTGGGACACTATATTTATGTATTTGTCTGTTCGACATAATGAGACTCACTGTACATCCATATTGCTTGTTAATGGATAGCCTGTGATGTACAACAAATTTGTTCCCCTTTTTTCTTTTCTGTATCCTTATTTATTTATATGTATTTCAAAAAATAATGAGAAGAAATAAAGAGAAAGAGAGAAAAAAAGAAAATAAGAAATAAAATATGATGAAAAAAGGTATATCCTTAATCAACAATATTACATATACTATTCTGATCTATTGATACCACACTCCTATCCATACTATTGAAATATGAAATATGGTATGGAGCTGATATGCTAATCGCCTATTGATTTACTCCTGGTCTCACAATGAATTTCTTTTTATCTACACACAACATGCTTCCCTTTTTAGCTACACACATAATCTAATTATTCTTATCCTCACACACATTGTTTTCTTGTCTAACCACACACACATTGCTTTTAAAAGACTTTTTCTTAAAATTTAAAAATAAATTTCAACCCACGCAAATAAACCTGCTCCATCACCAAGGTTTACCTTCCATGCTGGCTGCATAGAGTAACCACTCAACATTTAGGTATTTTAAAAGGTGGGTTACCTCTTCTATTTGATTGCTCCCTTGAGTAGCAGATTAGGATCCCATTCTTAGCACCAAGAACTGTCAGTAATTTATTTACTCTACACCCAGTCAAGAGAGAGCACTGAGGTACGTTTAAGTGGTTTATTGCAGAACATACACTTGTTGCCTTTGAGGGAGAGTCAATACAGACTGTGAATGAGACACTCCTTATTGTGTTACATAATCGATTATATATTGCTGAGCATAACTCTTAAGTGTCCTTATTTTGGACCCAAATTCCTCAGTCCAAATGCCCCTCTTTTATAAGAGTTCCACATTGTTAGTATGTCTGAGTGTATAACAGAGCTCCACAGCAATAAACTACAAGAAATGTATTTAGCAAGCACACTGTGTAAATAAGATATGTGTTCTTGTTCTAAATTCCATTTTAGGTGCATACATTGTTATTTGTAAGTCATCTAAAATTTCTCAGAATAGACCATCCATGGTCATACCCACACTCGCTACTCCTCATATTAAAGTGTCCCTCTTTGTCCATTTCAAATGTTCAGATATGTTACATATGGCCTTGTCAATTAAACATTTGTCATATTGTAGCAGTGGTTCTTAACCATATTTTGAGTCACAAATCTTGGGCATTGCATTAGTTCAGCGACCCATTCTTCAATTTTAATATAAGTTTGGGGAACTAATTCTGAACTTGAATATAATATATGCCAGAATAAATACTAAAGAACATCATCAGTAAACCTTTAGAGCAGCGGTTCCGAAACTGTGCGCCCACAGGGGAGCTGCAAGATATTTTCCCGGTGCCATGATCAGAGATCACCCTCACCGGCCCACTAGCAGTATACTGCTGGCAGCGGGCAGGGGATGGAGGGAGAGAGGACCCGGGGGATCTCTAACATGCAGCTCTGCAGGGTTCTCCACTCGCAAGCTCAGAGCATTGCTAGGGTTACCAAGACAATGCTCCGTATCTCGTGAGAGTGAACTCTAGCAGCTCCTGAGGCTACTAGAGTTCACTCTCACCAGTGGGACCACCTGGACTTCTCCACTAATCCACCAGGGTTTGCCCCCACCAGGAAAAAAATACATTATATATTCATGAATTTGCCTTCCCACCCCACAGACCCCACACCACACAATATTTCCCCATACACACACCATCCCCCACACACACTGCCCCCCACACTTCCCCCCACACACACACTGCCCCCATACACACACAATTAACCCCATACACACAATTGTCCTACACACATTATTTCCCCCCATAGACACACACTGCCCACTCATACACACAATTACCCTCCCTACACACACTGCCCCCATACACACAAACACTGTCCCTCCATACTCACAAACTGTACCCCTCACACACACTGTACCCCTCACACACTGCCCCACACACTTTGTACCCCTCACACAACCTGCCCCCACACACACTGTACCCCACACACAACGTGCCCCCAGACACACACTGTACCCCTCGCGCACAAACTGCCCCACATACACAGACACTGCACCCCTCACACACACGCACACTGCACCCCTCACACACACAATCCATCACTCAAGCACACACATATTGCACCCCTCACACACACTACTGCCCCTATACCCTTCTACAGCGCCTATCCCGGCAGATCCCAGGTAAGTTGTCAAACTGTTCTTAAACAGTTTTCTACTTACTCTGGGAGGGCACTATGGCACTACTGGCACCATAACCACTACAAAGTGCTGTAGTGGTTATTGTGCCTGGATTATTTCTTTAAATAATCTACCAGTGCCCCTCCAAAGATTAGGTTCTGGATCTGCACTTGAACGGCAAGCATTTGTGCTGAAAAGAGGCCCATTATATGCTGCTGCGCTGTACATATATACAACCTAAAAAGTTTGGGAACCACTGATTTAGAGCAGTGGTTCCCAACCCAGTCCTCAAGTACCCCCTAACAGTCCAGGATTTAGGTATTACCCAGTTGTGTTTAACCCCTTGACGACCGATGACGGTTCAGTACCGTCATTGGAAACATCCCCATGGGGATCGATGACGGTCCTGAATCGTCATAACGGTCTGGGGGTACTTACCTGATCGCCATCGGTCCCCCGGCGATGATCAGCACTCCTCCCGGTCCAGGGGGACTGCCTGTCTGCCCAGGCAGTCTCCCCCCATGGCAGATCAGGACCCCGCGGCCACGTGATCGCTCGATCACGTGGCCACAATAGGTGTCTGCGTATCTGCCTGCAGAGGGACTGTCTGTGCTGACAAGCAGACTCCCTGCAAGTGAAAAATCATAAAATAAAGTTACAAAATAAAGCAATAAGTGTAAAAAAATAATAATATGTATATATATATATATATATATATATATATGATATATATACATGTATTATATCTATATATAATATATGTATATATATCTCATATATATAATGTCATACTAAGTGTATTTTTATATTTATAGATACATATATTGATATAAAAATACACTTATATTTAAATTACACACGTATATATACAATATAATAACTATATATATTGTATATATATATTATTATAAATTATAAAAAATATGTTAATAAAAATAAATAACAAAAAGTAAAAATAATTTTTAATAATTAAAAATTATATATATATGTAATTTTATTCTAACAGTATTTTTATATTAATATATATATATATATATTTATTTCAAAATACACTTAGAATGTAATGATATATATATATATATATATATCTATGTATAAATAAATAAATAAAAATAATACGAAATATACATATGTCCATATACATAATTACATAAATAATTTCATAAATATACACGTAGATTTCAAATATATAAATATGTATATGTATTAAAATTCTATGTGAATATTTATGTAATATTTTTACCTAATTAAGTAATTTTAATGATTGCAATTTGAGAAACCTGCCTGCCAACCCAGGCCGAAAGTCCAGAGAATTTTATTTGCTAGCACTGTGATTAACCCTGTAGCTTTCTATGACACCCTAAAACCTGTACATGGGGGGTACTGTTTTACTCGGGAGACGTCGCTGAACACAAATATTAGTGTTTCAAAACAGTAAAACATATCACAGTGATGATATTGTCAGTGAAAGTGAAGTTTTTTGCATTTTCCACACACAAACGGCACTTTCACTGATGGTATTATTGCTGTGATACATTTTACTGTTCTGATACACTAATATTTGTGTTCAGTGAAGTCTCCTGAGTATAACACTACCCCACATGTAGAGGTATTATAGTGTTTCTGAAAGTAAAAGGGTCAAATATAAGGCTTGGTTTTACTTTTTTTTTTTTTTTTTTAATTGAAATTTGTCAGATTGGTTAGGTTGCATTTGAGAGCATATGGTAGCCCAGGAATGAGAATCACCCCCATGATGGCTTACCATTTGCAAAAGAAGACAACCCAAGGTATTGCAAATTGGGTATGTTCAGCCTTTTTTAGTAGCCACTTAGTCACAAATGCTGGCCAAAGTTAGCGTTTTTTGCATTTTTAACACACTAACAAATATACATGCTAACTTTGGCCAGTGTTTGTGACTAGGTGGCTACTAAAAAAGACTGGACATACCCCATATTGAATATCCTGGGTTGTCTACTTTAAAAAATATGTACATGTGAGGTGTGATTTGGGGATTTATGACAGATAACGGTGTTACAATGTCACTATTGATAAATGTAAAATATATATATTGAAACAACAATTTCCTACTTGTATTTATAGGCCTATAACTTGCAAAAAAAAGCAATAAAGCATGTAAACACTGGGTGTTTTTAAACTTGGACAACATGTTGAATCTATTTAGCAGTTTTTTTCATTAGCTTTTGTAGATAAGTAAAAGATTTTTCAAGTAAAAGTCTAAAAACATGTTTTTTTTTAAAAAAAATTCACCATATAAAAATTTAAATAAAATATATGGCATGATACAAATAATGGTATGTAAAGAAAGCCCTTGTTGTCCTGAAAAAAACAATATATAACTTGTATGGGAACCGTAAATGAGAGAGAGGAAAATTACAGCTAAACACAAACACCACAAAAGTGTCAAAACTGCTCTGGTCTTTAACGTACAACGTCGCAAAAACCGTCCGGTCCTTAAGTGGTTAACGTGTTTTTAGAAAAAATAAATAAATAAAACACTTTAGACACAACAGGGTAAT
The DNA here is from genome assembly GCA_933207985.1 of Pelobates cultripes. NCBI lineage: Eukaryota > Metazoa > Chordata > Amphibia > Anura > Pelobatidae > Pelobates > Pelobates cultripes. The sequence continues at coordinate 258,225,468 of OW240912.1, forward strand.
CCCTAAATCCTGGACTGGTAGGGGGTACTTGAGGACTGGGTTGGGTACCCCTGCTTTAGAGGATTATATTGCATGTAGGAAGGCAGTACTGCTATAGTAAACAGTGTATTGTGGGTAATTGGTAAAAGCCTGAATGATATTATGTTCCTGTTCCAACCATTACAGACCAACTAAATTAGCCCATGGACCTGATTTGGGGTTCTAGCCCATGGAACTGCTTTATAGCTTATCCCATACATTATATTATTCCCAAGGGCAGAGTACAGAATATTTGATAGAGTCCTAACCTCAACATATGAGGAAAGGGATTTAGGGGTGATTATTTCTGATGACTTAAAGGTAGGCAGACAATGTAGTAGAGCAGCAGGAAATGCTAGCAGAATGCTTGGTTGTATAGGGAGATGTATTAGCAGTAGAAAGAGGGAAGTGCTCATGCCATTGTACAGAACACTGGTGAGACCTCATTTGGAGTATTGTACACAGTACTGGAGACCGTATCTTCAGAAGGATATTGATACCTTAGAGAGGGTTCAGAGAAGGGCTACTAAACTGGTTCATGGATTGCGGGATAAAACTTACCAGGAAAGGTTAAAGGATCTTAACATGTATAGCTTGGAGGAAAGACGAGACAGGGGGGATATGATAGAAACATTTAAATATATAAAGGGAATCAACACAGTAAAGGAGGAGACTATATTTAAAAGAAGAAAAACTACCACAACAAGAGGACATAGTCGTAAATTAGAGGGACAAGGGTTTAAAAATAATATCAGGAAGTATTACTTTACTGAGAGGGTAGTGGATGCATGGAATAGCCTTCCAGCTGAAGTGGTAGAGCTTAAAAGAGTTTAAGCATGTGTGGGGTAGGCATAAGGCTATCCTAACTATAAGATAAGGCTAGGGACTAATGAAAGTATTTAGAAAATTGGGCAGACTAGATGGGCCGAATGGTTCTTATCTGCCGTCACATTCTATGTTTCTATGTATAGCTTTATTTATTTAGCCCATAAAGAACTGCTTGATAGCTTTATTTTGAAAACCTGAGCCAAAAGGGCTATTCACTAAAGTTAGATTTAAACACTATCTCAGTTTCTCATTAGTATAATGTTGTTTAAGGTGTAAACATTGAATTTGTTTTTAAGACTAACAGATAGTATATGCCAGTAAATTGGCCTTTGGAAAAAGCAAACTGTCAGCGTTTGTAAATAAGTGCCCAGGCAGTATATAATTCCTTACCTCTTCTGGATGCAGTGGTGGACTTGCCAGTGTATAAGCTTGCCCGATGGAAAGTGGGCCCTGCGGGCCACTGATGAAGTGGGTCAGCTTAAACAACAATGCCTTATAGTTGTGGGTGGGCCCCCTTTTGCTCCCTGGCAACCAATATTTTTAGACCCAGTCCACCACTATTTGGATGTATCGTTGCTTATTAAATAAAAGATTGTGCTAACAATTAAAGACATTGTACTCATTATGACCTGTTCTTGCTTTGTTACTGTTAAAACGTGCATTAATGCCTCTGGAATATAGTTTATGAGGTCTGCAATAGACATTCCTATCACATTTTATCCAGTGTTCACACTTCTGATCTGCACCGGTCTCTTAAGGATTCCTGCAGATCTGGACCTGTTCTGAATGCCTAGAAGCACCATCCAATCTACATTAACACTTTACTTAAAGATGCTGTCATTTATCTTGATGGAAACCTCAGAACAGTAATTTATTTGCCTTTTGATTGTCTGCAATTGTTTTTTGTAACACGTAAATCTGTAACTGGCGAAGAGCAGCAAGTAATCATCCCATCACGGAGGCTTTCCAGTACGTGCACTTTCCGATCTATTTTTCTTCTGTCTGACACAAATGAGTCCCTCGTAAACGCCTGTGATAGAGTTGAACTGCCACCATTATCAGACAGCTGAAAAGGTTTCAGAAAACAAGTTAAGGTTCAGAAATCCTGTTTTCTCACATTTGACAAATCTGTCTATTAGATATGATTATTCTGAATTTGTGGTCACAGTGCAATGCTATGATATTCACAATTCTACAAATAATTTAAAATTCATAATGGTAAAGGAAATTATTACTGAAAGTAAAAGATTACATGTGATATAGCCTTGGTATTATTATTTTGTAATGATTACTATAGGTAGATACCTTTTTTTTAGTGTGTCTCCTTTCTTTCCTTTCCTATGTGGGGTAGCCATTTAAATATCTTTTTGATCTCAAGCATTGTCTAGATCTCACACTAGATCTTAATTACCTTTGTGGTCTCTGGTCAGATAAAAGGTTCTTCTGACCAAGGAAGACTGAAGATTGTCATTCCCACAGAGGAAGTGTAAGTAATAATTACAAAATAATATGCTGATAGACTATAATATATCATCTTTTATTTCAAGTAACACATTTGTTTGTCAGTTTAAATTTTATATTGCTAAATAGAAACACTGGGGTTTCTACACATAAGTAAGGCAAAAGCATGTCTTCATTTATAAGATTACCCACTTAAACGAGATACCTATTTACCTGGGGTTTAAATTTTGCCCTTACAGTCATGTGGCACCCGAGACAGAATGGGTTAAAATTTTTAATTTATTCAGAATCCAAAGTAATATGTAGAAGAGAAATGTTGCAGACAACTGAACATGCATATTCTACAAGGGTACACTGTGAAAATAAATACAACATAGAAAACACAGTGGTAAGTGGGTTAATACTTTTTTATTGTTGTTTTAAACAATAAAATGTTAAATACATTGTTTGTATATTTTATAATTAGACAGTTTGATTACAAAAAAAAAAAGGATTTGGCTGTCGTTATACTGATACTATTAAAGATGTTTGATAAATGATTCATATTGCATTTATTATACCTGAAGCCATTGGAGGTTGTAGGTGTATAGATACAGGGTGCTTAAAAATTTTCCTAATGTTTTAGGTGAAAAGTTAAGAGTCTGTTTAAAGCACACATGGGGTTAAAAATATACAGTATTAAAAGCGACCAACTATTTAATTAGATAGAGAAACATTTAGAAACAGTTTAGACGTATGTAGCAGAATAGAGAACTCCAATATACTTTTATTTCCCTTTTTGTTCAGCTGTCCGTAGACCCCGTTCATTTACCCAACCCCCTCGCTGTGTGGCCCCTTGTTCGCACCTTCATAATCACCGACCACCCCTGGCTGTTAACCACAAATTAGTTATTAGTTCAAGTGCTTTCTCTGTGTGGTTCAGCGTGTAACTGAACGCATGTATTCAAACAATTGGCAGCCATTTTGTCTCCCAAACGAGGGCAGCGGTACATGGTCGTGAACCCCCAGGAAACTGGTAGCGCTGCCCATGCAACTTCAGTTAGAAGAACGGTGTCTGGGAGGCATAAACTACCGAACAGGGGGAGCATTCGTATTCTAACAGCCAGGGGATAGATTCATCAGTGTTAATGTGAAAACCCCTGAAAGATAACTGGTCGTTGCCTTGTTGTCTCATGAACTGTTTTGGGGCATCACCTCGTGGGTGACCAATCAAAACTTAATTCGAATGGCGTTCCCAAACTACTGAAGGGATTTGAGTGATATTTTGGCAAAGTGTGTGCTCAGATCCAAGCTATTTGTGGTGTTCTGAAGTTATTAAAATGTATTTTTGGATGTTTTTAAATATTGTAGATTTTTCTGTACCTGAGAGATAATTGAGTTATAGGTTTTTTCTCATGCAATTATCTCTCAGGCACAGAGGATCTTGGGAAGAAAAGCCCTGTAATTGTGACTAAGAAACCCCATGCTAGGGGGGCAATGTATAAAAGCCGTATGTGGCAGGAATAAAACCAGTTGTACTCCCAGAACTGTGTGTCGTCCAGTTGCTGGGGAGGACGTGGAATATCTACTTGGTGTTTTCTAGTTAATGATTTTACTCTTCGGGGATCCAGCGAAGAGGAAGTCCCTGCTAGGACTAGGGCTCCGCTACAATGTATATATATGCTATAAAGTGAATTATGAAAATTAAGTCAATTGTTATTGTTCTATTTTTGAATATCAAATTCTTCACCCCACTGATAATAAGAGCAAAATTAAAATGTTATTTGGCTCCAGGTGTACTTTACACACTCCTGACATTCACAATTATGTTTTTGCAGAGACAGGTGCCAAGATTCATCACTGAGAAATATTGAATGATTTTCTAAACATACTTTCCCTTTTACCTTAATTAAAAATGTAATTTCTAAAAGTCCTTAAATGATCTTAAATTAGAAAATATCTCTATTATAATTAAGTATGGTGAATGTATGTACACGTTAATTTACATAAGTGAACCATATGTGTAGGCCTAAGTTGGGCCTGACATGATTACTACAGTTAATTGCGACACTCAGCCATGGAGAGGGCCAAGTCATATCATAGAAGATGAAATGTCCCAGTAAGAGGCCTAATACCGGAAGCTGAAGAAAGCCTCGCTGTGAAGCTATGTTTTATTGAAATGCTGAATATGTTAGTAGTGAAATTGCCCTGAAAGAACAGACATGCAGTTAGTAGAACCCGATTAAATCTGTATGATAGGTGTGGCATTGCAACTTATCTACATCCTAATTCACCTATTGGTGTAAAACTGTAGACAGAAAGTCAGACAGCATGACAGAAAGTCAATAGCCCATTGGATATCATGAACGTACAGGCACATGTGCTCATTATTGAATTGTGTAATGATCGTATGCATATGGAGGACCATGCAAGGAGTTGACGGTCCTGTTGATGGTATGGCTAGACCACGAGATTCTAGTCTTTTCATTCTCGCATGTATTCACCCCCTAGAGGACACGAGTGCTGAGAACTTGTGTAGAAGTCAGCGTTGGAGCGTAAAACCTCGTGCATGGAGGATGGTTATTGGCCTCGCGGGACCACTAACTCTAAGGCAGAGATGCCAGAAACTTAACCTCTATTGATCACCTAGATCCCTATAAGCCAGTAAACCTACTAACTAAAAAGGACTTTATTGCGGGGAGCCATCGTTGCTAAAACGTATCTGAATTAGTAGAAGAACTTGTGTAGGTTCTGTATAGTATGGTTGTAACGTGTAACTGAATTCTGCAGTACCCACTAGAGGAGGCAGGAAGGGGAAGAAGAGGACTATAACCTAAATAATGACCAGAATGTGTATACGGATTATTAAACCAGTATTATCCCTGTGATTGAAATCTTACCTACTGAAATTGGAATTGAGGTACAAAGAGCAAACGCTGCTCTGAAAATTGATGACTCCGTGATCTGTACTAGAAAGTAGATTCCATGATTTATAAGATGTAACGAAATCCCATGTTAAATAGACTATGCGAAACAGCCTGTTCGGTTATTTATGCGTGTGTGTGGTGATTTCGTGCAAATACCAATTAAACGAACAAACTAGCGAATCACCTATTGAGGTCGTGTGGCGCTCATTAACCACCCAGACCTTGCGGTTAACCACAGAATAATTGGGGAACAGCTTGGTGGTCCACATTCGTCTGCCGAACACGTGGTGGGCACCATTTTAAATTGTCGAACGCTCAGCGGTAAATGGAGGCGATGCCCTGGAACTCTTTTCGGACACTTATTCCGCCAAACACCGCTGTTACCTATCAAGGTCCCCGTTCATTCGGCTGGAAACCCACGAATGTCAGGAACATTTCACCGTTCGGGACTTTTATGTGATGCGAAATAGACCGACGCCAGATAGCTACAGTATGGAACTCTTTCTCGGATACAAACACGCGAACTACCGGTGAAGTCCAAACTTCATTCGACGATATTGAGAACTGTGTTCGTGGGATCTGAGCGCTATTCGCCTATAATGTGCGCTCAGATCCAAGCTATCTGGGGGTATGTGGGACTTAAAGTTTATGTTCAGTAAAATATAAGTTATAGATTTTACTACTGTTTTGGGAATATATAAAAAGACATGTTTTTCTCTACCTGGAGATAATTAAGGTTTCTTTTACTAACTTAAGTTAATTATCTCCAGAATAGAGAGGAGGGATTTACCTATACAAAGGGGAATGCTTATGTTGGAGCCACTGCGATTGGCTACTGTAATTCTTTTGTCCCAGTCTTCCATTTGGTCCCCTAGGGGATTGTCCACCAGGTGGGAGACCTGCATAAATACCAGGCAGGTAGCCCCCATTAAATCAGATCGTTTTACCCCTTCATGAAGTCTCGACTCATGTTTGGGGGATTGGGAGCGATAATCACTTTTTCAAGCTAGATTTCGGGAGAAGCTACAAGGATCAGCACTGCACGAATAGAAGGATCCTTTACATAAGATATGGCTAATATGCTGGCCTGGAGGTAGTGCAGGAGTGCACCTGTGTATGAGATAGCACATACCCCATGAAACCCCTAACCGCATAGTGGTATACGACTGTAAAGACATGCCCCGTGCATTAGAGAACTTTAGAACCAGTAAATGACCTACCTACAGAAAGAAACATAATCTGATGATCTGATAACAGAGGAATAAAATATCAGTCACAGACAAACCCTAAATTCCAGGACAATATACTCATAAATATTATCGGTGACAATATACGTATACTATAACATGAGACAGATCACACGTCAAAACCTGACCTAATCGTTTGTTTATAAGGATACATACAGTGCCTTGCAAAAGTATTCACCCCCTTGGCATTTTTTGTGTTTTGTTGCCTCACAACCTGGAATTAACATGGATTGTTTGAGGATTTGCATCATTTAATTTACTGAACATGCCCACAACTTTGAAGATTTTTGTTTTTTTCATTATGAAAGATGGTTATGATAGATTTGATGGTGCTCCTGGGGAGAGATTTGGATATTTTTTTATAACCTAACCCTGACTGTACTTCTCAACAATATTGTCCCTTACATGTTTGGAGAGTTCCTTGAACTTCATGGCAGTGTTTGGTTAGTGGTGCCGCTTAGGTGTTGCAGCCTCTGGGGCCTTTCAAAAAATGTGTGTATATGTAATGACAGATATGTGCACAATGTGGAAAATAGTCAATACGAAGCTCTATACACCTCAAAGTGGTGTCCCCTCTACCACTTTAAAATCAACAATATACATACAAAAACAAGATGGAGCTTCTTAAAATGGCAATATAACAGATATTCTGTAAAATAAAATATAAACAATAGCGCAATACAGTAATACAAAGAAAATTAAAGGTGTATATACAGTAGATTTTCCACTCACAAGCCTGGAGTCATAATCTCATATGACTCGGATGGTGTGTGCCTTTGGACCATTTCAGGATGTCCAGATCCTTCTTTCATGCAGGATTCCGTTTATCCTCCCCTTTAGCCAACTCACAGACAAAAATGCCGGGTCAGTAATAAATTTCCAAAACGGTGATGCTTTATTCAAAGTAAAAACTTTTGATAAAAAAATAAATGTTAAAATAAATTAAAATATAACAGCTTTTTATCTAAATAGGGCTATATAGTCCTTAAAAATCGCCAAAACGTGTTTCGCCTGGTAAAACAGGCTTCCTCAGTCGGCTTTATTGTCCACTGTTCAGTCCTTTCTCAATTTTTAAAAGTCTGCTCGTTTTTACTTCCGGGTTCCGGTTTCTGCCTATTTGGAATGCAATTATGCGTTCCAACGATGTCATTTCCTGTTGTGTCACTTCCGGATTTCTGTTTCGATCTATTGGAACGCATCGTGCGTTCCAACGATGTCACTTCCTGTTACGTCACTTCCGGATTTCGATCTCGACTGGTTGGAACGCATAATGCGTTCCAGTGACGTCATATTTCGGCATCTCAGTCATTTCAATTAGTCCACATAATATCCAGCTATGGAAGTCTGTTTTTACCTATTTGTACACATATATTGATAAACTCTACATGTGTATTAATAATGTTCAACCAAGAAGGATCTGGACATCCTGAAATGGTCCAAAGGCACACACCATCCGAGTCATATGACATTATGACTCCAGGTTTGTGAGTGGAAAATCTACTGTATATACACCTTTAATTTTCTTTGTATTACTGTATTGCGCTATTGTTTATATTTTATTTTACAGAATATCTGTTATATTGCCATTTTAAGAAGCTCCATCTTGTTTTTGTATGTATATATGTAATGACAGATTATGTGACACTTAGATTGCACACAGGTGGACATCATTTCACTAATTATGTGACTTCTGATGGTAAGGAGCTTTTTATGGGCTTCATAACAAGGGGGTGAATACCAATGGACATGCCAATTTTCTGTTTTCTAGTTCTAAAAAATAGTTTTATGTATATATTTTTTCTCATTTCACTTCACCAACTTAGACTATTGTGTTCTGATCCATCACATACAATTCAGATTAATAAAATATTGCACTTAATGCTGTAATGTAACAAAATAGGTAAAAAGTCAAGGGGGTGAATACTTTTGCAAGGTACTGTACTGTGGTAATAGTTCTAAGCATTAAAGCGATGTTTGTAGAGCTAAAGGTCTCCTAAACATACATCGCTACATATCAGATTGAGAACCTATCATAGAATATGATTGATAAGACATAAGAAAAGAAAAAGTCGCATTCTGCAACTATGATTCACTGTAAGTCTCGCGGTCTGGTTGCCGCGCGGATCGTTGCCACGGCTCTGACGGCCGCAGCTCTCTAAGTTGCCATAATACAGACAGTGACTCGAGTATAAGTCGAGTGGGTGTTTTTAAGCACAAAAAATGTGCTGAAAAACTAGACTTATACTCGAGTATATACTGTAGATATTACTAATCAGAAAGAAGTTAGCAAGTCCTTGGACCATGCAGAAATGGCACAAGGAAATATGGACAGTGTTCCTAAAACCAAAACATCCATCGTATAACCTATTCCATCTGCCAGGAAGGAAAGAAAACTGTTGCAACATCATCAGAACCATATCAAATGAAAACCAATTTTCATTGTGAATAGCGTTCTAAGACAAGCATTCGTGAGAACAAACTGAGTGAATACGTCCAGATACAGCTTCTGACCTTATGCGGAGATTCGTTTTACAATGAAAGAAAATATGCGAATGTCATTTGAGGACACGAAAAACCTCATACGGCCATAGGGCCTTTGTGCCCGCGTGTTCGACAGAAAACATGCGACCGCATTCGTGTGTATGAGCCAAAAACCCCTGTTCATATAGAAGAGCTGAACGATGTGTTTGAATGGCTGAAACCACGAAAGCAATCCGAACAACAAAGTATACATGAATGCAAAGTATACTTGAATGCAAATAGCATGGTAGCAAACCATGATGCCGCCCAAGGGTGGGCGCCAGCGCGACAGCCCCAAACACAACTCCAGGCAAAGCCTTAACATATATATATATATATATATATATATATATATATATATATATATATATATATATATATATATATTTGTGGTCAGGGCAATATTGCCATAATAGTAAGATAACATATAATTTGTACACAATATTATTATTAATGGTATTTATATAATGCCAGCATATTCCATAGTGCTTTACAATATCAAAGAAGAAGATTTAACAATAAATGGGACAATTACAAAAACTTAAAGGAACAATAGGTTGAAGAGGGCCCTACTCAAACAAGCTTACAGTTTATAGAACGAGCTTACAGTCTATAGACCCAATAAACATAGTTAATAACACCAGTCTGCTGGTGTGCCGGAACCAACAATGCAGTAGGCCTGTAATAAAAAGGGCCCATCTTAGAGTGTGATGTAAAAAGAGGAAGTGATGGGAGGGCAACTTGCCAGACCAACAACGGTAAAGTGGGAGAGGAGTTGATTCCCTTAGAAAGGCATCTCAAGCCCCTCCCACAACTACAGGTCCAGCCTTAAATTTGTGTAATGGCTAGATAACATATAATTTGTACACAATAAACATAGCTGAGCTGGGATGTGGTTGGAGGAAGCAGATGATGCTGCTCCTATGTGAAAAGAGTGTCCTGAATAATGAGTTGCATTTAGGCCAAATCTAGTCAAATGCATACGGAGCATAAACTTAGCAGTAGTGAGACTGGAACCGTGTAGTTCTAGTAGTGGTTGGTGTAGTTGTTTGTGAAAAGTGTTGAAATTGTATCCAATACCTTAACGGGGCACTATTTGTTATAGGTAGGGAAAAAGGTATGTCAACTGTGCGTCCCATCTGGCTAGTTTTAGAGTGGTGAAATGAAAGGATGTAGTGATCTACAGATCTGTGGATATCAACTATTTTAAGGTAGTCTGTGGCCATTACATTTATGGTGGTGAATTCTCTAGGCCGTAACAATCCATAAAATGCTAGATATTTGACTGTTTTAATTACCATATTAGTTCCATGTTCGAAAGGAGATGTATATAACAAATTGGATAAGGATTGGAATATCTTATAATGGATGGGGTTCTTTTAGGGGGTAAATGCATGTCTAATTTTTGGATTCCTTATAGCAAGGTTTTGATCTGGTATGATAATAAGAATCCTGTTTTATTGGGGTGTTGTAATAGCCTGTAAGATACAGTTTGATTGTGTTAAAGATAATTTTAATTTAAGGTGGCAAAAAGAAGTGTACCCCAGTATAGTCTCCATGGCAAACATATCCTGAACTCGAAAATCCGCTATGAAAGTGTATGTATGTGTGTGTATATAAATGTACTTATATACATATATATATGACATACGTATTTTTGTGTTAATAAAATGTGTGATTATTTCTTTTATTTTTACTTTATTTCAACTTTGGGTGACTACCTGACATTCCAGGCAGCGGTGAAGCCTGCTATTCTGGCCATGTGATCGTGATGACATTGCGATCACATGGCCCAGAAGGGCTGGAAACAGGGGAACTGCCTGGAATGTCAAGCAAGTCTCCCCATCCTACTTAAGGATAGCATAGCATGCCTGCCTTCCTTAAGGGGTTAAAAAGTAATATATAGAAAAATAAATATGCATTTGGAGAGAGGGTTTCCAAATCAAATACATAATTCATTTTGGTTTTCCTAAATTCTTTGAAGTGGTCTCCCCTCTCCAATATTTATTATCCTTTTGGATACCAACAAGGTTTAAATAGTTTGTTCAATACATTATGTATTGTAACAAAAAAAAGAGAATATGAGACCTCGGAGAACAGGCAAAAGCTCAGAGAAAACTCATTAACTGTACATGTGCAAAATATGGTTAGCAAACTTCCCTTTTATGTTTCCTATATGTTCTCTAATTGTAGTTTTCAATTATCCACAGTTTTTGCCAAGAAACTGAGTTGCCTGTGGACAGGTTAAAAAATATATAACAAATGATGTGTTGCAAATGATAACAGAATTGATTTTATATTCTTTTCCAGTATTCAATGACGGAAAACTTTCACTCTTTTCTTAGTTTAAACTCTCTGCAACCAACATAATTTCCACATTAAAAGAACAAAACACTTTTATTTCTAAAAACATTATCTAAAAAGTATCTTTAGTTTTGTTTTTTTAAACATAACTACAAGCTAACCGTCTATTCTTAGCTTCTCTAAAAACAGTTTTTAGTCTCTCACCTTTATACTTCACTAATTCTTTCTGAATGAATATGTTGATTTGATTTTTCTACATAATTATTATTAACGTTCAAAAGATTATTTAAAAGTTTAGTTCTATCTTTAGCTATAACTTATAAAAATGTTTTTTTATACCAAAACAGTCCTCCTTGTTGCAGTTCCCATAATTTAAATTTAAGGTGGCAAAAAGAAGTGAACCCCAGTATAGTCTCCATGGCAAACATATCCTGAACTCGAAAACCCGCTATGAAAGTGTATGTATGTGTGTGTGTATATAAATGTACTTATATACATATATATATGACCTAAGTATTTTTGTGTTAATAAAATGTGTGATTATTTATTTTATTTCAACGTGACTGCCTGACATTCCAGGCAGTGGGCTTTATCTCTCTCTACTGGATTGGTAGATCAAGACAATTTCCAGTGTATGTTTGCAACAATTACCTACAGGAAACATTTGAATGGACAAAAGCCATCAATCTTAATGACTTCAGAGAGAGAAGATTGGGCTGCAATAATGTGCCTGTCTTGGTACAGATAAGTTTAACTTTTGAAATAATTCCATTATTGAGTAATTACTCAATAAAATGATGTACAACCAACACAAAGAAATATCCTTACAGAAAAGGTCATCTTGGGTTGTCAAAATATCAGGTATAATACAGATATTGCAAAAATGTAGTACACCAGTTAATGCAATCTACTATTACTGCCCTTAGTAACCAGTCATTTCAGCTCTCTGCCACGCCAATGAGTGGTGGGATGTGACTGTCCCGAGATTCACACACAGTGGGTGCACAATTTCCGAATGTCGGAGGAAACATTTCCATACCTTTGTGCAAGGCTACGTCCAGCGATGGAGAAGCAAAGCACCAACTTCAAAGCCAGTTTACCTGTGAGAAAAAGAGTTGCCATTGCACTGTGGAAGCTGGCTAAGAACAGTGAATACGGAAGTATCGGTCATCTTTTTGGTGTGAATAAATCATCAGTGTGCGGGACTTCTGTAAGGCTGTCTGCACATTATTAGTGCATAAAATTATTCATTTGCCGGACCAGGAAAAGCTTAAAGACATGGCTGACTACTTTGAGAATAGGTGGGGCCTTCCACAGTGTGTTGGTGCTATTGATGGGCAAAAAAAATAAATCTCCAGGCACTCTAGTGTTAAAGCCGCAGGCAGATTTTAATGGAACAGAAAGAGCAGCAACGTTTCGACCTCCACAGAGGTCTTTTTCAAGCTAGGTCGAAACGTTGCTGCTCTTTCTGTTCCATTAAAATCTGCCTGCGGCTTTAACACTAAAGTGCCTGGAGATTTCTTTTTTGCCTTGACGTATTGGGATTGCTGGTCCTGTTCCAGAGCACCGGTGGCTGCTGCGGTATGAGTACAGTTCCTACAATCATCTTTGTGGTGCTATTGATGGGTCACACATACCAATAATAGCACCACAAGAATACCACACTGACTACTTTAACAGAAAAGGCAGGCATTCTATCATCCTCCAGGGAGTAGTGGATGGAAAAGGACTATTCTGGAGTGTGAATGTAGGAAAGCCTGGGAGTTTGCATGACGCTCGGGTTCTACGATTGTCCACATTTTGGGACTTGGTTGGGCAGGGAGGCCTGTACCCTGTTTGCACTAAGAACATTGGGGGGTTAAATGTTGGCTTTTATGTGCTGGAGGACCCTTTACAGAACTGGCTCCTGAAACTATTTCCTGACAATGGCTGCCTGACACCAGAACAACAAACCTACAACAAGAAAACAGCCAGAGCACGGGTCATAGTTGAAAATGCATTTGGGAGACTTAAGGGTAGGTGGCGGTGTCTTATGAAGATGAATAACAGTGACATTGAACTTGTCAAATCCATGGTTCTTACTTGCTGTGCTCTTCACAATCTTTGTGAAAGTCATGGAGAAGACCTCCACCAGGAATGGGATATGAGCCAGGACGGGTAATAGCACGGGATAGCAAAGAAGAGTGCAGTAAAGTATGTAAGACTCTGTTGCGGCACCTCAACATTTAATTTTATACTATGATTTTTTTAAGTTTTAAATTTAATCAGACACACCCACAGTCTCTCCATATTTTTATTCCCCAAAAAATAATCTTTCAAAATAAAACTACAAATAAACAATTACAAAAATTCAAATAATTGGTTTTTTTACAAATAAACAAAATTACAAAACACAAACAAACAAAAAAACTACAAAAAAAGTGTACAGGTCCTGTGCTGGCTGAAAGGCACTACTGCCTGGGCGGTGGCATGGGATCACGACTGCCTCCCAGCACTTGAACAAGCTGCTCAAGGACACAGAGGAAGGCATGGTTAAAGGTAGCCGTCTGCTCCATCTGCTGCCAGGCGATTTCTGCCTCTGGTGCCTCGCTTCCTGGGCATCCTGACGCAGTGCTTAAAACCGCCGCTCAGAAAGGTTCTCCGTTCTTTCCTGCTTCCTTTCATCTGCTGCCCGCATCTCCTCCATGACTGTGCGTATATCCAGCTGCAACCATCTCCTATCACCAGGAATATACTAAAGACAAGAATAGTGTTTTTTTTTAGCAATGGTACAAAAACTAGGTGGATATATATTAGCTAACATAATGTAAATAAACATATATAACACATATGAACCATGTAAACACAAATTAAAATAAACTTAGTAAACACAATATATATAAGAGAAGCTCAAAACACAATGAAGAAAATTAAAAAGCAGTATATACAGACAATGTACAATTATGATTATGGATTTGATCATGCAAACAAAAACTACACAGAGGAATTTTGAGTGAGTTCACAGTTTAATGTGAATTAAAGGTTAGGAAAATGCACAATTACAACTTTCACTCTGATCATTATGTCTTACCAGTATGTTGATGCCGGGGTGCATTGGGTGTAATCTGTGGTTGGGTCGGTGTTGATGCCATCGTACTGGCGCTACTGACGGAAAAGGTTGAGGCATCATTGGAAAGTCCCTCAACTGTATCTGAAAATGCACAGTTAACGAGTTTGATACACAAACAACGAGAATAATACACAATGTTAGCGGTTAACTATCTTAAATGGCAGTTAGCATCAAGTAGTAAACAATGGGATGCTGAGCTAGTACACAATGAGATGCTAACTACCCAACCCTTTCCTTTCATTCCACTTTACAAATAAATGTGCTGTGTTTCCTTCCACTGTACACATAAATGTGTTGTGTTTCATTCGACTGTACAAATAAAATGTGTTTTTTGTGCAAAGAGTGAATGGTTTTGTGCAGTGATTTTTATAAATGGGTAGCAGAGCTAAAGCCAATGCCAAGTGGAAAAAATACTTACCAACAGGCTCCATAATGGATTTGAGAAGTGCAGATGCCGAGTCCAGACCTCCCTGCCTTGGTTTGCCAGCCTGTGACCGTACGTGGCGTCCATGGTGTCGTACCACCTCCAAGTACTTTGACTGTTTCCACTACAGCTGTTGGCGTCCTTAATTTTTTAATATTGGCCTTTTAGCTTCTTAAGCTTTACCCTGCACTGAATCGACGTCCGTTCAAATCCCTCGGCTGCCATCCGCTGAGAAATATCTTTATACACCTTTTAATTTCTCACTGATCCATCAAGCTCACTCTGAAAAAAAGCTATCACCAATTATAGTTAGGAAAGTGGATAGCCACACCCCACTCACATCCCTAAAATTAAAGTGTCTCTCTTTGTCTAATTTAAATGTTGGGAAATATGTAGTTATCAACACAAACCAACAGCTGAAGGATGATCATGAAGTCACTGCTAGAGAACTAAAAAGAACCTGACTTTCTCCAGCTTCTAAATCATATTTAGGCGAAAGGCCACATGCAAATAATGACACTTCACATCTTCCTGAGAAGGCAGGAACTAAGAAAGGGTAGTGCAGATACTCCAGTCTTCAGAAAGCTTGGGAACTAGGAAAAGAGGTGAGTACATGCCCTGAAATCTTCCAGAAGAAGATATGAACAATCTGCCTGCAGGTGTAAGGTACCTTCAGAACGTTCTACTTTTACATCTATTAATGGTATAGACTTTAGAATGGGAACCACTATTACATAGCCTCTGTTCTAGAGACCTTTCTACCAAGTCTGTAATTTTCCATCAAAGACCAAAAAAAGTTAAACGTGCTTTAAGGCTAGATAAGTGTATAAAATTAAAAGAGAAAATTGCACTTTTAGTCTTTCATGATACCATGATACAAATTGAATTATTAAGCAAATGATCATTCATTTGATATAAACTGCACCCGTAATATCAGTTGATGTCCTTCCAATAAATGCAACACTATACTTTATCTTTGCAGCAGTCTTCAACGCAATTAACTACTTTATTGCTTTCTATAAAGACTAAAGCTAAAGTCAGCTGTAAGTTTCCAGCCACAATTCTTACACAGGTTGATGCAAAGTCGATGATTCCTATAATCCTGTAGTGGGGAACCTTCAGCCCTCCAGATGTTGTGGACTACATCTCCCTTGATGCTTTGCCAACATTATGGCTGTAAGAGCATTAATAGAGATGTAGTCCAAAACATTTGGAGGGCCGAAGGTTCCCCACCCCTGCTATAATCCATAAAAAGATCCAGCTTAATCCAAAAGGAAATCCATATTCTCAGTCAATATTAAAATTGCTACATCTATTCTAGGGGATTAAATTAAGTCATCCTTCTTAAATAGATGTCTTTCCTTGAATCATCACGTCTAGTCTGGCTTTTTACAGGCAAAATAATAGATTATTTAAGGCATTAAGAAATAGAAAAGTCAAGTTTTTAAGCTTTATATCCATAATTACATAAAGGATATTACAAAATATTGATCAAAATCTCTAGAAAAACACTATTTTGAAAGTCTATAACGAGGCGCATAAAAACAGAGAAGCCAACATCCGTAAAAAGTTCAGTTAGAGAAAGTGAATTTCAAATTGAAATTCACATTTAAGATCAAAATATCCAAACTGGAAGCATAGCTGACGTAAAGAACTGTTCCAGTTTGACTATATTGCCTTAAAAAATGACATTTTTAATGTAATTTGAATTACGGGCAATTTTTAAACTCTAAGAATGCAAGGGATAGTCTACTTAGTTTAAAGTCAAAATTGCTGCCACTAGTGTAAGACCTGAGAGCGAAACTGGAGCCTGCCAAATCCTCAAAACTGAAAACCAGGTACTCAGATGTCTCCTGCATGATAAAAAAAAGTATTCCTGTGCTCCTTTTCATATGAAATAGGGCTATCCTATAATTACAGAGGGTTTCTCTATGGTCCCCTATCACTATTCAGAACCCTATTACCTCAGACATCTTTTCCTGAAAGGTGTTGTATATTTGGGGCTTCTAGACATAACACATAAATTCTAATACCCCACCTCCTATAGTCTGTAAGCTCGTTTGAGCAGGGTCCTCTTCAACCTATTGTTCCTGTAAGTTTTCTTGTAATTGTCCTATTTATTGTTACATCCCCCCTCTCAAAATATTGTAAAGCGCTACGGAATCTGTTGGCGCTATATAAATGATAATAATAATAATAATAATAATAATAATAAATGTAGCCAAGGTAAGCTAAAAAGGAAATTGCGAAACCTTCTGCAAAAGGAAATATCTAAAGACATAGGCACAGGGAAAAAAGACTTGAGGGGAAGGGTCAAATTAGATATGTTTATAATTGTATTTCTGTCCAAAATAGCAAAATGGGTAGAGATAAAACTGTTTTGTGGCTGATATGTTATTTATTCAGGAATTACTTTTAGTTACTGAGGAAAATAACTATCCATTTGTTTGTCATTGTTTTCTTCTGAACTATAAATATAATTTCTAATGTAATACCAAGTTCTACCCTTCATTTTAAAACCATCTCTTTAAAGTAAAATAAAGAAAAAGCCCTTGTGATAGAATTGGCATACAAGGACACAGAATGTGATTTCATTTGTTTCATTGTGTGTGCCACAGGACTAAAAGCCTTTTTTTAAAACTTATTTCTTGCTTGGCAATGAAGTACAAAACCACATCCTTCCGTGCCTTGTCAATGTGTGTTAGTATCAAATGATACTTGTTGGCAATGCATTAACTAAGTTATTTTCTAAACTAAAAAATCTTCACATGTCATTTGAGTATGGAAGTAGGGAAAAAGCCTGCTGGAAATTGTTTAAATCTACGGCTTAGTGACCTAATTATAAGTGGCACTTTCCAAACAATAGCTTGTAAACATACCTCTCAAGTGTCCCTATTTATTTAGTCCCTATTTTGAGCTTAAATCCCTCTCACTCTTTTCTACATTGGTTGGCGTATATACTGTATGTGTATATCAGAGTTTCGCAACAATAAAATTCACAACAATTTGTCTTTCAGCTACAGATATAATTAGAAATAAATCTGTGTATGTGTGATACTTGTAGCCCATGGATCAGCACAGCTAGACGAGTGGGCCTTGACAGGAGGTAGGCATAACAGCAACAGGAGGTTTTAGTGACAGGCAGCATGCTGGGTGGGGCGGAGCCACAATGGGAGTATTTATACCGGCCATCTTATGAAGTGGCCATTTTAACAGAACCTAAACTTACCTGTCAGTTGTCCCCCCCACCTTCCTTGAAATTTGGTTAGGTTAGATGATTTTCCCGTTTTTTTCACAGCGGCGGGGAATGGCCAGGTTAAATCGGAGGAAAAAGTAGGCATCCTGATGTTTAGGATGGATTAGGCAGTGTTACACCTGGTTGGTAGGTTCGAGCCCGTCGGTGGCTCCGAACCTGGGGGTGTAGCGGTGTCTCGGTACACCCCTACAATCGATATGGTGGGTGGTGGTGTCTCGGTACACCCCTACAATTTATCTGGTGGGAAATGTGGTCATATTGGACGGCCAGTTTCAGTGTAAACATGTTATTTAGATTGTTATCTGTTGTTATTATTGTGGGGTCATTGCTAGGGGTATGTTATGTATATGGGGGATGTTGACTTTAATAAAATTTGTTGGCAATGTCCCCATTTGTTATTCTTTAATTATTTAATTAATAATTAATAAAGCTGTGGACTAATATTTCCAACAGTATAACCTGTGTCCGTGTCTTAATGGGGGTTTGGGTAAGGTTAGCGCATATGCCGGCAAGTCCGACTGTGCGTCTGTCATGGGTCACCTAAAAATATCTGAAATAACCTTATCCATGACCAGACCTCTGGCCACACCCCCTTTAATTAAAATGTGACTCTTTTGAAATAGTAGGAGGTATGGGGTAAAATATATGTAAGCCAGATTAGCCAGGTCGTGTGAATAATAAATAGTCCTTTATCGTGTCTGAAATTAACATTTTGCAGGAATAATGTTCAAGTCTGCAAAATTATGACAGAATATTATTTAATGTTATTTGATGTGTAGTATTCTTTAAATCATCATACCACTTTTGTATAATTGTGTTACTGAACACCTGAAGTTTTTTTTGAACAACTGAAGAGTTGAGAAGTGAATTTTACTTCAATATTTAAGAGTTAAATATTTAAGAGAAGTTTTCTAGTTCATTATTGATGTTTAAAGTGTTCTCCCTACTGGCTGATGATGATAATCTTAATATAGTGGTAAGATGAAAGTGGTTTCCAATGATGAAATATACCAGGCAAATCGGAAAGCACAAAGGAGGAAATTTAGCAAGGCAACTCTGGGACAAAATGCTAAATGTTGAAAGATAATCTATTGGTCAACATGCTAATTGCCCCATGCATACATTAAATGTACATTTACTTCTGCTTGCTGTTTCAACATTAAGGATATTAAATAGCAAATTGGCTTTAAACCCAAGAGTTTATTATATTTTTGGTATTGCAGATAACGTAATATTGCTCAAATTGTACAATTTGCTTTCTTACCACATAGTCAATGGAGTTGATGTATACCATTCTCTTTATGTTTGCATGCTGTGCAAAAGAAACACAAATGGCAAATTATTCATCCCATCAATGACTTAGAACAAGTAAATTTTCACAAGAGCCAATTAAAATTCTTGGCATCATGTTACTTTTTTCATCTACTGTGACAGAGTTAGAGAAATGTGTTTTATTCTTTCACAATCTGAAACTGTGAAAGCTGTAATTTCTGAGAAAATGAACCATAATACAGATAAAAAGCACAATAAATGAGTATTTTGCTCATTATTTCAGTCGTGTTGGTAAGGACAAACCAGCGGGTCAGATTGGTCTGTTTTAGTTTATTATTATTTAATGACAGGGTATCATTTAACCCCTTAAGGACACATGACATGTGTGACATGTCATGATTCCCTTTTATTCCAGAAGTTTGGTCCTTAAGGGGTTAAAGCAATACAGCATAATTATGATATAAAATTCATTTATGTCTGAAATATTATGTAGATCTACATTAGAGGAACAAGTTACTCTCAAATGCAAGAATTGTTTTGGGCCCCCTTTAACACAATCATGGTAAAAAGGTAGACCCCCTTCCAGAGGCCCCCCGCCACACACATGTACACATACAGGCACACATACATATAGACACACACATACAAACACATACACACACATGCACTAACAGACACACATATACACTCATATACACATTCAGACATGGCAGTGTATGTCAGGGTTGCAGTGTGTGTGTTAGGGGGCAGTGTATGTGTGGGGCAGTGTGTGTGTGTGTGTGTGTGAGGCTTGCAGTGTATGTGTGTTTGGGGCAGTGTGTGTATGGGGGGCACTGCATGTGTGTTTGGAGGAGTGTGTATATGGGCGGCAGTGTTTGTGGGGCAGGGTGTGTAGTGTGTGTATGGGGGGCAGTGTGTGTAGTGTGTGTATGGGGGCAGTGTTTGTGGGTCAGTGTGTGTAGTGTGTGTATGGGGGGCAGTGTTTGTGGGAGCAGTGTGTGTAGTGTGTGTATAGGGCAGTGTTTGTGGGGCAGTGTGTGTATGGGGCAGTGTTTGTGGGGCAGTGTGTGTAGTGTGTGTGTGGGGCAGTGTGTATAATGTGTGTATGTAATGTGTGTGTATGGGGGCAGTGTTTGTGTGTGTGTAGTGTGTTGTGTGTGTATGGGGGCATGTGTTGTGTGGGGCAGTGTGTGTGTATGGGGGCAGTGTTTGGGGGCAGTGTGTATGGGGCTCTGCGTGTGTAGTCTGCAATAATATGGGGGCAGTGTTTGTGGGCAGTGTGTGTATGGGGGCAGTGTTTGTTGGGCAGTGTGTGTATGGGGGCAGTGTGTGTAGTGTGTGTATGGGGGCAGTGTTTGTGGGGCAGTGTGTGTAGTGTGTGTATGGGGGCAGTGTGTGTATGGGGGCAGTGTTTGTGGGCAGTGTGTGTGTAGTGTGTGTATGGGGCAGTGTTTGTGGGGCAGTGCTTGTGGGGCAATGTGTGTGTAGTGTGTGTATGGGGGGCAGTGTTTGTGGGGCAGTGTGTGTAGTGTGTGTATGGGGGCAGTGTTTGTAGTGTGTATGGGGAGCAGTGTGTGTATAGGGGCAGTGTTTGTGGGGGCAGTGTGTGTGAGTGTGTGTATGGGGGCAGTGTTTGTGGGGCAGTGTTTGTGGGGCAGTGTGTGTAGTGTGTGTATAGGGGGCAGTGTTTGTGGGGCAGTGTGTGTAGTGTGTGTATGGGGCAGTGTTTGTGGGGCAGTGTGTATGATGGCAGTGTTGTGGGGCAGTGTGTGTATGGGGGGCAGTGTTGTAGGGCAGTGTTTGGCCAGGGCAGTGTGTGTAGTGTGTGTATGGGGGCAGTGTTTGTGGGGCAGTGTGTGTAGTGTGTGTATGGGGGCAGTGTTTGTGGGGCAGTGTGTGTAGTGTGTGTATGGGGGCAGTGTTTGTGGGGCAGTGTGTATGGGTGCAGTGTTTGTGGGGCAGTGTGTTGTTGTGGGGCAGTGTGTGTAGTGTGTGTATGGGGGCAGTGTTTGTGGGGCAGTGTGTGTAGTGTGTGTATGGGGGCAGTGTTTGTGGGGCAGTGTGTGTAGTGTGTGTATGGGGGCAGTGTGTGTGTGTGTGTGGGGGCAGTGTTTGTAGTGTGTGTATGGGGGCAGTGTTTGTGGGGCAGTGTGTGTAGTGTGTGTATGGGGGCAGTGTTTGTGGGGCAGTGTGTGTAGTGTGTATGCATGGGGCAGTGTGTGTAGTGTGTGTATGGGGGCAGTGTGTGTAGTGTGTGTATGGGGGGCAGTGTTTGTGGGGCAGTGTGTGTAGTGTGTGTATGGGGGGCAGTGTGTGTATGGGGGGGGAGGAGGGTAGGGAGGCTTTTTAATAATAAAAAAATGTATTTAATAAAATTAATGTACTTTATGTCCCCCGTCCCTTCTTACCTTTACTGGGAGGAGGGGGGACATTTCAGGATCCCTGGTGGTCCGGTGGGGATTCCCTGGTGGTCCCAGTGGTAGGAGTCAACTCTAGTCCGCGCTCCAGGGCTAGAGTTCACTCACGCGAGATTTGGAGCTCTGATCTCTGATCTCCCTCCCTGGTCTGCAGGCACATTGCAGGGCTGGCACTTGGACAATGCCAGCCCTGCATTAGCCGGCAGGGGAAAATCTCGGGGGGCAATTGCCCCGTTGCCCCCCCTGGATCCGCCACTGCCTCTAATTGTAGCTACAGTTAACGCATTAGATGCCTCCTTAAAAAAAAAAAAGTTAAATGTATTGGTAGGTGCAGGCAATATTTGCATTCATCCACGTGTCTATGGTCTGCACGCATCTGCGTTACAAAAAACTGGAACTCTAAAATACATATTAATTAATGCACCTGCCTATGAACAACTTTATAAAAAAAATAACATGTAGACATTTTTTTCCTTCTCCTATTTATGTATTTTGTTATTTTTACTTTTTAGACACTTTCTGATGTCTTCCTTTTCCCCTTTAAAATTTTATATTAATGCTGCTATGTTTGTTCTCTTTGATATATGCATGTTCCTACATGACTATTCTTTGTCTTTAATGCTAGTTTTTCTACTGTTTAATGTGAGGTACTGCCTTACATGGATGTTTTGCTTATTCTGGTAACCTTTATCTCATGTTATTTTTGCTTATAACCTTTGTTTGAAAAATCTTCTTAAATAAAGAGTGTTAAGAAAACAGTTTCAACATGAGGCAATCTTTATCCTTTGTATCTGATATGACTATCATAGTCAGTGGGGCTTTACATTTCCATTCCTGCACCATCGTACCAAAAACGCCAGCACATTTTTATTTTGCATAGACTAGATTTGCTAGATTTTCTCTCTCCCTCAAGCATGACCTGTGCAGTGTGAAGTGTTTTATTCTGAGTGACAGCAAGCTCTTGTATTAATTCTGTTCCATAAGATATTGTTAATGGTCAGTTGCGAATGCTATGAGATAGGGCCTGTGGGGAACCAGTAATAGGTCAACCTTTGTGGTTGAGTGTTTTAGGAATAATTGGTGTCTTTGAGGCCTGCAGGAAATGTTCACTGAAACATACCTTATAACATTTGAAATGAAGGGGAAAGTTGGATTAGTCAGAATACATCCTTTCTATCCGGTATGATCACAGCATGGCAATAAAATTCTACTTTAATTTGCAACACTGATGTGGATCATACTGCTTTGAATGATTTACAAACGATCAGATCTAATATCATTTATATACAGGAAAACTATCATTTTACTACACATGGCTAGATACAAAGAGATAAACAAGAGAACAGCAATTTTCCCGTAGAAAGCCAAATTTGTATTCAGTTACCAGAGTTAAAGGGGCACTCTAAACACATAACTACAACAACTCTTTGTAAGGATTATGATGCTATTAGATTTATGCTCCCCCATTTTCATGAGGTTTCTCAAAAACCAGGGCTGTCACAACCTCCAATGCCTGCTCCTTCTGCAGCAACTCAGTTAATGTATAAGATTCTCCCATGCATTATCCATCTGACACCCCCCAGCACTTTGAGCCTATCATTGACAACCAATGTTGGATGGTTTTGGATTGATAATAAATAAATTAATATAACTAATTTTCTATGCAGCTACAAATGGGTCAGGCGTTGGGTGCCAGGAAGGGCACAGTTGTTTGGCAACAAAAAAAACCAAAACAGTTCGAAAAAAAAACAAAACAGAGGAACAGCATCCAAAGATTCATAGCACCATAATCATTAAAATGAGTTATGGTGACTATGGAATTTCAAGCATCCCTTTAAGGTTATCTTTTGTTATAGAATCCAGTCCTCAGAAATATAGACTGTCTAGTCCAGGGGTAGGCAACCTACGGCACTAGTGCCATGCACGGCACTCAAGGCTGCTAGAGCCAAACAGGCACTGGCCTATCAGGAGTCTCAGTGAAACTTCAAATATCTGCTAATACGAAATGATGGTTGAGGACAATCCTCAATTTAAGCATTGCAGCACATAGAGGAAGTGATCTCAGAGCACTTCCTCCCAGCACTTGTGAATGGGAATCCACACAGTAGTAGAGCAGCCTGCAGCTGCTGTTGCAGCTCCTGTCCTTGACCTGTACCTAGCCAGCCTGGTCCCCACTGGAACCCAGGGAAGCCACCCACACTGCTAGATATACACAGAAATGCAGAATAATACTCCCCTCATACAAATGATACGAACAGCCCACACACAAACACAACACACAATCTGTACAAACGTAACCCGCTAACAATCCACATACATGCACACAACCCCACATGCAGCTTCTCACATGCAATACCCCAAACAGCCCCCACACATATACACACTACCAAACACACAATGTGACATATCCATCCACACACAATTCCACAAGCAGCCCCCATACACAGCCCACATTAATAGGTACACAATACCACAAACTACTCCTGAACATATACAATATAATAGCTCATATACGCACAAATACAAAGATACAAAGCAATTACAGTATAAATAACACAAGCAGAATACGGCAGCATACATACCTCAATTTTAAAAAATAGGACTGGCACGCAACGGGACATCACAATCCTATATCGGCACAGTGCTGCTAAAAGGTTGCCTACCCTTGGTCTAGTGTAATAGCAAAATTACCAGCGACAGTATATGTTACATTTGCTTTGAATATGTAGAGCTAGACATCCAACACAAAAGTGGTAATTCAGGATTTTTTTTGTAGTAAAATTTCCCATATATGTTTATATTATTGATAAATGTATTATTGATAAATTAATTTTATAGACTATTAACATCTATGATGACAATTCGATCTATGTAATGTCCGTTTGAACTGAGAAATAATTTTGTTAATGTTATGTAATGTTTTGCCTTTTTACATATACTGTAAGAATGTTTAATACAATATCCACTACTTGTATTGCCTTCGTGTTCATTCCCGTTGCATGGTTAGATTTTAATAACAAATAGCACTATGTTAGCTTAACAATATAAAAGATACAGAAAATGAAATACTAGCTAACTTAATTTTCTTTGTTTGAAAGTTGCAATCTAAATCTAATGGATTTTCTGTGGCATTAAAGAGATCAAGATAATTTCATCCTTTATAATTAAGTTTTAAGCATTAATGATAATTATCTTATTCAATGCAAATCCCAATACTTATTTATTTTAAATTAGTTGAATTAAATGGTCCCTAAAATTTGCATACTTTCTTATGTGAAAAGAAATCTACTTCATTATGTTTTCTGTTCATCCCAGAAAACACATGGGATGAAATGTTGTAAAATAAGTCAATTGGATTCGGAGCAGGAAAATTGCTGAGGTGATAAAAAACACAAGGTGTTGAAACCAAAAAATAACTTAGTGTTGCCTTCCTAAAGCCCTTCCCCTCTAAAACCACACATCTCACTCCCAAATCTACCCCTTAGCATGCCTCTGTACACACTCATAGTTGCTTACAGACAAACACATAGACACGGACAGACAGCCATAGATGCACACATACACCCTCATAAACAGACACCAAAATATACACACAAAGACACATAAAGGCACAAACAGACACAGACATGCACAAACTGACACAAACATGCACCAACTGACACAGACAGACACAGAAAGGCATAAACATATACAGACATGCAGAGAAAGACACAGACAGAAACAAACATACACAGACAGGCAAAGAAAAGCACAAACATACACAGACAGGCACACATAGAGATACACACGTGTGTAGACCTGTGTAAATACAAACACAACAAAATAATTCATAGCAAATAGATGTATTTTTAATATGCAACTGATACCTGCCATATACAATGTGACATGCTCAGTAGTGGTCTTACCTGGAGTGGATATACAAATGGAGAAATGGAGAGAACAGACCCCTGCAGGCTTATGTTATGGGGGAGACGGGCCTCTGGTTTCTTCAAATGCAGAGAAAGGGGATCAGATCCTGTCTAACCTATATTCCCATGGGTTCCTTGCTCTTCACTACCCTCTGCCTGTCATTTTGTGCTGGAATTTCAGTAAGGAACATCTGCACAGTGTGTGAACTGTGTAGGTAGACTCGGAGTCCCAGATAGTCCCAGGAATTGGAACTCTGGCCTAATAATTATACTGAGCATATTTTAGATCTGGTGCTTTTTGGGGGGCATTAAAAATCTTACTTGCGACTTACATGTTTGCCACCATAAAATAGATTTTTTTTTCAATACAAAATATAGGTTATATACCAATGCAGGATATACTTTGTTTTTCTGTTCGTGTAATTTATGAGACAGATTTAGTTGGTTGATAAGTTATGTAAGGGGAGCTGAGTTCTGTAGTGTTTGTGGAAAATCTTCATGACTAATTCATGTTCTGAAGCAAGCTCGCATTTCTTAATTTATCCTTACAAGGCTGTTAAAATATTCAAGATTCTCATAATGCAGAAAAATTATCGTGTAGCTATATGGATGCTCTCAATGCTGTATTAGTAAGCTGAATTTCTACAAATGAACTGACTTTTATCTGTAAATGCAATTGCATACTATTTAAAACTTGATGAAGGCTTGTGTCTTTTCAGCCTAGGTAACTATGTAAACCATTCATAACAAGGGGGTAGGCAAATTCCATTATATCATACCTGCTCTGGAAATTTGAAGCCATGAAGAAATTAAGACACAATAGCATTTTTATAAGAATTTCTGGTGACTTTCTTCTGTAACATATTTTTTGTTATAACAAATATGTGGGTTATCATTAAAGACCTGCAATCAAAGTTCCTCTAGTTTAGTAAGTGGACAATATATACAAGCTAAAAACAAATCAAATATCATTTATTATTTAAACTTTGTACCATATTACGTATATATGTAACAAAATAGCATCCTTCCAGAATATAATCCAGTTTAAGACTTTCTAATGAAAGCGTTTGTCATGATTTTTGACTTGTTTAAATTATATGGTTTATATATTACTTAGGTTGTTTTTTGCCCTCTTTAACTAGCAATGCATGTTGGTATATATCCATATATTTCCTTATCTGTGCATGAAATCCAATTGCTGTAACTAATGGATTTTTCACATTAAAGCTAATATTGACATAGATCTCTGTTTCTCTCAGTGAAAAACATGATTTACAGCAAAATGAATCGATAGTATGATCTGAGTTTGTTATGAAAATTTACTAAAGAAGGGTCATTTATAAGTAAAAAAACTAAACAAAATATTTATAGGATTGTTAATATATATATAGATATATATATATCTATATATATATTAACAATCCTGTTTTCGGATTGTAATCTGATACAAGCTGAATCCATTGCATCTTACATTTGAGTATGTCTAAAATTGTTCAACATTTATGTACAAAAAAAAACAAGTCCTGCGCTCAAACTCTCCTTACTCCTGGACCGCAGCAAAGACCACAGTACACATCAGCCCAAATACATTCAGTAAAAACCAAAGCAGTAACCTACAAAGAGGTCTGCCTTGACGTGGCAGGTGGGCATACCCTATCATGGCCATTGGAAGTAACTAAAAACCTCCATTTGTTTTAAAATACATAGGGATTTGGGAAAGAGCGCAGGTAACTTTTTTTTCTTTGCTTTCTTCATTTATGTGTTTGTTTGTAGGTTACTGCTTTGGAGTCTAGAAAACATACTGTTGATAAATATTCCTGAAAGTTACATGACAGTAATTATTAGAACATTTAGTGATCATTATGATATTACATCCAACTTTGCAAATAATTTATTTTTGTAAAGATGTGTTGCTTCCCTTTATTAAGGTTGTTTCACATTAAGCATAATTCATAAAGCCTGATGAAACCTAGCCAAACTTGGCTTTAGCTATTGGGATTAATGAGCTTGACTAATGCATTGCAGGTTCATTAAACAGAGAAGGGGGTTAATGAATAATGTGTATTAATAATACTAATAATAAGTAGTTCTTCAGTGACAGCTGTTCCTTTACTATTTAAGGAAATTTTATGTGCCAATGTTTCATGACCATATATATTTATTTTATTTATCCTTAGATGCACATGATGCTGTGCTACGTTTTAATACTGCCCCAACGCGCAACTATGAAAGAGACGTTGGAAACAAAACCACCATGAGAATTATAAATTCTCAGGTAAGCATTCACTCTTTCTACATCTAACAGAGGAGCTACATACATTCATTATTAACATATTTAATTTAATAAAGAAATGTTGTTCTTGTGTATGGGTTCTAATTGAATATTCTTAGAAAATTCACTAAACTATCAACCACCTAAATGAGCAAGCCCACTCCTAAATTCCTCATACTTAGCTCAAGGCTGGAATCCTAGTACTGAAAATCCAAACTGGCAACAAATGTCCCATGAAATAGCCGTGAATAGCTCAGGAATTAGTGCTGTTGAATTCAAGCAATAATTAATTAAATAAATGGCAAAATATAGAAATTTAAAAAAGACTGGAGGTCTCCACACTTCCTATAACGGGTGCAGAGGTTAAAGCCTTCATGATGGATAGCAATGTGCAGTTTAATAAAAGCAGGTAGGTTGGTTACAGATTTCATTAACCCTCACATTTGCAACCACAGTGTGTGAAAATACAGTATGCTGCTATAGAATTGCTTATTTATAAAATGTTTTGCCAAGAAGAATGGTTCAGCCCCACAAATTGCCTCCTACGCCAGATCTTTTCTCCAGCGTTATTCATTTTTATGACATCTCTAGCCAATCAGTGGCACCCCTGGCTGGAGGCAACCTTAGAAAACGGTTTAAACCCCTTAATGTAAGAAAGCTGAATGCTTCTGAGGAAAGGGAGATCTGGTGCTGGAGCAACAGTCGAAACATGTTTAACCCCTTCAGGTAAGAAAGCACCAGGTACTTTCTGGCACTACAACAATATCATATTGATGAAGTTGTTATGGTGCGTTGAGTGTTCCCTTAAGTTGAAGTTGTTTTAGTGCCTCTAGTATCCCTTTAAACTATTACCACATTTTAAAGGGACACTCCAGGCACCCAGACCACATCTGCCCACTGGAGTCATCTGGGTGCCAACTCCCACTACCCTTAACCCTGCAAGTATAATTATTGCAATTTTTGTTTCTATCAGACATCCACTAGAGGGACTTCCGGGTTCTTAAAACACGAAAAGTGTTTTAAACGATGCTGGACGTCCTCACGCCATGCATGAGGACCTCCAGCGTTTCTGGAATCCCCATAGGAAAGCATTGAATAATCCTATGCAGGGGGGGTGGTCTAACGCGCATGCACGGCCATTGACATCAGCAGGGTAGGAGCAGGGGCGGAGCCTGAGCCAGCACCAAGGGACATCGGCGTTGGATTCAGGTAAGTCACTGAAGGGGTTTTAACCTAGGATCGGGGGTGGCAGGGAGGAGGCACTGCAGGATTCTGCAGTGCCAAGAAAATGGATTTGTTTTCCTGGCACTGGAGAGTCCTTTTAATTGATCAGTCTGAACAAATTATATTTTGGATTTGAATGTATAAAAAATTAAATAACGTTAAATAAATGCAGTTCTGATAAGAGAAGGATTAAGATCTCACATGGGGCTTTAGGCATTAACCTTCCATCTTCACTTAGGGATGTTAATGCAGCCAAGTAAATTCTTGAATGATGCCAATGTTGGCTAATATCTGCACTCATACTCAGACCAGTAAACTTATGCCAGACCCACTAGTCTATAATTTTACCAGTTGTTCAGATAATTTAGTAACACCGTTTTAAAATCAGTTTCACGTTATTTTGCTTGTAAGTGTATATAATATAATGCAATATTTTTTAACTAATCCT
The DNA here is from genome assembly GCA_933207985.1 of Pelobates cultripes. Classification (NCBI taxonomy): domain Eukaryota; kingdom Metazoa; phylum Chordata; class Amphibia; order Anura; family Pelobatidae; genus Pelobates; species Pelobates cultripes. The sequence goes on from OW240912.1 coordinate 258,255,082, forward strand.
AGCCTGATAGCAGCTGTTGAAGTGATCTAAAGTGATTTTGAGTTTAATTTATATTTGTTTGGCCAGGTACAATGCCTATATTTACCTTTATGTAAAAAATAAATAAATGTTTTTTTGTGTACAATGCAAAGCAATAACGAGATATACAAGATGTAAAATCCTTCACTCTGTGCAATTTCCATTTTGTATGAAAGCAAAACCTGACTACATGTAATTTTGCTATAATTTCAAATGTGAAGTACTTTTTACCTTCTCTTTGTCTCCCACATGACAATGCTCTGCACAGGAAAGCTTAAATTGAGTCAAATTGCTATGCTTTTACAAATCTTTTTGAGGCGAAGCCTACGACTGCGCTTTTCTACTCTATAAATGTGGCAGCTGTAAAATTACTGATGTATGAACAAATCGAGCTCAGCTACAAAACAATAGTCATTTCAAAACCTGTTTGAACGTACCCTTAGAAATACATCACCTTTAGTGCACATCTCTATCTTATGCCACATTTGAAGAAAATTCAAAGAGATATATTTATCTAAGCCTTTTTTATAATACGTCACAATATGCTGCATTCAAATAATTGTAATGCTGTTGGTTCTGTTTTTTTCACATTTTTAGTACCTTAATGTATTTATCTTGGTCTTGCTTTGAAATTAAAAATTATGTTCGTCATTTAAGTTAGATATGAAAATGGAGCACTGTATTTTTGCTGTTTTATTGTTATAATTCTTGTTAGATATCTGTTCATCTGGAATTCACCCATAGAATTCCATAAGGAAGGTTTACTACTCCACCTTGTTTAGTTTATGATGGCACTATAGTGTCACCTAGTGGCTCATTCATGGAACTCAATCCATAACAAAGGAAATAGAAGACAAGCTCAAGGGTATGCGTCCTCTCTACTTTTTCACCCTGTTGTTTTATTTTATAAGTCCCAGGGCAAAATAACATATAAATTGGAAATTTGCAATAAAATGTGAAACATCTGCAAAATATTTTGTTCAGTGCTAGGTTGTCCTACATTTGTAAAGATAGAATATGACATTTCGTTATTACTTATTTACATATGTTTATGGAAGGAATCTATTCAACACAAATAACATAATCCATACATTCATATCATTTGGTAGTGTATCTTTTCTTAACATTTCCAACACTCAAATGTATAAACATAATTTTAATATATTAATAATAATGCCAATATATTTTCCCTTAAAAAATATTTGTGAGGTATTTTTTTGCGTCTTAAACCTTACAACTACCTTTCTTAAAGAGGAACTGTAACCTTATTTTGGTAATAGTTCCATTTTATATCTAAAATAACTACTACAATATTTATCGGGGCTAGGAACGTAGCAGAGGAACGTATAAAATACACATATAATAGAAAACAATCAGAGAGCTCATCGAAACAAAAATAGTAGAAATTATGTAATGGGAGAACCTCGGTTAAAAATTCTAAAAATGTTGACTATTTAACAGAAAATGAGTCCTGCCTCAACCAAGGAATTCACTGGAATGTCAGTAAATTGAAGAACCCTCACCCATTGCAGAAAAGGCGTCTTTTCAGATGATGCTGTACGCAAGCATGCATAATCATTTTTTTGCATCAATGGAAACATCAGACTTTATATACCTGATTGCATAGTTTGTAGAAATGAAACTACAGCAGTTGCAGAACTACTGCATGTTGTAGGGGCCAATCAGGTGGTCCATGTATAGGCAATATTATAGGGGCCTGGTCACAATGTTAAAGGGCTATGGTGCCTGACCGGGCCCCTGTAATATTGCTGATGCTGGGAGAAAGTGAGTGCAATTACACATAGAGCACTGTGCAGGGAGGCAGAGAGGCATTAGAGGGACTTGGAGCAGGGCGGAGGAACACAATGAGTGACCCAGTTCCAGCCAGCCCTATACTCATTTCAGTCTCAGGCAGCAGCAGGACCACAGGGAAGCCACCCTCCTGCACATAAAAATTATATTAACATGAGAGTGGATGAAAATATAAGAATCATGGTATGCATATGTATGTGTCAGTGTGTGTATCTGTGTGTAATTGTGTTTTTATATGTATCTGTGTGTGTATTTGTCGTATGTATTTGTCTGTGTGTACATTTATGTGTGTCAGTGTATTTATATGCATGTTTGTATTCGTCAGTGTGTCTCTTTTTTTAATGTGTATCTCATTGTATATGCATCAGTGTGTATCTTTGTGTACGTGTCAGTGTGTGTATTAGTGTGTGTCATTGTGTATCTGTGTAAATATGCATCTGTATATATATGCATACATCCCAGCAATGCAAAGCCAACACAACATCCAAACACACCCCTGCATTCAAATGCAGACCTTACATTCCAATGGCAACAGAATATACAAATACACAAACACACATAAACTCTATATAAAAACATGCGTACATTCAAATGCACAAACACTGCTCACAAATACAACCCTGCAAGGATGGGCAAATTGTAGATCCCCAGCTGGCATAGCATCATCAGAGTTGTACAACAGGGATGTACCTTTTGGTGACCCTGGCACTAACAGGGGGCACAAAAATATTTCTTGCACCAGGGCCCTCTCTACAATAGTTCCACCACTGAACCACAGGTAACATTTAGTTAGATCATGGAATATGTCATTTCCGGCACTGTGAAGATCTACCTTTAAAGTAATAATGGTAAAGTAAGGCTTTATAAAAGCTTTGTCCTTTGGGCAAAGTACTTTTATGAACATATCTATGTTTTGACCGAACACAAAATGTAATTAACTATATGTATTGCTCTCAGCTGCCAGAGCTAAATCAATTACCATTTCATTCTCCTTATCAGCAACCTTTTGGCTGTAAAAGGTACAGGAAGTTTAGAAAAATATATTTAAAAAGGGAAAATGTCTGGCTGTTAAGACATTTTTGCTTCTAATTGGAAAGCATTTACTTATGTTTTCATTTTCAGTGTTGCTAATATCTAGTTACAAAAGGATTACACAGAATCAAAATGTATATGTAGTCCTCAACCCCATCGTGTGTTCCTGTTTTTTACAGAACTCCACAAAAATAAAACTCATATTAATATTCAGTGTGTGAGTATACCACAGAGCTCCACAACATTACATCTCAGAGTAATATGCCTATTGGCATATCACAGAGCTCCTCAATTATAAAACACAGAGTAATGTGCATTTTCTTTGACAGAACTCTACTGTAATAAATCTTGCAATGGCATGCTGTAAAGTGTGTATCTGTGTGTTATCTGTGTGTGATAGGCATAATGGCTGTGCGTGATATGTATGGTGTGTGATGGTTATTTAATTCAAATTTAAAAAATGATACATGCCCATGTGTGAATGCAAGTATGCATTTGTACAGAGTCACATGCACACATTTCCACAGTCAGACACACAGTCATACACATACACTGTCAAGTACAGCCACCTACACACAGTCCCAGGAACATAGACACACACACAGCTACAGGCAGACAGTCACACATGCATCCACAGGCAGACAGTCACACACACAGTTACAGGCAGTCATACACAAAGATATGGCCAGTCATACAAATGCAGTTACAGGCAGTCACACACACAATTACAGGCAGTCACACAAAAAGTTACAGTCAGAAATACAAACACAGTTACAGTCAGTCAGTCAGTCATACATACACAGTCACATATACAGTTACAGGAAGTCACACACACAGGTACAGGCAAACAGACACACACAATTACAGGCAGACAGTCACACACACAGTTACAGGCAGTCACACACAGTTACAGGCAATTACTTATTTCCATTATGAGCACTGGGAGAGGAGCAGAAGTACTGCAGTCAATGTTGTCTAGTGGTTTGGGAGGGATGCATTCCTACTTCTTCCTCCTCAGTATGCAGCAGTTACCAGACAGGTTTAGGCATATTTTAGCTTCCTCTCTGCAAGATCCAGGTGAAAGATAATGAAATATTTTACCCGGGTGCCTCGCTTCCATGCTACTTAATGTGACCTGCAGGACAGAGGTGCTTTGTCCTGTCATGCCTGTCATGCAGAGTGGATTTCCTATTCCTTCCTAATCCTTACTGAATTGTGGTTCCCTCCGCCTCTCTTGCCTGCGGCCAACCCGCATTAGGAGGCCCTGCAGGTAATGACGTGATATCATATAGCAAAGACCTCCCTCTTTCAATTGGCACAGAGGCTTTGAGGTTTTAAAGCTCATACACTGTGCTGATGGCATGCACGAGAAGGAGAATAAGCAATTGAGTATTCTCCTTCTTGTATGGATGCTACACTGTACCACCATGATGCAAGATGCAGGCGCAGCACTGGTCAGAGTTTCATTTGCAGAATGAAATTCCGAAATGAAAATAATGGCTGAATTTCATCTGAAAATGAATGAACAAACAGACAAAATTTGTTTTGGATGAAATTAAAAGTTCAGTGGTGCCTAAGTCTAATTTCTACCTTTCTTACATTTTGTTTTAGTACCTTTTAAATTTTCTTCTTAGATTTTCCCTTTAGACCTGTATATACTGTACGCGGGAACTATGTTTCTGAGAGCTGTATTTCTTTATTATTCTACTTACTTTACTGATTACTAGTGCAAAGCTGCGTGATGGGCAAGAACATGCCCAAGATGGCCCGAGTCACTCCGATAAAGTGGATCGATGACTCCGACTTCACGAGTCTCCCTATGGACAACCGGACGGTCACCACAGCAGAAAGGAAAACTTTTCTAGCCGAACTTGCTGCATCACTAATAGCAAGTATGGCAACACAATTAAACAATATGGTGGAGGAGTTGAAGAGGGAGATATCTGATTTAGGTCACAGAGCTTGAACTGAAAGTAAGCTAGATGAATTTGCCATAGCACATAATGGCCTAGCATACAAGCTAGAAGAGATGGAAGCTACCCTTGTATTATATCACAACAAGCCAGCTGACCTAGAACACAGGTCTAGAAAGAACAACTTAAGTATTAGAGGGATTCCTGAGTCAATTTCCAATTCTAATTTAAATAATAACCTAACAGTTTTTTTTCCATCCAGATATGACGATAATTGAGTAAGCACACAGACTGGGTAGACCAAAACACCTTCCATCTTCTGCACCAATAGATATGAGCAGCAGAATACATTTCTTTCATGTCAGAGAAAAACATGTGAAAAACCACCTGCTCTTAGTGGCTCTGTGAAAAATATAAAAACACTCCATATTCAGGGGATGGGACCTGACTGCCAAACAAGATGGTCGCATCCTGCTGGAGCTCCCTAGGGAAAACATTGTATGAAGCTTAAAACTGGACAAAACAGTTAGTTATATATTTGGCACAAATTCTGGAGAGCACCCAGGCGAGCATTTGGTCTGACTGTAAACAACTCTGGCAGGCACAGCCATTTTTCTGAAACATTGCTCTGTGGCCTGCAGTAGCACTCGAGGAGGGGGAGGTGGCCAATCCTCTGCCCAGGTCTGGAAACTATCTGCTTTCGAACCCTGTTACCCCCCTCTGGACCAGCAGGGGTTTTCCCGGTTCCCAGTGGTACCTTCTTGTGGCATACTACGACAAGCGGCCTTGTGACTTACAACGACTCCAGAGGCTGAGGCCTACCTACTAAGATGGCTGACGCACCAGGGCCCGCTGCTCCACAGACCTTCTGAAGACCAGCCTATTCTATTGACCCACTTCTCTGGGTTTTTGACCGGCAGTGTGCCCAATTCTGGGTAAAGTTGAGCGCTCATGCCCAAACCATGCCCCCCATCAGTCAAGGCAGGTCTCCCAAACACGGTCTGCAGGCAGATGCCACAAGGCGGGGATTCACCCTAGCGGCCATTGCGAGGCATCGAAGAGATGGAGACGCAAGAGACCGCCACGGCGGACACAAAACTGCCAACACTCGGTGACGGTGAGAAGAATGCAGGGGCCACAGCCAACCCAGGTATGTAGCTTACCTCCCAATGCACGGCGTTCCAAGGGCCAAACCTTCAGACTCAACCCACACTGCTGGAAAGCTCACGTTCAGCACAGCCTACTGCATGCATAAATGCAGAACCCAGGCCCTGCTAAAGTTGTTGGACATGGCTGGACTCTTGAAGGCACAAAGCAGGATCGCAATCACAACTGGAGATGGCGGGATGGTGCTCTGCACCTCAGGGGACTCATGAATCCTTATGTTAGCGGCCTTCAATCTACAGGCATTGGCCAAAAGGGCTACGTGGAAATGCCAATATGTGGTGCTAGATGCCAGCACGTTATAATCCTGATGCCAGCCTTTTGGGCACTACAGAGACTTATATTTTCTCTTATGTTTGGCCTTTTATTATCTCCTTATTTCTCCATCATGGACTACCAGTGGACTCAGAGTTTACCTGTATAACTATCTGACACAAACTAGCTTTATCTTTATAATCTACTTGTCTAGCTGGTCCTAGTGTTTCACTTAAGAGGTATCTGCATGGTATAACTGAGTTTGGCTCTTAACTTACCCCTGACAATCAGACAAGTCTGCCTAGCTTGTCACTTAGACCACACATGATATTTCAATTATATACTTTTGTTTATTCATATAATCAGTTAGCATAACTTGTTTTTTCTCAAGGTTTATTGCTGAGCTTGCCGTTTAGTGGCGTCAGCTGAGCATGCTTTCCTCACTGTATGCTGGCCTACACTCCGAGTCCCCTCTGGACGCCATTTGCCATACTTGAAATGCTATCTTTTTCTCACAATATGCAAAGTTTATCACCTAACTTGTTCACTACCTCTCAACCTGCCTAAACTGTCTCATGTTATTTTAAGTCTCAGATTGTTTTTTTCCCTAAAGCAATACAATTATTAGCACTGTCAGTCAGTACAGCACGACTTATCTGTTTTCCCTTAACTTACTACTGACACGCTCTCTGTCGTGTTTCTGTTACACTACACTATACTACTTACACTAACTACAAGTCAGTTGCTTAATCCACTTTCATTTTTGCTCATACTTTTACACCTACTGACATATTTTTGCATGACCATGTGTATTATACAAAAATTGTGCAGTTTTATCCAATGTCATGATGTATGCTTCACAATGCCTGCATTAGAAAAAAAAAAACCACTCTATATTCTCAGATTTGTCAATTCCTACTCTAAAGTTCCACAGCTTGCTGACACATCTTACTGCTACCTCCCACAACTAATATATCCAGTACAGATGCCAAACTGCTCAGTCAGCGTAATGTATAACCCATCTCCTAACATATAGATAAAACCATTAACTACAGAAATTCTTATTGACCATTAATGCAGGAAAAAGACTAACTATTTCTTGCACATATTTAGAGCAACTCTCTATTAAGTCTTAAACAAAAAAGTTCCTTAATTTCTATGCCAGACTATATAATCTCAAAAATGATAAGATCTTATGTCATCCAAGAACAACAGATTTACCTTGCCAAGGTGGTTTTGTCATGCCTAAACCTACAACAAGCACAAATCCTGAGTCATCAGTTCCAGTTAGAAATCTTACAAGTAAATCTTATATTTACCTCAAGGCAAATTGCCTGATCATGCATCTCTTACCAATATTATAAATGATATGTCCTAACTCTAGCACTCTATCTACTTCGGGTGTTCCAACAAGTGGGACAATTAGGCACTCTTCTGAACGATGTGCTCTTGGTCACTTTTGTAACAATTCCAAAACCGTAAAGATCCCCAACCTCCTGTAAAAACTACCAACCAATATTGTATTAAATTTAGATGTAAACAGACAAAGAGACTTAGCCTCCTATTAACAAGCATTATTAATAATGACGAAACAGGATCGACCAGAAGTATACAACACCACAAAGGTATCCTTGATCCTTCATAAATGGTGGGAATATGGCTTGAAAGGTCTTCTACTGGCTCTAGACACGGAAAAGGCTTTTGACCACCTGAGTTCGAAGTTCTTAGTGGCTGTACTTCATTAATTTGGTTTTGCATACTTCTTATATAGATTGATATTCGCTCTATATGCTGACCCTCAAGCTCCAGTTTTACAAGCTGGCTTTCTATCTCCTGCCTTCTCTTACACATCGTACGAGATATGGTTGCCCCCTGTCTTCTTTATTGTATGTGATGGCCCTGGAGCCTCGGTTGTAGACCATCTGCAACAATTATAGTATACAAGGAGTTCACATGGGTGGAAGGGAGATTAAAATTAGCACATATGCATATGTACTATTGTCACTCACCTTTCTCACATTGTCGCTCACCTTTCACTCACACTTCTATTCCTTCTTTTATGGAGGAACTGAAAGCATATAGCAAGCCTTGTGTATTAATTTCCCAGAGAGTGACCAAACCTAACTTCAATCCGACTTCTCCTTTGATCGAAGACATCATTCTTTTTAACCCTAGTGCTTAGTAAACTCAAAAACAAATGATGATGTCTTTGAGCAAAAATATATGAAGACCTGGAAGACCTGTAGATCGCTACTTCACATCTTATCATCCTTATTTCTTGCATGGCTAGAGAGCATAACAATGGTAAAGATGTCAGTCTAACAGAGATTACAATACTTGTTTTGGACTCTCCCGATGACCGTGCCAAACTCCTACCTTGTAGAAGTGAACTCTGATATAACAAAATTCATCTGGTCAGGATCTCGGCCCAGAGTATCCATTAACTTATTACAGTTCATTTGGAAGGTTTGGGAGTTCCAAGCATCCAAAAAATATTCACATGGAATCCACTTTTCCACATTTCCTTTATCACAATGAAACACTTCAATGGGTATCTCTCGAAAATGACTTGACAGAAAATGACTTGACAGAGCCCCACATTGTAGCAAATATATTTTGGTTACTGCCAAAATATTGCCTGGCATTAAAAAAAATGCACCTTAAATTGATAGATGTATTAAATAAGTATAGGACATACCTAAACTCTTAGAAACACATTTCCCTGGCGACTCCCGTGACTGCTCTTTCCTACTGATTGCCCACTTTTACCATACACCATGGGAGAAAAACACACACACATATATTTGCCATCTAATACAAAACAATTTCCTCCTAAGCTTTGAAACACTTCAAAATTGATACAACTTATCTGATAGTTCACAATATTCATATTTGCAAATGCAATATTATAGCCCAATTGAAGAGACAAGGGCTATGTGGACATATGGGGAAGGAGAATACTAGAGATTAAATTAACACCTAATACTCAATTGTAAACTGATCTCCATGTGCTTTAAACTGATATCTGCGCATAGCTCCCTCCCTTTTTACAAAACTGGTCAGGGGTGGAAGTCTGTTTTGCAATGGACCATATCCCAAAAATATTTACTATTAATAGAGGTTTGCACTGCTCCTCAGACCTTATCCAACAACACAGCAAGACCATTTACAGATTCCCTCCCATTTTCAAAAAATAGGAGGGAATCTGCAGACTATCCCCTCCCATTTTCATAGAATTTTCCTTATACGCCTCCTGTATGTTGGCGATGTGGCCAAGCAGAAGGTACAGTATTGCATATCTGGTGGACCTGTAGTAAAAGTACTCACCTCTGTGAAGTCATATACTTATCAATCCAAGCAATCATTAATGTAGTTCTTTCTTTTAATGTAGTTCTTCCCTATGTATTTACTACTTGAATATCCCATTACATACCATAGAGCGATCACAGAACTCATTCTGCGTATTATTCTAACAGCACAAAAATCCTTAGCTAGAGCATGGAAATCTCCAATGTCCCCTGTCTGTTGTGTTGGAGGCAGCGTCTATTGAAAAACAATCTACATACAAATCTAAGTTTATGGCTATCTTTAAACCTAATAATCGTTACGGGCAGCTGTGAGACATGTGGCATGCATGGAGATCAGGATCAGGGCAAATATTATCAGCCTTAGAATTATATCCATAATATGGATTACAAAATTATGTTACTATATAGCCTATGCTGATATTGAGGTAGATAAGAAATAATATTACATAACCAACTTGGAGGATACCCCCAATTGCACTAACATTGATACGTTGATATATCTGTTGAGAACTATACTGATGTATACCTGCTGATTCCTATCTAGATATGTAATTTAATGTAAAACAATGACACACAAGCTTTGTATTGGTTCCACCCCTTCTCTTTTATTCCCTTCTGTATCTAACATTTAGAAAATTAATAAAGTGCAAGCGTTAAAAAAAATATATATATATTCTGTTTCTTTAAATTCCTTTTATCTAAAATTGTACATATATTGTTAATAATATAGATTTTTTTTTATAAAACTTCTCAAGAGTTACAAATCACCATACAGGGAAAATGTCCATTTATGATTATTATGACTGTGGAACACATAACGATTTGACATTGTCTGCTGTTCAGAAAGAAATATTCAGAATTATATTTCTGTAAAATGATAGCAAAAGAAAAGAAATACATGAAAGTTAGAGAACAATAAGGAAATTACAAATTGGGCTGTAACTTACATCACTCTTGAGGCTGGAATCCACAGACAATTGTAGGCTTGTCGATGACTGGCCAACATACGTTTTAAAGTAAATATTTTGCATTATTGTTGTTTCCAGCAGACAGTTAAGGAACGCATTCTTGCAAATTTTACATGTATTTTGTTAACACCTGGTCATTTTATGTTTACTTCAAATATTTCTACCTGCCATATCCAATATTCATTTGTCTAATATAGTATATCTGATTTTTTTTTTTTAAACCACAGATTCTTACCAACCCAATCCATCACTTCACTGATAGTTACTTGTACAAAGATGTGACTTTAGTTGCTTGGGATCCTTCGCCCTACTTTGCAGATCTTCACATGGTAAGAAAACATGCTCAGTGTGTAATTATCACAATATTTTTTTTTAAACACTGTCTTTGAAAAGACATTGATTTAGCTTAACAATGTGTTGCTTGCTCAATAATAAGGGGCTTCAAGGTCAGCACATACCTATTTGTTTTACTTAGTGTAATGAGGGCACTAAGGTGTCTGTTAATATGATACATGTCTACAAATTTGCCTTTTAGTAGCCTTTAATATGTTCCCATTTAACTCCTCTTATATAAATTATAGATCCATGTAATGTTTATTTCAGAGGTTTTTCAGACTATGACATATTAACACATGGGAATAATGAACTGAATGAATTCAAATCATTGCACAAATCCAAAGTAATATGTCTCTGAAAACCTGTTTAAGACTATCGTTTGATGGTTACTCTTTGTCCCCTACATAATCTCATATATTTATCTCCTCACTAAAGCAAAATGTACTGACTTCTCATTTTCCATCCACATGCTATAAAATATAGCTTCCTTTTCTTCCATTCTCAAAAGTACCTTATTTATTTATGTGTAATGTGTTTTGTTCTATCCTATCCTATCCTATCCCTTTCTCTCTCTACTCGCCCATATTGATTGATTAGCCCTTTCTATTTCCATACAAAGTACTATTTTACATCTTTATCCTTTCTGCCCTTGATTCTTTTGTCATAAAGTCTACAATTCTGCAAACTCAGTCTTTATACTTGAAGTCAGTATCTGACTACGAAATTATCCATGAAATTTAGATCTGCTTATCAGCTAACAATTTAAAGGGACACTATAGTCACCAAAACAACTTTTATTTAATGAAGCAGCTTTGGTGTGTAGATCATTCCCCCACAGTCTCACTGTTTGAATCTCTGCCATTTAGGAGTCAATCACTTTGTGTATGCAGCTCTAGTCATGTGATTTACATAGCCTTCCAAACACTTCCTGTAAAGAGTCATCTAATGTTTACACTTCCTGTATTGAAAATACGGTTTAATTTAAAAATTCTTATTTTCTGCTGTTAATAGCTTGCTACTCTCTGTAGGAGCCTCCTATATGTAATTAAAGTTCAAATTACAGAACAGGAGATAACAACTTTTAAAGTAAGTTACTTCTGATTGAAAGTGAAACCATTTATTTTCATGCAGACTGTGTGAGTCACAGCCACGGGAGGTGTGGCCAGGGCGGCATAAACAGAAACAAAAGTGATTTAACTCTTAAACGGCAAAGAATTGAACAGTGAGACTGCAGTGGGCATAATCTATATACCAAAGCTGCTTCATTGGGCTAAAGTTGTATAGGGGTCTAAAGTATCCCTTTAACCCCTTAAGGACCAAACTTCTGGAATAAAAGGGAGTCATGATATGTCACACATGTCATGTGTCCTTAAGGGGTTAATGAAGTTCCAGAGGGTGTGAAATATAAATATATATATATATATATATATATATATATATATATATATATATATATATGTATATATATATATATATATGTACACACATCTCGGGTAGCTTAACAAAAGTTGTTAGTTTAAAGGCTCTGGCATACTTCTAAACTACAGTTACATAGCATTGTGTAGCCATTTACAGTCTAGTGCACTCTTATAGGGTGCTGTAATCAGTAGTGTTGAATATTGCTAAGTTTTAATTGTCATGTTACTAACAGAAATATAAGGGGATTTGTCAATCTATAAACTAGATAGAAATCATCAGCTTTAAACCTGAATTAATGTTTAACAAACTTCTTTAAAAATAGAATGGGAAGTATGCAGTGTTCCACTCGTTTACATGGAAGTTGTATGTCCTGTCCTTTATTAATTTATTAATTCCGATTAGCTATTATTATTTATTTTATGCTATTATTGTATTCATTCATCACTGCAGTTAACACCAAATTACACATTTCCAAATTACAAGACAAGTTTGAACTTTTTTTGTTGTTGTTGTTGTTTTTAGTGGTATCATAAACCGGACTACAATTTATTTCCTCCATACGAGCAACATCGTAAAAAGAATCCTGACCAACCATTTTATATTATTCATCCAAAATTTACATGGGAACTGTGGAAAATTATACAAGAGAACAGTAACGAAAAGATACAGCCAAACCCCCCTTCTTCTGGATTCATTGGTAGGTGTACTTAGCATATTGATTAATAGTATGTGCTTGAATAAAAGCACAACACAGCTATTAGATGCAACCGCAAGTACAAAGTGTAATGACTCTTATTGATTGAAAAATAATTATACCATAGAAATTAAAGCTTTCAACCACAGAAGCAAGTGCTGAAATATTTTGTAACTGGAAAAGTCCAGCTCAGTGTGGACATCAATAAACTGTTAACAAGGTTGTGATGCCCAAGGGTACATTAAGAATGCAACGAGTTTTATAGAACAGTTATAAATTAAAGTTTAAATGCTCTCAACATAAAGGAAAGTTTAATATAAGAACCAGGACTGCAATAGGGCAGAAAGGAAATTACAGTAGTTTTACATATTCATATATCTACATACTTCCCAAAAGATGAGGTGGACAGTGCTGATTTTAACCCCTGGCTGACCACCCTAGGTTTGTTCCATTGTGTTAAAATTCTGGGGACCCCAGGGAAATGTCTCCAGAAAAGATAGTGAAAATGCATCATTAAGAGCACTTAAACAAGCATTCAAGCAATGAGAGGGGCAAGCCAGAGTGACTTGTCAGTCAGCCTTGTGACACACGCCAGGCTGACGTTCACTTTCCAGGAAGACAAACTCTTTTCATGGGCTGCAATGTACCTTGTCTCCACTATCTTGTTTCGGGCCCACCCCACCCAGATTCAGGAGATATATCTGATGTACTAGAGTTTATAAGACACGTAGTATTCTAAACATGGTAGAGCCAGGACTGTCTGTGTCTTTAGTGGATGTTTTATTTAGTATTTCTGATTATTTTAAATGCACAAGCTTGTAGAATAGAGAGAAATGATTAACAATAATGAAAAAATAATAATAATAGTAACAATGACATAAATCATGGCATGCAAACACCAAAATAAATAGTTTTGGTTGATTTGTCATTCGTCGACTTGGTCTATTTAGTGTCTGTAACCATGAATCATAATTTTTCCCATCAATTATCTATTTTTGTAGCACCACAGATGGAACCCTGAATCACGAATCAAACTAAACTGTCCATTGTCAATTTTTCTTTTTTTTATTTTGTTATGTGGTCCTATGGCAATTTCAACCTAAAGAATTTGTCCATTCCAAGTTATGAAATTTAAACAACCCATCGTTCTCCCAAAATTCAGACGAATTGCAATGTGTTTGTAACTGAACGCACAAATCTAGTTACAATAGGAATGGTGTGCTAATTTCAAAAAGTTTTTCTTGCTCAGATTTGTGTGTTTTCATTCAATAATGTACTAGTAAAACTAAAGATAGGCTTGCCGATGACATCACAGAGCAGTAGTGTGTGGATATATGTGTATCTATTAATGTATGTATGCAAATTTCTTTAGTGCTAATAAATATAAGAAATACAGAAGCAGAGAGACTGACTATGACATGTATAAGGAAGATATGTAGTCATGGTGCTTGGAAGGTTTATTTAAGGCAAGATCTAGCAGACTACCTATTTAATGAATTCATTTTTGAACAAGTCAACATCAAACACTCTCTGTATTGGAAGCAACCTGCAGGAGGATTCATAGAGCTGGTCATTGCTTGATATAATTAATTATTCTTAATGTGTACCATTGAGCAAACATGCCATTGATGTGTGATCAGCCAATGTTGACCATTATTGATTATCCACAAGAGAGAGAAAATTAAATAATTGCTGCTATTTTTTATTTCAAATAACAATCATGATGATTTTGAATGTTTGACCACTGACAAAGAAATGATTAGTCTATAATTTTAATGGTAGGTGTATTTTAACAGTGAGAGACAGAATAAAAAAAAAGTCCAGAAAAACGCATGTCAAAAAATTATAAATTGATTTAAATGTCATTGAGTGAAAAAAGTATTTGACCCCTTCGACTTAGAACTTGGTGGCAAAATCCTTGTTGGCAATCACAGAGGTCAGACATTTCTTGTAGTTGGCCACCAGGTGTGCACACATCTCAGGAGGGATTTTATCCCACTCCTCTTTGCAGATTCTCTCCAAGTCATTAAGGTTTCGAGGCTGACATTTGTCAAATCAAACTTCCAGCTCCCTCCACAGATTTTCTATGGGAAACCTGGCTAGGCCATTTCAGGACCTTAATGTGCTTCTTCTTGAGGCACTCCTTTGTTGCCTTCGCTGTGTGTTTTGTCATGCTGGACCGATTTTCGATGCCCTAGCTGAGGGAAGGAGGCTCTCACCCAAGATATAACAGTACATGGCCCCGTCCATTGTCCCTTTGATGCGGTGCAGTTGTCCTGTCTACTTAGCAGAAAAACACCCCCAAAGCATCATGTTTCCACCTCCATGTTTGACCGTGGGGATGGTGTTCTTGGGGTCATAGGCAACATTCCTCCTCCTCCAAACACAGCGAGTTGAGTTGATGCCAAAGAGCTTAATTTTGGTCTCATATGACCATAGCACTTTCAGATGTTCATTGGCAAACTTCAGACGGGCCTGTACATGTGCTTTCTTGAGCAGGGGGACCTTGCGGATGCTGCAGGATTTCAGTCCTTCACGGCATAGTGTGTTACCAATTGTTTTCTTGGTGACTATGATCCCAGCTGCCTAGAGATCATTAACAAGATCCCCCTGTGTAGTTCTTGGCTGATTCCTCACCGTTCTCATGATCATTGAAACTCCACCATCCAGGTGAGATCTTGCATGGAGCACCAGGCCGAGGGAGACAGACAGTTATTTTCTATTTCTTCCATTTGCGAATAATCACACCAACCGTTGTCAGCTTCTCACCAAGCTGCTTGGCAATGGTCTTGTAGCCCATTCCATCCTTGTGTAGGTCTACATTCTTGTCCCTGACATCCTTGGACACCTCTTTGGTCTTGGCCATGGTGGAGAGTTTGGAATCCGATTGATTGATTGTTTCTGTGGACATGTGTCTTTTATACAGGTAACGAGCTGAGATTAGGAGCACTCCCTTTGAGAAAGTGCTCCTAATCTCAGTTCGTTACCTGTATAAAAGACATTTGGGAGCCACAAATCTTGCTGATTGACAGGGGATCAAATACTTATTTCACTCATTGACATGCAAATCAATTTATATCTTTTTTGACATGCATTTTTCTGGATTGTCTTCTATGTTATTATTAAAATACACCTACCATTAAAATTATAGATTGATCATGTCTTTGTCAGTAGGCAAACATTCAAAATCAGCAGGGGATAGAATACTTTTTTCCCTCACTATATAAAGTTTTTTACATTTGTTTTCTTCTCTATATATTCTATGGTGGAAAACTGAAACGTTTTACTTTTTAGCAGGTTTTAGTTTATTGGTATTTTTTGCTTTCTACATGAACTTTCACCCAATAAAACAATAAAGTACAGTGCCAGAAGGAGTCATAACTATAATAGTAGGCTGTAAAGCATTTTTTTCAAACCAGTCTGTCATTATCTGCTCACTCACAGAGCAAATGTAGTTTCCTAATCATATGTAAATGTGCATTCAAGAAACGTGCCTCAAGATAGAAAAGAAATAAAATTATATAGAAGATATATTGTAAAGAAATGTAGGAATGGTAATTGCTTGTTTGCCAGAGACAAACTCATGTACATGTTAGAGGAAAAGATGGATTAGAGAAAGAGACAGATTCAGAAGTAAAGGATTCTCCACCTGGCCAGTCTATAGAAAATCTTGCTGTTCTCAGCTTGTCAAATGTTTGTATCTCATAGGTTATATGCTGGGGATCACTTGGAGATTCAAGTCAGGCTGAGTACTATGGCAAGCAGAATTCAAAGAACAGTCTCAAGTAAAAGGGCAAACTTAATTTCAAGTTATTTAAAAAAAAAAATACAAAAACCCAACCCTGTGAAAAGGTCAATGTGCGTTTTATATAAATGTGTATTCTATATCAATCTTACTAGTTTTGAGCTGCAGACAGGACTTATTGATGAGTATAACTTAATTAGCACAAGCAGCGTAAAGGATGAAGGAATAAATAAAAAAAAAACAGATTGAAAACGTTATCCCTCCAGCAACTGAGGTACTAAAGACAAGGAGTGATCACTCTTAACATAGCTAGTCTGTAGAATTCACCTACACTGCACTGCTATAAAATGCTCACACACTCATACAGTATGGACACTGGAGGAAGACTTTAGTTCTAGCAATCATGAGACACTGACACTGCTCTTAAGCTTGTATCAGCAGACAATGTTTGACATGTCCCTCTAGGTGTGAATTTTGGGGACACTTTTGGAATAGCTGTGATCAGATGAACCCTGTCCCAAATTTGGACAACCCTGCCGTGACCAAGAAAAAATTTAGTACTACACGATTTCTGGGTAGTATGAATAATGCTAGTGGCCAATCACAGATGATATAAAATAAACCTTCTAAAATTCACATTATTAAACTTTAGTGCTAAATAATGATAGACATGACTAAAATTAGCAGTAAAATTGTCTTTAATGGAATGAAGAAACACAAGTAAATATTTGACAATCCAATACATTAGGTAGGTAGACCAAGGGGTAACCTTTGAACGCTACCATTTGTTATATTCATATTGAATTTTTACAGATATAAAAATCATAGTATATAATACTCAAATTGTAGTTCCTAATCAACCCACGGCAGCTTTAACTATTGTTTAGCTCACATATAGCAGAAAAGACAGGATATAAAATCCTGATGTTAGTATGACTAGAAAAACCCCTTTACTAATATTCAGCCTTTTTAGTCCTTCACATCAGATGGATGTTTTTATTTCATTCTAACCAGGTCTAACATTGGAAAGGGCATTTTTGGGGGAATATTTTGCTTTCTGGCTGAAACATTGGGGCTTTTGGTTCTTTCTAAAGACCTGCTTTCCTTTTCTGCTTTTTTACTCCTGCTTTCCAGGCACTCCTGCTTTCCAGGCATGTTCAAGAATCATTTATTTCTTTGATATGTAGATTAGAAATGTCCTAACTTTAGTATCAGCACTGATACTTTTTTTGTTCTGAAGCCCTAATAGTGATTGTAACACTATGGATCAATTGCATACATGTTACTATTTTTGTGCTAATCTGGAATTATTTGTGTGAAAGTTTTAACCCCTTAAGGATGGAGTCACTTGTCCAGGTTCTGATCCAAAGAAAAACTTAGAATTTATGCTGTGTGTTTGTTCTTCTGAAACATAAGAGTTTTCTTTAAGCGCATAAATGCATATTTTATATTGGCTTTAAAGGACAGTAAGGATTTTTTTTAAAATATGCTTTATGTACACCTAGCATGACATTAATTCTGAAATTATTAATATTATTAAAAATGAATGTTAATTATGGGGGAAAATTGCATTTTATTCACGTCGACTTCTAATTTTTACACATCAAGTGCAACTAAAGAAAAAGCATATAAAACAAATTAATGTACCAGTCCTGATTGTTGAGTGACTTATACGTGTAGGATTTAGAATTTGTAGTAGTTAACATTAACCCTATAACATCCACACAACTCTATTGCAGCCCTACCCATAACACTATGCTTACACAAACTCTAACCATAAACTTTACCACTAACCTTAACCCTACACTATCCCTAACTCTAAATTAACATTAACTCTTATCTTAACCTAACAGCAACCCTACATTAACTTATGCATACACCCTACTACTAATTTTATCACTAAGCCTCTGCTGATATCAGTAGATGATTATCCCAGCTACAAGATATTAAAGCTATAAAAATGGTCTGTGACTGCCATCCAGCGACATTTTGCTGCATAACTGGGAGATCTCATTGCCATGCTGCTGCCTGGTATGCTGCATCTGCCGATAACACAGTAAGCAGTGTTGGGCAGCTGAGAAAGCTCAGCACCAGTCATAATTGGTAGCTAAGCATACAGGGAGATTTACAATCACGGCAGCTGGGCTTGATCATGCAGAGGGTGGTGATTTGAAAGGATTTTAAGGGGTATAAGTAGTGCTCATTTTAAGAGTGGCATACAGCCTATCTGTCAGTCTGGGCCACTAGCTGACAGAGGGGAGTCCCAGGTATTAATTTATACCTGGGTCTTCTTGGTGAGTGCAGGGATTTAACCGTGCTTACCAGTGTTCATTTTGACAGCAGTTTTAGTTTTAGTCATCTGAATTGTTTTAGTTTACTTTATTTAAGCATTTCTCTAGAATTTCCGAACTCATTATATTCTCCTTGAGTAAACATATATTAACTTGTTATTATCAATGGTATTAAGGTATTAACATGCAATACAGACACAGATTTAACTGTTGTGAAATAATATTATTGCTGTCAAAATCAACCCTGTTGCTCACACCAAAACTTTAGGATGTGCCATGTCATTCTGACGGAGTTAAAACCCACTCTGTAGAGACCAGAATGAAATGCCCTAATATTGTTAAAGTATTAAATAAAAGTACAAATACACTTTGTATTGTATACACTTGTGTCCCTATGTGCATTTAGAACTAGCTATGGAAATGCCCAGTTAGGAGAATTCGGCCTCTTCCTTCCTGATGACCCAGTGCACATAGTTCCTTTTGTTGATTGGCTGTATAATAATTTTTAAGTTTAATAATATCAAAATATTTAACCAGTATTATTTGCATTCTATTCTATTACTTCTGTATTTCTTCATATTGCACTAGGTGGTTGGATACCTTCTGCAGTAGCCCACCAAACTGCTAAATAAGTGGAAGTTTCCTTATAATTACTAGAAATTATTGATTTTATTAACCTGATTACCAACACTTTCTAGTTGGTGCGGTTTGAACTGTCCTTTATTTCTGTTTAATTGAGGGTTGTGGTCCAGACATTTCTGGAGGGCATTGGGTGGTAATGGGGATACTTCCAGCATTCATATTTCAGGGTTCAAGTACTTTGGAAGAATATCCTTTATTGGTGCCTATGTAGGAATACCCTTTATTAATGCTCTTACAATCTAAACCATTTACAGGGCCTTCAAATTCCAATTTAGTTTGAGTACTAACCAACAGTTAGTGATGCCATGGTGATTTATCAGAGAGTATTGTTTCCATACTTATCTTAGATTCCCTTTTCCGCTCAATCATCATAGCAGCATTATGTTCCCTATTTTTTATGGAGTTAGGGAGCTAGTTATTAAGAGTTCATTTTAGGCAATGGGTTGTACTATTCAAATCTCAGAGTTCTCTTTCCTGTCTTTTCGGCTGCTGTGAATTGACAGAGCTACCTAGTATTTAATGTTGCTTTGGTGATTGATTAGGAAAAGAAAATGAAGTATGGAAACAAATTTACTTATCTATGCTCTGAGTCTAAATTCCATAATGTTGAGTTAAAAAGTATACCCCAGCATACAGTTGCATTGACGATATTTCACATTGTAATTTTGTGCTGCACTTCACAGTGTTTTTTGTGCCTTTAAAACATATAGCAAGGCTAGCAATTGAAATGTAAAGGTGAACATTACAATTGTGACATGTTAACAATTAGAAAGACTATAGTAATTTAATTGACACAATTCCACCCAACAACCAAACATAACCATCATATACATAATAGTTATACAAACATTTGCACTACAACACAAAGGATTGGTAGTCACATGCAGTGTTCTTTATATCGGAACATTCAGAATGGATCTCATATATACTGAGAGTTATAATGTTTATCAATATTAATATCACAGTATATATGATACAAATAGCAGGAATTTGGAAATGCAAATAAAACACATTTTAGTGAATTTATGGTTTTGTTTGCATTATTCTAATTACATGTAGTTTTAATATTATTTATAAAGCGCCAACAAATTCTGCAGTACAATGGGTGGACTAACAGACATGTTTTTGTAACCAGATGAGTTGGACACACAGGAACAGAGGGGTTGAGGGCCCTGCTCGATGAGCTTACATGCTAGATGGGGTGGGGTATAGTGACACAAAAGGTAAGGGTAGGGTAAAAAAGTAAGTTGCTAGGATAGTATTGACCGAGGGCTAAGTATTTTTTTTTTTAAATGACAGTTGCAGGAGAGGAATCAGGGTGCAGGGAGAGAAAGCTTTCACAGATTAATTAATATGCTTTCCTAAAGAAGTACGTTTTCAAAGATTTTTGGAAGGAGTGGAGATTGGGTGAAAGTCTAACAGAGAGAAAGGGAGCTCCATAGGAATGCCACAGCCCTAGAGAAGTCTTTAAGGCGAGCATCAGAGGTAGAAGTACGAACAGAGGTTAGACGTAGGTTTCTGGCAGAGTATAGGGATCTAGACGGGATATATTTTATGTATTAGTGAGTATGAGTAGGTTGGAGCAGCAATGTGTAGAGCAAGTATCAGGATCTTAAATTGAGTCCTATATCTTACAGGAAGCCAATATCAGGACTGACAGAGGGGGGAGGCGTGGGAGGTGCAGGCGGACAGGAAGATGAGCCTCGCTGCCGCATTCATTATAGACAGTAACGGAGCAAGTTGGGAACATGTAAGACCACTGAGAAGTGAATTACAGTAATCAAGTCGAGAGAGGACAGCGACATGGACAAGCACCTTTGCCGTATCAGGTGTTAAATAGAGTCGGATGTGCGCTATGTTTTTGAGATGAAAGCGTCAGGATTTGCTGATTGATTGGATATGAGGGATGAAGTAGAGGTCAGAGTCAAAGAGAACACCTAGGCAGTGAGCCTGAGAGGTAGAGCAGATGGTAGCACCATTAACTTGGAGGGAAACCGACAAAGCAGTAGCAACACTTGAGGGAGGGAAGACCAAAAGTTCTGTTTTTGGACAGGTTAAGTTTAAGGAAATGAGCAGCCATCCAGTTGGAAATAGCAGATAAGCAATCAGAGAAACGAATCAAGAGGGGTGGTGAGAAATTATGGGAGGACAGATACATTTGTGTCATCCGCATAGAAATTATACTGGAAGCCAAAGAAGCTGATGAGTATACCAAGGGAAGCAGTGTAGATTGAGAACAAGAGGGGACCAAGGACAGACCCTTGGGGAACAACAGGCAGGGATTTGGAAAAAGAGGCAGAGCCAGAGAAAGAAACACTGAAAGAGCACTGGGAGAGGTAGGAAGAGCACCAGGGGAAATCGGCATCGCGTAGACCAAGATTATGGAGGATGAGAAGAAGCTGTTGATGATCAACCGTTTTAAAAAGGTCGAGCAATTAGGATTTTGCAGTGATAAGATTATTGGATACTTTTGTCACAGCTGTTTCAACAGAGTGATGAGCGCAGAATCCAAATTGAAGCGAGTCAAGCAGAGAGTTGGATTCGAGGAAGTCTTTCCATCTTGCATACACAACTCTATCAAGGATCTTGGAGGTAAACGGCGATAGCGAGATAGGGCGGTAGTTGGATGGGAAATTAGGGTCAAGGTTTGGCTTATTCATAATCGGGGTTATGGTTGTATGTTTGAAGGGTAGAGGAAATGTGCCAGAGGAGAGGAAGAGATTGAAAATTTTAGTGAGAGGCAGAGCAAGAGAAGGAGACAAAGTGCGGATGAGATACGAGGGAATAGGATCAAGGAAACAGGTGGAGGGGCGGTAGGGACGGATCAGAGCAGAAACAATTTCCTGATGCTTTACAATGCAATGTTTTAAATATACGTGATCTTTCATGTAATATCAACAGCAATGTTCACTTGTGTAACACCTGTGAATATCATACCTGGTCCTAAACTTAATCTAAAAAAAAAAAAAATTCCTATATAAGATACATAATGATGCAAAGTTCGGGTGACATTAAGAACACAGAGACCAGCAGAGTGAGAGAGCAAATGTCACTAAAAACTACCCTTTAACACCTCACGATGGGGGTGTACACTTAAATAGGTAGGGTAACACTATAGCGTTAGGAATACATGTGTGGAAGCATTGGTTTCATGGAAAATGTTTTAATTGAGGCTATTTTGGCTTAAAATTTACAATTCACTTTGAATTCTTGACATAACCCTGATAGTTTAATATTATGACTCCCAATTGTAGTATTTTTATTGTATGTGTTTATGTGTTTTTGGTTTATATGCAAATTGTTAGAGTCTCCCCAAGTTTATTAAAGTAATCCTATTAAAGTAATACCTCCCAATATTTCAAATGGACTATTAGGGACTATATAGTCACCAAAAGAACTTTAGCTTAATGAAGCTGTTTGAGTGTATAGATCATGTCTGTGAAGCCCCACAGAAGTACAGGAAGTAGAGGAAGTATTTAGGAAGGCTGTACACTTTACATGCAGGGAGATGCAACAAGGCTACATAAACAAAGTGTTTAATTCCTAAATGGCAAATAATTGAGCAGTGGGACTGTAGGTGCATGATCTATAAATCAAAACAGCTTAATTAAGCTAAACTTGTTTTGGTGACTATAGTATCCCTTTAAATTTAGTTGTGTGACTGGGAGTGTGGCCAGGGACGGGGCTGTCCTAAGGAATTTTAGGTTATTTACTAATAACAATGTGTGCAACCAACTGTAATTTAGAACAAGATCTAAAGTTTATTTTATATACACAATCTAATGTGCCCATTTAATGCTGCTAGCTGCAAATACCTTCACAGACCTGTGTCTTATCTCCATTCCTGTTTTTAGGCCTTAATCCACTTTCTAGCTCACAAGTAACAAACGCACGGGCTATCTAACATTGCACTTTGTATTGTATAAGAAAGCTTCAATGGCTAAATATCAGCCCACAGATAGGGCCCTCTTTACCGGTTATATTGTACTTTTTGTTGTTTTTCCTCAATTGTACAGCGTTGAGGGATATGTTGGTACTCCATAAATGCCAGTAATAATAATAATTTATTGTAGTCTAAAGACACATCACTGGGAGTGTTATTGCTGTGGAGCTCTGTTATATACTCAGACACCAACAATATGGAGCTCCTAGAAAAGAGGGACATTAGAAGAGAAAAGAGGGGCAGAAGGATTTGGGCCAAAATAAGGACTGTCCCTCCTCAATAGAGACACATGGAATGTATGAAAAAAGGACCTCTTGTGTATTGTGCATAGGGGTTATTTATTGCCTACAGTTCACTAATGAGGCCTCTGAAAGGATTGTCATTGCAATGTCTCTTGTGCCGACAGGTCCTGCATGAAGCATAGGTTCATAACTGGCCATGTGGGAGGAACCAATCAGATATTCCCATCTTAACCCCTTAAGGACACATGACATGTGTGACATGACATGATTCCCTTTTATTCCAGAGGTTTGGTCCTTAAGGGGTTAAAGGTTCTTTGTGCAATGTTACAAGTGAGCTAAATCTCATATGAGAACTCCTTAGTGGGAACTAATTATAGGGCAAGATTTTACCTGTGTATGTATCTACAACTTGTTTTTTTTTTCATAATTGCAACACTCCTATATTCAGTATTTTTTTTTCATTCTTATACTGAGAGATAGGAATGCATTTCCATGGCACACTGTGCTGCCTCACATCCATGTGTATTTGTATAAAGCCTACTTCAGTGGTTCTCAAGACCACCAACAATTGACACCCCAAGTAATACTTACATCTTGAACCTCTCATGATCCTTGATGTCTGGTTTGAGAATTACTGACCTACAAAATGTTAACATATTCACAACAATTTTAGTCTGTGCTCCATAAATTAGATTTTGGAATAATTTCTGTATCTTCAAAGGAAAACCTACATTGATGCTATCAACCCATGCATTATTAAGAAGTCACGAAAGCAGATACTACTGTGCAGTAGGAGTATGAGATTGACAGGATAGCACTTTGTAGTGTCTTTATTAATAAGAAATGCAAGAATGCCTTGGCTAAACTATCTACTGGAAAATAATTGTGTGCTCAGATCTGTCAGAATCTGTCAAGCAGATAGAAAATGTGTAAGTGGGTAGAATACTTTACTCCCCATTGGTTTCCTCCAGAGTTAAATGTTACAATTTGATCATGTTTTAATAAAGAGGAGACTCGCACGTAGATGGTTAACATATCTTACAATGACTCTCAAACTACATATAATTGTGTAAAGAGCTTTTTTAGAACTCATACTATTCAATAACATTCGGTGCGTATTTATGACAGTTCTAACTGAATAAACGCCTCTGTGATGTTTTTCTCCTGTTTTAATTATAATAATAACAGCTGGCAATATCTGCGAGCTGTGTCTGCATATCACTGCACTAAATTAGTATTCTGCACATAACAACGTAGGTGAAATGGGAGTCATTCATACTAATCAATTGGGGGGCAAAGATATGAAATGGAGCAATCTGCATGGACCATTGGTTTCCATGGTGATCGCAACACTTTTGATAACTCTGTCCAATAAAGGTGCTTTAAACATAACTCCTAGTGTATATAAACTTTAAAATGAGTAATTAAAAATCTGCTTCACCCACAACTGTTACAGTACTGATTTCCAATTATAAGACCACAATTTATTATTCTCAACTACCATTTAATGTGCATAGATTGGAATTTGGTTTAGTCAGTAATAGCCAATATTATTGATGGCTTTGTGTGTTGCTGTTAATTATTCCTGAATGTCATATGCAACATAATAAATAATACATGGACATGTACATTGAAATAATATAACACCATCATTGTTAATTAATAAAGCAAAATACATTTTCTAAATCATGGTTTCGCATCCCAATTGGATATTGCATTTAAATAAGACATTGCAGGAACATGTTATCATTTTTTTTACGTTATATTTACACTTAAATATGCACAATTCAAGTATCAAGTAAATTTCTTATCTCATTTTAGATTCATATTTTTGGTTATTCTGAAGAATTTCATAATACAGTTAAAAGAAGTACATCATTGACTTGTTTTGCAATGATTATTTGCTGAGATATGTTTAGTTTGATCATATGTTGTCTCTTTGTCTTGATTTGGAATGCAAGGTACCTTTTCCAAGTTCTCTGGTAACCTTGTGAGTTCTGGGGCTCCAGCGGTGCTAGTGAATCTTTGATTTAGCTGAATAACAGTCAGATTGGACTGACACATGGATTTCCCTTCCAATGGTTCTTTAGGATTGCAGTGGAAAAGCAACAAGAAACACTTGTAGAACTGTTGAATAAAGAGAAAATAAATAATGTAAATTAAACATTTTATACTGCATTTTAAAATGATCAGTGGACAGTTTTAACATTTCAAAAACTTTAGATTTCTTCTATCTCCACTATCTCCACTTTCAGTTTGGAAAATCATTTCATAGAAGTATAACATGAGCTTTAGATTTATTATATATATATATATATATATATATATACATATATATATATATATATATATATATGTGATTTATTCAGCTTTTCTCTCTCTAATTAGGAAATTGACAAATTGATCACAAGTATCTTTCAAAATCTTTTTTACACAATAGTTCCTTTATCTGTCCCTCCATTCAGTGTTAAAACATACTGAAGGTATGGCTAAGGCAGAGATTCTTCTACTCATACCAATTCACACCAGCAATGGGTGGAATGATAGGCTGAAAACAGTAAACTGACATGCTCAACCATTCACAGCCACCTACTGCTGCTCAAGTAAAGGCTTCCTCATTAGCCCAAGTAGCACAGAGGAAACAGTGACGTTGTTATGGTGCTTGGAGTCCTCCATATTACCTGCTTGAATAGTTTATCATGTAAGATATGTCTCCAGGTACCAAATCTGTAGCTCTTCTATTCTGCTCCAGGCTCAAGTGGAAGCATTAGCGCAAGGGAACAGCAATGACTGACTGAGCTTATCTGCTTCCTCATTAGGGTGGAGCTGAATAGGAGAGTTGCAGACCAGCACATAGGGATATATTCTAACTGTTAAACGATTTGACAATGGTTTTATACTTAAAGGTAAGATTGCACTGAGGACTCCAAGCATCATAACAACTTAATTGAGATGAAGACGTTATGGTGCCCCAGGAGAATGCCTCTAAAAGGAAACTATAGTGCCACAAGGTTATTTTCCATCACTATATCACTCTATAGTGCCGTTGTGCCCCTCCTTCCTTGGTGCAGAAGGGGTTTTAAAAAACCAAACCTTCTGTCACCTGATTCCTGAAGCAACCCTGTTCCTTCCTGGGTTAACGGCAGCAACCCTGTTCCTGCCTAGGTAAACGGCAGCAACCGTGTTCCTGCCTGGGTTAATGCCAGCAACCGTGTTCCTGCCTGGGTAAACACCAGTAACCGTGTTTCTGCCTGGGTTAACGCCAGCAACCCTGTTCCTGTCTGGATTAGCGCCAGCAACCCTGTTCTTGCCTGAGTTAATGTCTGCAACTCTGTTCCAGCCTTGGTTTAACTCATAAACTCCTGCTACAACTTCAATCAGGCCTTTTATCATTTGCTCAGTGCTGGAACTCAGGTAAAAGACTTTATTTTACCTTAAGGTCTTTTATTTCCTATGAAGATATTGCCTTATTTTCCACTTGTATTGCACTGGGACTTTTTCATTATATTTATTTGCTTTATAATGAATTTAAACACTGTGTCTGTTCAAATCTATGCATACTGAGCCCATTCACCCCAAACCCGTGACAAATCTCCAGTCAAAGTTAAATGAAAGTTTCAGTCTCTCACTCAGGTCCGAAGTCAAACCCACCTACAATGCCTATGTTTTGGTCAGGCTCAGCCTTCACTCCTTTCTCTACGACATCACCTGGCGGTGGAGACCTAATGCGCATGCGCTGTGAGCGCCGCACTCACATTAGGACTTCCCCCATATGAAACCATTGAATAATTTGTTCCTATGGGGTTTTGGGTGATGCTTGATGTCCTCATGCATAGCGTGAGGATGCTCAGCGTCAGGCGACCAAAAGTCGCCTAACCACCTGGGAGTCCATCTAGTGGCTGTCTAGTAGACAGCCACTAGGGTGGAGTTAACCCTGGCAGGTAATTATTGCAGTTTTCTTAAAAAGCGCAATAATTACCATTGCAGGGTTAAACTGAAAGGAGCACTGCACCCAGACCAATTCAATGAGCTGAATTGGTCTTGGTGTACCACTAAATAGAATTATTTCACAATTACACCTTAAAACCATTTTACTTTTTAATTCCAATAACACTAAAAATATATATATATATAATGCTTATGAAACACATAAGATACCATCATTATACTGCTTAGCTTGCAATGAAATGTCAGTAACACTGTAATACCCTGGGAACCAGATGATATTTGCTAAGTGGAGTTCATTATAAGCGAGTGACTGTCTCTTACTGTAATCCTTTTCCATGCCAGAAAATTGCCTCTTACTAGAACATCTACACCATTTATTATTCCTGCTAGTTTTGTAACATTGCATTTTATTTACTCTCTTGATTCTATATGCTTCCTGAATCCATTACATCACAACAATTCTTACTAAATAACAAGCTCACTGACCTTTAGGGCTTTCCATCTACCTTCTCTCATGCTTTGTTAATGAATCTTAGAGTTCAATTACTCTGTTTAATGTATTTGAGTAATAAATAACAAGATATTATGGTTGATGATCTGTCATTTGTGCAATTATCAAGGACCCCTTTCTAAACGCAAACCCTGCCTCTTGTGGTTGAGAGGAGATTGCAACTGTAAGCAACTTTGGGGGTTAAACCATTCAAGAAGTACCCGGGTGCCTCCTGGCACTATAACAACTTCCATTAGATGAAGTGGTTTTGGTGCCTAGAGTGTGACCTTTCACTGTGAATAGAAGGCTTCAAGTTACTGTTCTCATACAGTATTATATCTCTGACCCATAACAAAATAAATATCTATAATGAGGAGGATGTTTGTTCTCCTAAATAAAGAACCTTTTTAAAAACTAATTTGATTTTTTTTACCAAAGCAATAACCCATTGTACCTGTTGAATATGTTTGCATTTTGTAACATAATTTAAACACTGATTAAAATGTTATTTTATTGTGTCTTTGATTTTCTAGGAATTCTTATTATGATGTCGATGTGCCAGAAAGTTCATGTGTATGAGTATATCCCTTCCTACAGACAAACAGACCTTTGCCACTATCACGAGCAATATTATGATGCAGCGTGCACTCTTGGAGCATATCATCCTCTGCTGTATGAAAAAATGCTGGTTCAAAGGATAAATCAAGGATCAGAAGACAATCTCCTCCGAAAAGGCAAAGTCACATTGCCAGGCTTTAGTTCCATACAATGCCCTACAGATGACCACATTACATAAGGTCATAGGCTCCCTTTAGTTGAAAATCATGTGCAATAAGTGGCTACTGGCATTTTGTCAACAAAATACTTGAAAACATAATTAAGACCATCTAGGTAATTGGTCTTTAAACATTGACTAGAGGACGTAGAGATGTCTGTCTCAGCCATGGACTCTTTATTAATGGTTTGTAAATGAGTAAGACGATCTAAGTGGATAGGTACTGAAAGTTGCAAATGTGTACTAGTTACACAGAAATCCACATTATAAAGCAGAGCCGAAAACCCTGTTTTTTTTATCAAACTATAATGTGCCATATTGTTAGCTAGATGTTAAGAAACTGCCCATCTTCATGTGTATTAACATCTGTTACAGAGACTGTATTGATTCTGTTGTTATTTAGTTTAAAAGTGTTTATTAAATGCTCACGTGACCCTTTTAGTAGTTACTTGTAGATATATTTTATGTAACATAAGGGTCGGTTGAAGCTTATGCTGAGAACATGGTGTATTTATGATATGGTGACTAACACCACACTCAAATCTGGGGTATTATGCCATTATACATAGTTCAAGAGATAATGCCAATCTGTTTCTGCACTTAAACCTTATATAAAGATTGCTCCTCTCTCTGTTACATGTCTGGTGTAACCACAAATATAGCATACAGGCATTTTATTTATGCATGAGACATTACATCCTTTACTAGCTTGTTCATTTCATGTGCAATACATGTAGGGAGGCTTATGGTTCAAAAAGTGAAGATTAATAAAAAAAAGAGTGAGATCCTGTTTAAAACTGGAAGCATCATCTAAGGAATGAATGTAAGAGCCAAATGTCTTCAATTTCATAATAGGTTTCCGATACTTGTTCAGGCTTTACAACCTGATTATTTGTTGCCATAAAGACAGTATTTAACATCACAAAGTCAAGTACACTCTGAAAAATATATAACACATTCATTTATATGAGTAGTTTTAGCTATCTAGTACAGCACTTTTAGCGGGAAACCAATTTGTGTAATATGATAACTATCTGGAATATACAGAGATGAGAGTGAAGCATATTCTTGTTATGCATCTTGTACATTCTGTCTTCCTTCTACATTGATAACTACAGTTCACACCAAGAATATACTGAAATAGGCAAACAATACAATCTATTGTTCCCATGCAGTAATGGCTGATGATGTTTAAAGATGGGGGCACTGCCCCCAGGCTTGTTGGCCTCTGCCTCCATGATTCCAGGTGCTTGATGCCTGTATCAATGAGAATTCATGCACAATTCAAAAACATAAACCTATATAAACATGTATGTAGGAAACAACAACCACTTTAACGAGGTCTGATTATACGCCCTGATGCTGTTACTAAATGTCAACCCTAGACGACAGGACAATATGCAGACCTATCTTTTGGGTCACCTAGCATCTGATGGCTCCATGCAACACATTTGTGAGGTGTCTGTACCCAGAAAATGGTTTTGTTTTTTATTTAAAAATGTCCCTAAATCATAAAGTGATTAGTTGCTCAGATTTCTCTCCAGCATAATTGATAAATAAAAATACATAGATAATCATGAGTGACACCGTATATTTGCTCCCAACACACACTTTTCATTAGTGATTTATTTTTTTGCTCCAAAAATGAGGAGGTGCATCCCCCTATGAACCATCCTTCCTCTTGTTGATATATTGTCCAACATTGAGGAAAAAAATCAATGTGGATGGCAGATAGAAAACTTTTAAACTGATGCCAGAAAGCGAAAGACTGTATTGGTTGAGCATAACTGGTGTCATAAACAACAGTATGACGCCTACAAATGTTTTTCTATGGCAAACAGAAAAAAACAAACAAAAAAACATGAAAGCTTGAAAGAAATTTGTTTAATCAAATTAACTTCTTTAAAAGAAGTTGAACTGCTCATATTGCTATTCAATCCAAGTGTTTAAGCACTAAAGAGACAACTATGTTAAGATAGCAGTATAGTGAAAAATACATAGACATTAGATCCTTTGCCTCATGTTCCCAGTGCAAACAATAGGATTCTATACACTGTCTACGCACTGAATAAATATTTTACTGTTGGTGGTTTAATGAATGAGCATTAAATCCCTAGTGAGCATTAATCAGGAGCTGATGTTGACTTTCTAACCAACTCATTGGTGTCTCCTATAATCTGCTGGACTTTTGCATTGTTCACGAGTCTTTACCCCAGACTTAGTGTTAGTGCCATATAGTAATTAGTAACAAACCAAGAAATGAAAAGTCACACGTGTTTTCCTTCATTGAAATGTATGTCAAAACAATCAATTTTATTTTGGCATGAGTTGTGGGATTACTGACTATGAACTTCACCTGCTCTTTTTGTATTCTTAATATTTTCAATTAGAAGCCAGGCTAATTTTTTACTAGCTTTGATGGATTTTGGTAAAATGATTTTTTTAAACTTTCTGGCTTAATGTTCATCATAAAATGTAAAAAAATTTCAAATAAAACACCATTTTTTGAACAGTGTTTGTAAACATTTTAACACTTTTTCTATTTTGGTTTTGTATATTTTTTATGTATGCACAATGTATAGATTATTTCATGTAAATAAAAAAATTCTGCTTTCTTTGCATTGTATCGGTGGGTTATTATTTGATAATTTTAAGTATTTGTGTAAGACGGTCATCATTTCTACACTTAGGCCATGATTTAATATTTTGGATAAGCTATTCAAATGATTTAATATTTGTGGATTAACTTTAAATGATTATTAAAATATCAAAAATATATAGGTTATAAAAAGGTCAGTGTATACAAAATGTTAAATATATTATCAAAATATTAAATCATTTGAAAAGTTTATACAAATATTTTAAATAATTTGAAAAGCTTATAGAAAGATGTTAAAAATCTACAATTGATATAAATGTTAGGTCTACTCATTCCACAATTTCCAGGATTTCCAGGACATACTGCTTAAAGGAATATCTCCCATAACCTTGCATTAACTATTTGAACACAGATTAGTGCTCTCTATCAGGGCTGTGGCCAGCATTTAAGCGTTCATCTTGAACTACAGATTCCAAAATCTTAACCAGAAGCACATTTACTAGCTTGAAAAAATTATTGTCTTTTATCTTTTTCTCAGTACCCTGATTTGTACCCCAATCACTCTTAAGCACAGACCCCTTTATATCACAGTCTTTTTGTCCTAGGTCTCCATGTCTCTTAACTGCAGGCTTCTTAGTCTTCAGGTCTCTTACCCACAGTCTATTGTAGCTTATCCTCTGTCTCTTTGTTTGTTTCTTTCATTGTTAAATTAAACTCTGCAGTCTCAATACTACGGTCTTTTGCCTGAGGTCGCCAGGTCTCTTGATCCCAGACTTTTTTACCCTCAGTCTAGAAATACACAAACAATGCAAACTATTCTTCCTATATTTTGCTTGGTGAAATATGGTTTACCATCTTTTAAGACAAAATGTAAATGGAATTAAAGAAGACATTTACACTGGACTAAACATATTCAATATAACCTCTAGTCTCTAGATCTCTAACCTTCACCCAAGTGTCTTACTCTCATAACTCATTTTACTTACATTCTTTGTCACTTCCTATAGGTATTATTCACTTTTGAACCAATATTCCATGTTTCAGTCTCTTCTCTCCTTTCCATGACTTTTCCCCATCTTTTTCATTGTTTCCAACTTCTCTCTTCCATGTTCTGCCCTATTTCTTTCCCCACTCTCCTATGATTCCTTCATTTCATTGCTCTTCTTGCCTCATATTTGGTCCTCTCTTTAGCCTTATTTCTAGTGCTATTCCCCAGTCTGTGGTTGCTAATTTTAAGTATCCTCCATACTTTCCCTATTTCTCTGCCATGCTGTCTGCCCCTCATGGGGTTTCAGCTACTACAACGACTTTAACAGCTCCACTTCCAGCTTATGTTACCTTACGATGTGTTATTAGATTAGATATTACATTTGCTGTAAGGCTAGAAATAGAGAAATGAAAACAGTTTTTGCTGCCGGTGCACATAGAAACAACTTCATCCTTTTCTGTGTTCACCACAGTAGCCCAGTTAAGGAAGGCTACATGAACCATTCAAGCTGTTTGCATACAATATAGTCTGCCAAAAGACAGGAGCTAAAAGAATTGACATGCCAAATATGTGTTAAAAATATACGGTACATGATTGTACAACACCTCACCATTTTTTTATATAGCTTTCCATCTACATATCTGATACATTTAGTTCTTATTCTACATTGGGTATGGAAAATATAATAAAAATATTCAATTTTACAACATGACAGGAGGCTTCATATGTTGCATAATAGCTCTTTTCTAGCTCCACAGCAGCAAAGAAACATATACAAAAAAGAGGCAATCACAAGAAAGCAGGGTGTATATGAGGTGTAATAACCTAATCACTTCCTCTTTGCTGCTCCATCAAGCAGACAGGTCAGAGTATTACTATTTTCCATTACTTTATGCTCTTATTGCCCCTTCTGGGGTTGTCTCTTTATTGTATTTGGTATATTTTACTGTTGCTATCTGTAATATACTTATATGCTAAATTCATCTTGTGTTTTTCAGAGTATTCGTCTATGTTTATATTTTACATGTTAACTGTTGGACAGGATTTCCAGGACATACTGCTTAAAGGAATATCTCCCATAACCTTGTATTAACTGTTTGAACACAGATTAGTTCTCTCTATCTGGGCTGTGGCCAGCACTTAAAGGACCACTATAGTGCCAGGAAAACATACTCGTTTTCCTGGCACTATAGTGCCCTGAGGGTGCCCCCACCCTCATGGACCCCTCCCGCCCGGCTCTGGAAAGGGGAAAAGGGATAAAACTTTAAGCTGAAGTGGTCTGGGTGCCTAGAGTGGTCCTTTAAGGGTTCATACCCTGTGCACCTGGGGTGAACCCCCTACTATATTTATACTACACTGTGCTGCTGAGTGGAGGCATGCTGTGGCAACCTCTGTTCACTGGGTGAGCCCCAATATTTTATTTGGCTACTGCTAAGATTACAACCCTGTGGTGTTTCTGTGAGCTTTGTATATGTAGATAACAGAGGAGTATAGCTGATAATCTACAGAAAGAAAAACCATACAATAGTATAATACTGTAAATGAACAATAAGACTGCGCCAATATCAATATAACTCACAAGATGTAGATGGTAAAATCGCCTTAGGGTGCCTCCCCTTAGATGTATGAGGGGTATATCCAGGACTTCCTCTCAGCTGGTTGGTATAGTAGCCACAATATAGAAGTCCGGACTCAGGAAGTGATTAAAATAATCTGCTTTATTTGTATGTGAATAAAGAATAAAAAACAAACATTGGTCCTACATATTTCGTCTAACAAAAGACTTCTTTACTGACCCAGTGTCACGTATTCGTCCACATATAAAAATGTGATTAATGACATTTACTGTTCTGACAGGAAAAGTTGTGCTGAGCAACATTACTGTCCTGAAAGGAAAAGTTGGGCCGAGTAGCAATCAAATCCACAGGAGGGTTTGTGCTGAGCAGCAATTATGCAAATGAAAACCTGGTAACTGCCTTTGTGGTCAAAGGGCAATTACAGCTTATCAGATCCAGAAGAGGGGTATTTAGGCCCAGTTCTCATCCTGCCCAGTGCCCTGTCATTGTTTCCCTTGTGGTTGTCCGAGAGCGTGTTCCTGACTTCTGGTTTTTGACTTTGGCTTTGATTTTGACTTCCCTGTATTCTGGTATCCCTGACTTTTGGCTTTCCCTTATCGTTGTGTCTCTTTCTGTATCCCCTGACCTTGGCAAGTATCCTGTCTATTCTTTGGTACGTTAAGTCCGTCTATTCTAAGGCCTGGTAATACGTTACCTATTAGTCATCTGTGTGACACAATTTTACATACTGGATCAACTAGTAATCCTGACACCCAGCAATAAAAAATGAGTTTGTATATGTAAAATATCCTAACAAAAGGACAAAATAGCCGCATAACCCTTCCCTCTCCAGTCCTTCCTTATATATAGCTCTCATCTCTTCCCATTGGTGGTCCAAGGGGCGTCTTCCACGCTGTTCAGCTGTTTCAGAGGAGTTTACAGTTGATTTTCGAGGGTACTGTGCTCGTATGACATCACTTCTGGTATGTCGCTTCCGGTTTGTACTTCCGGGTGACGTGTGCGTTCCAGCTGGTAGCCATTATGCGTTTCACTTTTGGTGGTATATATTGTCAGTCTTATGTGGTTGAATCCTTAATGAATTGATACATATAAACATACATCCAACACATTTCATAATTGAGATAACAGTATATTATGAAAGATATAAACAGAGACCAGAATGAAAAACAAAACAACAAAAGGCAAAAAAGCAGGCAACCATGTGGTAGCACCTATCATATGCACAAAGGGGGGAAAAAACATTACAGAAAAACGTTAATGAAAAAATGTAATTAATAATTAATCTCTTCTTTAAGAGGTAAAAAATAAAACAATATACAAAAAAATATGGGAACTAATGAGAATCCCAATAAATATAATTAAATGGTATGTTTTCATAGGAGGTATCACCACATAATTATCCTAATCAATATAAAGTATATAGACAAAACATATATGTCCACAGAAAGTAAACCCCTCACATGAATTTAGTGGACCTCCTCAGGGATTTTTTTCAAAAAGTTTAGTTTCTGAGGACATATATGTTTTGTCTGTATGCTTATCCCTGGACACGGAGAAGGCGTTCTATCAAGTCCTATGGCCCTATCTGTTCAAACTATTAGAGAAATTGGGGTTTCCTACAGGGTTCACAATGGCCCTTGACATCCTATAAAAAGCCCCTAGGGCACATATTCTAATTCCAGGCACCTCTGCATCCCCATTCAGACTGTCTAACGGGACCCGGCAGGGATGCCCACTTTCCTCATTGCTATTCACACACTCTATAGCCAGACAGGACTAAAAAGTCTCCGCATACGTAGATGGTGTCCAGCTCACCCTGATAAACCCCAAGGACTCACTCTCCCCACTCACTGACCTACTCAGACTGTTCGGCTCGCTGTCAGAGTACAACGTCAATCTTGACAAGTCTTGTGCCATGCCCTTTCACATGGAGGCCCAGGACTTGGTGCTGCTAGACTCGCGTTATGGCCTGAACATCCAGACACAGGCCTTCGTTACCTAGGAATTCAGTTAACCTCCAACCTATACCACCTTGGCCCAATGGACTATAACTCCATAATCCGCACTCTTAAGGCACATCTAGACAACTGGATGGGTAGGATCCACGCTATAAAAATTAATGTCTTACCCAGAATCCTTTTCTACTCTCATGCCTTGCCTGTCTTACTGGCCAAGTGAGACCTGGGTAGTCTACAGATGGCCATTGACAATTTCATCTGGGGGGGATAAACGACACAGAATTTATAGACATGTCCTTTACTGCCCTAGAAACAGGGGCTGAGCCTTCCTAATCTATACCTTTACTATACAGTGGCCCAGCTGTCCCAAATCGTACTATGACACACCCCACCAGATGAGCGCAGATGGGTAGACCTAGAGTCGGGTCTGATGTGCTCCGACCCTCCTCAGTTCTACCTCTGGGTAGACAAGCAGAACAGTGCCACACTGCAGACGGACTGCCTGGCCATTCTAACCTTACTGAGCCTCTGGGACGGAGTCAAGAACAATATGACATTAACCACGAATCCCTCTTCCATGATGCCACTTCTAAGAAATGGTGCCTTCCCCCCAGGGATGCAGGCCAAGGATTTTACTGGTCTAAAAAGAGCAGGCCTTCAAAGGTACAAACACCTATACCCCAACCACACTCATTGCTTTCAAGGAGCTGTCCAGGGTCTGTCCTCTGCACCCGAGGGACTTCTTTCGCTACCTGCAAATAAAAGATTTTGCCTCCAAAGATAAGATCCAATGGATCGGAGAGAGGACCATGACCTTCTATGAGCGTTTTTGTGATGCAGAGAAAGGTGAGAAGGGGCTGATCACTAACATATATAACTCTATTTGCTCAGAATCCACAGGTTGGGGAGACCTAACATATACAAACCAGTGAGAGGAGGAATTGGGAGAGGTACAGAAGGGCAACATGTGGTAAGACATATGGGAGGCTGCCAGCAAGGTCCCAATTAGTGTCGGGCTACAGGTGCAGGCAGTATAAACCATGTTATGATGGCACACCAATCCGACCAAATTACACCCCATGGGTAGGGGAGCTACTGATCTCTGCAGGAGGAACTGTGGGAGATGGTTAGAGACCTCTTAACCAAGATATTCAAGAGACATATTGATCTAGACCCCTTCCTTTAACCAGGCCAGTGGATGATATGACCACCTGACAGCAGAAACTAATGAATAGAATTATGCTGGCAGCCAGATGTGCGATAGCTCAGAAATGGCTGAAACCACAGTGCCAGCAATAACGAAAATGTTCTTATGGACAAACTGACAGTGATGGTACACAACACTATGAAACCCTTTGAAAAGATGTGCCCAACCATAGGTTGACTTGGGTGACTGAGATGGCTTAGGGAGGCTAGGATGCTAGGCGGCCCTGCAGTGGGTCACTGATGAGGGACAGGAAGAGCTGGACCTTATTGTCCTGGCACATGCTGCGGTAGAATCTGGAGGGAAATGAGTGGAACGTTTAAGTTTATATTTACACAATGCTTGTCACACTGTCATGTATACTGCACCTGTGTTTTGTGCTCTGTGTAACCTGTTATTTTAAGCCCTGTGTAAGAAAATGTGTCATAGTCTTCTGTATTGAACTACAACTGTTTAAAAAATGAAGAATTAAAAAAAAAAAAGTATGGTGGTCCTCAGACGTTCTGGCATCACTGGTCAGGGAATTATGGGAAATTTCCACTCCCTGCATCAGTGATAACAGCTCTTATTTATTATCTCTTGATTGAGGTAAAGTTCTTTCTTTATCTCTTGATTGAGGTAAAGTTCTTTATGTACCATAATACAGGTGATACTCGAAAAATTTGAATATCGTGCAAAAGTTCATTTATTTCAATATTGCAACGTAAAAGGGGAAACTAATATATGAGATAGACACATTACATGCAAAGCAAGATAGTTCAAGCTGTGATTTGTCATAAGTGTGATGATTATGGCTTACAGCTCATGAAAACCCCAAATCCACAATCTCAGTAAATTAGAATATTGTGAAAAGGTGCAATATTCTAGGCTCACAGTGTCCCACTCTAATCAGCTAAGTAAGCCATAACACCTGTAAAGTTTTGAACCTTTAAATGGTCTCTCAGTCTCGTTCAGTAGGAATCACAATCATGGGGAACACTGCTGACCTGACAGTTGTGCAGAAAACCATCATTGACACCATCCATAAGGAGGGAAAGCCTCAAAACGTAATTGTGAAGGAAGTTGGATGTTCCCAAAGTGCTGTATCAAAGCACATTAATAGAAAGTTATGTGGAAGGGAAAAATGTGGAAGAAAAAGGTGCACAAGCAGCAGGGATGACCACAGCCTGGAGAGGATTGTCAGGAAAAGGCCATTCAAAAGTGTTGGGGACTTCCACAAGGAGTGGACTGAGGCTGGAGTCAGTGCATCAAGAGCCACCACACACAGACGGATCCTGGACATGGGCTTCAGATGTCGTATTGCTTTTGTCAAGCCGCTCCTGAACAACAAACAACGTCAGAAGCGTCTTACCTGGGCTAAAGAAAAACAGACCTGGTCTGTTGCTCAGTGGTCCAAAGTCCTCTTTTCTGGTGAGAGCAACTTTTGCATCTCATTTGGAAACCAAGGACCCAGAGCCTGGAGGAAGAATGGAGAGGCACACACTGCAAGATGCTTGAAGTCCAGTGTGAAGTTTCCACAGTTTTCATTTTCCAGCAGGCACCTGACCACACTGCCAAAAGCACCAAAGCCTGGTTTAATGACCGTGGGATTACTGTGCTTGATTGGCAAGCAAACTCGCCTGACCTGAACCCCATAGAGAATCTATGGGGCATTGCCAAGAGAAAGATGAGAGACATGAGACCAAACAATGCAGAAGAGCTGAAGGCCGCTATTGAAGCATCCTGGTCTTCCTAACACCTCAGCAGTGCCACAGGCTGATAGCTTCCATGCCACGCCGCATTGAGGCAGTAATTGCTGCAAAATGGGCCCAAACCAAGTACCCTTGTTTTATTGATTGCATGTAATATTCTAATTTACTGAGATTGTGGATTTGGGGTTTTCATGAGCTGTAAGCCATAATCATCGCACTTATGACAAATCACGGCTTGAACCTTAACCTTAGGTATCCTCCGCTATACTGACAGACTACTCAGCTAGTTGACAATTTTATTATTAGATATACCACTCCATTATCCGACAGTTTTCTGGTTCTGAGCGTTACTATATTAGGACCATTTTCTATCTTACCTATACCTCGGTGCCCTTTGAAGGCACCTTTCTTACTATCACCTATCTATTTAGTATTCCGGTCTTTTAATTTAGGTAACTGACATATTAGGACCAGTTATACTGTAGCGATTTCGTATCTGATCCCTCTCTCTCTCTGAGACGGTAGATTGGATTAGATTCAAACTGATCAATTTTTTTTTTTTTTAGTGGTATTTTCCCACGGGTTACAGTTATTTTCTTTCTATGTGTTATTTTTTGGATACATAGTAACATGGTATCAGTTTCGATTATAGCAGA
Organism: Pelobates cultripes; assembly: GCA_933207985.1. NCBI lineage: Eukaryota > Metazoa > Chordata > Amphibia > Anura > Pelobatidae > Pelobates > Pelobates cultripes. The sequence goes on from OW240912.1 coordinate 258,294,750, forward strand.
GTGGTAAATAGCCTATTTTGCCATTTGTTACATTTGTTCGTAGTGGGAGTTCTATTTAATCAGTTTTGTTTTATTTTATTTTGCTCCTTTCTCATTATATTCACCCTTAACTTTACACACATATGTTTTCCGGTACTGCCGTTTTGGACATTTCTTATTTAGCCAGGCAGTTCCTTAAAGGGCACATATGATGTGTTGTGTGTTTACTTTTTTGTTTTTTAATTTCATAATAAAGTATCTTCGAGATTTTTAACTCTGTATAGTTTATTTATCATATGTTATTCTGGATGGCGTTGGAACAGATTTTTGTTCTTTTCTTTCAATATATGAATATATGCTAAGGAAAAATTATTATTTAACATTTCTGCCTTTTCCTGATCTTCCTTTACTAGCACACCCATTACTGATTTCAATGTACCTCCACTGTCATCTTTCATTGTTTTTTGTTGTTGTTGTTTTTTATAATTATTTACTTTAAAAAATACTTTTTGGGGTTGGTCTCTTTGGCTATCACTTCTCATTTTTCTAGTCTAGCTCATCTAATTGCCTTTTTGCATGCATTATTGGCTTAATTACATCTGATATAAGATTCATTTGATTTGTCTGATTTAAATGCCCTATTCTTATTTTCAGATGATTTGTTTGTCTCACCACTAAGCCACATTGGTGTTAATTTGTTTCTGTTATATGTATTAACTAATTGTATAAACTGAGAAGTGTACATTTCTAATTTTTGTTTGAAGATATTCCATTTATCCTCTGTTAACCTCACAAATGCTCCTGAGGATGATCTAAAGAAAGAGAGATTGATTGCTCTCAAAGCAGGAATTTTAAAGAATAAACGACGTATGATTTTGGTATAAGAAACCGAACGACCAAGTAACTTTGACTATGCAGTATATGAACGCCAATGTAAGATTACTTGTATGAGGCTCATTTCCATGCTTGTGGCAATCATTAAGCTAAGACTAAACTCCTGAGATGGCTCAACACTGATCCAAAAAAAATGGTTGAAGCCAAAGACAAAGCGGCTTTCACAGCCCGTACACCGCAACCTAAAACATTGAGCCAGCAGGCCCAAGATGGCGCTGAGTCCAATGCGGACAGCAAACACGCAGAAAGACTGTCCTTTGGTGAGGACCACCCTTTAACAAAACTAATCCTCCAAAAAATGCTGGATGAAGTGGCAAACAAAATGAAAACTGGTGAGAACCATTTAAAATTGCAGATTTCAAGAGAGACATTAATCACGTGGGCACCCGTACCTCACATGTAGAAAACAATATGGAGAAATTCACCACAGCCCACAACTCTATTGCAGACAAAATGGAAAATAGAATCGAGCAATACGAGTCCAAACTCACGTATCCAGAGGACTGCTCCCGCTGCAAAATTCTCCAGCTCCTGAGGAGATACTCCCGGTGGACCTCACATCATACGCAATAGAATTTTTCCACTTCATACTGGTGGACATACACACAGATATGCTCATCCTAGACCGAATTCACAGAGTGGCAGTGCTCAAGCATTTGCCTCCATCAACACCCCAAGATGTCTGCATGACAGACCTCTATTTTCACATTAAAGAACAGATCCTGAATTCACACCCCGAAATTCAAAGATATGCTCATCCTTACTGATCTATTGGCAGAAACCCTGAGAAGGAGATCCCCATGCAACATAAAATCCCATAGCGCTGGGGGTTCCCGGCGAGATTTCTGAATTTCTGAAATCTACAAATGGCCGCCACCACTTCAGAAGGCACTGAACTCCTTTGCAGGTGGGGCATAGCCATAAACAACTCAACAGAAAGCCTGTCTCACAGTCCAAGGATACCGGTTGAGTGGAGAGCCCCTAAAACCAGACGGGTGTCCCCGAGAGATGACAAAATGTTGTTTATGGTACCATATAAATATTTTATTCTTACACTTTGTCAACCTATCTTTCCACCTATATTTCCACATATGTTAAACCATGTACACTGGTTCGACATTTGCCATGGACGTGCCCCTCGAGTTGACTCCCTGGGGCATCATGCCCTCAGCAATGAACCTTACCAACATCGGCGTACTGTGTCTAAATGTGATTTAAAATTATTATTTTTTAAAATTAACGCATTGTTCTGTCCCATTGACACACAGGTTGATGTGAATACAATATTGGCCATTAAGATCTTACAAAACCCCAGGCCCCTCAAGCCCACAGTGCCAAAATAAGCCATGCAGTGGTGGTCACAGGGGTCGCAGCTGCGACCAGGCCGTCACTCCTGGGAGCCTGGCCACCCTGCAGACCCGGTACTGAAAAGTAGAGGTAAATGCTAAGTGCTAAAAACAGACCCACAGGACAGATACATCATCCTGATATGCATTATCAACAACTCCACATACACTAACGCAAACCAAAAGAGATACATTCACAAAAAGGTACCACAATTATTTGTGGAGATATTAATAAATTCCTAGACCTCAATATGAATTTATCAGCAATACAGACTTCCTGCAAATTGAAGATGTTTGGCAAGGGATCTGCACTGTTTTCTAACATTTGGACTATATGACATATGGAGCACACTCAACCCGAACGATAGAGAATATACACATTGCTCGCAAGTACACAACACTTATTCCTGGAAGATGATTTCTTGATGCGCAGTGCACACCTCAATGGCGTGCAAGCATTTTGTTTGGGAGTTTGCAATGAGTTTTTGGAGGGGCCTGCTTGCCAGCCTCCTGCCTTGTGACTATAGCCCCTGGGGGTATTGCCGTTTAAAACCCCTATTTGGGCATATTGGATCTGAAAACACTTTTTCTGCCTCTTTAAATCCACGGGAAAATGTGCCTCTTCCCCTCCCCCTTTTTCCTGTCCTATTGTTTCTCCAGCAGGGTGTTGTCCCAGGGACACTGCCAGACCAGTTTAAACTGGCTGCTTTGTCCCTCCTCAATCTCCCATCAGCCCTTGCTATTTTCTGAAAAATGAAATACAAAGTAATGGACACACATTTTTCCGGGTTACCCCCGTACCCTGTCCCTCTGTCCTATAGGTTGTTTGTTGAGAGAGAGGGTACCTCAGTCATTCCCAAAACGCACACTGCTCAGTGCTTGAGCAAAACAGCCTTCAACTGTTCCAACTCTCAAACTCTACCCACAAGAAATGAGCAATGTCTTGCCATTACCTCACATTTTTACCACCAAAACACCTAGAGTAATAGGTGGACAAGACAACGATGATGAGGGTAACACATTAGGATTCTCCAACACTTCCTCTCCGTACACATGCAAACTAATGTACTTGACAATGTTCATACCAGAAACTCCAACCGACTGAAACACACATCCATGTCTCCATAAAGGGTTCAGAAAGACAGGGTTATAACAAGCTGATCAAAATAAAGTGATTGATTTTTACTAAGGTCATTTGACTATCAATACTGTACTTATGTTACCCAAGTATTTCCATGGAGTTGTAACAACATTTTTGCTGGAATGGATTGTGTATGTGCCCTCACGAAGATGTTGACTTTTCCCCCCTTAACCTTCCCTTTTTGGTTTCTGGACCTCTCTCTCTCGTTTCATTTAAAATTAATAAAACATGAATGTGAAAAAAAAAAAAAAAAAAAAACGTTGTGCCCTGTGTCTAAAAAAGTGATTAAAGTGATGAACACTGTGGTTTATAGTTTGGTTTTAAGTCTTACTACAGTAATATAATCCATTACAAGTCACTCCTTCAATTCAGTTCAAAAGATTCTACAAAGTTTCTAAGTGAAAATTTATTTCAGATTAGATGCATTATGTTAGAAACATTGTGCCACTTCTAAACCGTTCAGAGTATAAAAGGTTTAAATTGGGATTGAGGTTACACACATTATGTGTGTGCACGGTAGGTTAAATAAGTTAGGTGGTGTATTATCTTATAGTATAGCATATAGTTCAGGATCAGCATGTATAAAAATAGTCGGGGAAACTGTGCAACGCTTGAGAAAGCCGCCATAGCGCCGAAATGTGTGTCGAGTTTGACAGCTTCCCAAAATGGGGGATTTATTTTAACATCACCTAACCCCGTGGTTTTTGTTTTTAGTTTAGGTGACACTTCAGCTATTAGTATATGTAGTGCATACGGACTGCCTCGAGGGCAGCTGAGGGTTTACTGATGGTGATCAAGCTGTACCTTTGTTAAACTGCAACTTTGTAAATTGAATATTGTAACTGGAGTGACAGAGGAGAGCTGGATAAGGGAAATCTTCCCCGGGTTAGCTATTTTCATAATTACATTCATTCACTAATGGTGTTATCTGTGTCTTTAAATAGGTGAAACACCTTAATGGAATTTCCTTAATTGGTGAGACACCTTAATCTTTTTATCAGCTGATCATCAGTTTCTCCTCCATCTCTAAGCAATATAAGAGTACAATCTGGAAAGGTAGAATTTACTTGCAGCAGGCTACTTCAGAGGTTTCCCCAACTTTTTCTATACTCTCTCTACCTCTTGTATTTGTCTGTGTATATTGTACGTTCTCCACTAATTGTACAACGCTATGGAATCTGTTAGCACTTTATAAATACCAGTAATAAATAAATAAAGAAGATAATACATCACCTAACTTATTCAACCTACCCTGCAAACATATAATACATGTATCCTCTATCCCCATTTAAACCATATATACTCTAAATGACTTAAAAGTGTCACTATTTTCTACCATATTGAATCTAATCTGAAACAGATTGTCACTTAGAAACTTTGAAAATCTTTTTAACCGAATTGAAGGAGTGACATGAATTATATTACTGTAGTAAGTCTAAAAGAAAACTCCAAATGTTAATACCAAATATTGTTATTTTCTTTTTGTTCTTAATTTCTTTCTTTATTCATTTTTTTTTTATTATTCTTTATTTTGGTGTGCGCAAGAAATAACATTACACCTTGGTGTGCCACAACAGCAACATCAAGGTACATCAATGAACATTTGCATTACATGTTATGGCAATCGATTGTCAGGCACATTTTTTTTTTCTTTTTAGGTTGCAGATAACAAAATTGCAGCGGTTTAAGTTCTTAAGTAGCGTATACATTTGGAAGTTCGGTGCAACTTTAAAATATAACTGTAAACTAATAGAAAACGTAAATGCTAGGCTGCTTCATTTCGTGCCCCGTGTTGAAGAGTCCCAGTTGTTTTCTCTGTGGGTGGAGTAAAAGTCTCTGTGAGGGTCCTAAGCTGCGGGTCTCTGGGTGCACCGGTCGGGATTACGTCATCCGATGCCCATTTTGGTGGCTTGTCTTGTGTGGCAGGGTAGGTGCCCCATCTGGGTTCCATCTCCAGTGCGTCGTGGATTGGTTTTCTGTCGGTTCCACCCACCTGCCAACAACCTCGCTGCATCCTGGGCTGTTGCAGGCTTTGTTAGGTGAGCTGGTATAGGGCTTTTTGCTGGAGTCGCTGCGTATCATGCGCAGGTTGGGCGTTGGTCTGCCATCTTGGGATTCTATGTCCAGACCTCATTGCTCGGTGTGGCCGGAGTGAAGGCGGTACGGTTTGCGGTGGCAGCTGCCCATGGATACCGGGATGACCCCCCCCCCCCGGTCCAGAGGGGGGGGAGCGGCAGACCGTCGGCCGGAGAACCGGGAGAGCGGCCGTCTCTCCCAGCTCAAGCTCGTAGGCCTCAGGCCTCAGCCAGGTTACTTTGGCGCCGTGGACGGTCCTGTTGGGTATCCCCTTGGTCGCAGTTGTCTTGGTGGTGCAGTGAGCACAGTTTCAGGTCAGTTTCTTGTTTGTGGCCCGTAGTTGGCTCCGGTATTCCAGCTCAGAGGCCGGAGCTCAGACAAAGCATGTCTGATCCGACCGGTGGTCAGGCCCCGCTCCTCTTTATAAATTTTTTTAAGATATGTAAACATACATATATAATGTATTTCAAATATTCGTCAATAAGATGTTCCGATATATATTTAAGCAATCATATAGCAGATAGACATCAAATAATAAATAATATTTATAACTTACAACATATAACATAAATAGATATAAATTTTGGCACGAGATGGGTAGCTTTGATTTTTGGACAGATTCTGGATATAAGAGAGTACATGCTCACTGGGGTTGGAATGGGATGGTGGCTCTCAAGAGTGGGAAGATAGGGATAAATTTAATTAAAATTCATTACCATAAATTCTCCTTTTAAAAGAGCAAGTCTTTTAGATCTTTTGAACAGACACCATATAGACATTGCTTTTACTCAGGAAACACACTGGAAGGACAGAGATATGGGATTGTGGAAATATCATAAATATCCAATTATATATATATATATATATATATAAAGCTTTTTGGGTAAACAAAAAAAAACCAGGGGGTGGCTATAATAATAATTTTCTAAAGGTACTCTTGTCTTAGCTGGATATATGAATTGTATAGCCTACTCTGAGTTAGACAGAAAGAGATCTGTTAATAATAAAACTAAGAGAGATCTGACACAAACAAAGGCATCGCAAACACTTTATTTAGATATAATCTTTATGATATATGGTGGACTCAGCACCCTGAAGAAATATTTAACTTTTTATTCAAATCCCCATGACTCATATTCGCGATTCAACTTTTTTTTTAATGAAAGCTACATCTTTAGAGCTCTGTGTCGACTCACAAATAGGGAATATAAATTGGTCAGACCATGCCCCTGTATTTATATCTGTAAACAATAATTCATACCATAAGAGTCATTTTAAATGGAGGTTGAAGGATTTCATATTAGCTTCCGAGTCTAATAAGGAACAGCTATTAAAGGCTGCTGAGTCCTTTCTCCAGGAAAACGATAATAATGCGGTTTCGGATTCTACCCTATGGTGTTTGATGAAATGTTTTCTTAGGGGTTATTTGATTAAATAAGAAATATATGTGAAACGAAAACAGGGTAAACCACTAGCTGATCTCTATATTTGCCTTGCTGGTCTAGAGAGAATAAACAAGCTGTGCCCTTCCCCCGATACTTATAGAGAAATAACAACAATCCAACAAGAGATTAAGAATAAAATAAAAGATCAAACTAACTACGCTTTAACACATCTTAAACAAAGAGGGTACTACTCAAATCATTCAGCTGGTAGAGCCTAACAAACAAACTAAAAGCTCAAGACCAAAGAAATAGAATTAAACATATTACATATGAGGGTACAGCTTGTTTTTCTCCTCTCCATATCGCTAGGGCTTTTAGAGCATACTATGAATCCCTATATAATTTACCCAAAAATTATAAAACCGATTTAGATATAGATAACTTTTTTTAAGATTCCTAGAGCTTCCATTGTTATCCAATGAAAAAATGAATATACTTAAACCTTTCACTCAGACAGAGATCGCCAATGTAATTGCTAATATGAAGAGGGGTAAAGCGCCAGGTCCTAACGGCTTTACCACTATGTTCTACCAGATTTTAGAACCTAAGATTACTCACTTGCTGGAGCGTTTGTATGGCGCCATAGGTAGATCGAATGGATTTCCCCCAGAAATGCTTGAAGCTACTATATCACCTATTTTATAAACAGGCAAAGATCCTACTAAGGTAACCAATTACATACCAATCTCGTGAATTAATCTGGAATTAGAAATATACTCTAAGATTTTGACACAGAGATTCAATTTTGTTGTTCTAGATCTAATACACTCGGACCAGGTTGGTTTCATGGTGGGTAGGTCGGGGGAAGACAACACCCACAGAATCATTAATATTATAGACAAAATTCACTTTAAGAAAACTCTATCTATCATTATGGCCTCAGACGTGAAAAAGACGTTTGATAGAGTAAACTGGAGATTCTTGGCTCAGACTCTGCGGGTGTTTGGACTCACGGGCCTGTTTATTGAACGGACTATGGTGCTATACACACTTTCTAGTGGTCCATTTTTCACCTCTATGAATGTTAAGATTCTAAATGGTGCCCGCTGGCCCCCCTTCTTTATGTTCTTACAGTAGAGACATTGGCAGCCTTCCTAATAAAGACATAGTCAATTAAATTTATTATGGTAGGTCAACAAGACCATTTGGTTTCCCTCTATGCTGATGATGTACTTTTAAGATTATCATCTCCTGAATCTTCTATTGTCAAAGCTTTAAAGATACTACAAACATTTAGTCTGTTTTCTAATTATAAACTTAATTTTCTCTAAAACTCAAATAATGTCTTTCTATATTTCAAATTCTAATTTTCAAACTCTAAAGAATAGTTATGAAACATTGGACTGGTCTAAAAAAGAAGTACAATATTTAGGAATTAAACTTTGTTCAGATTCTAAGTCTACACTGTATATAAATTATTCGGAGACAATTATAGATCTCAAAGAGACATTAAGTAGATGGAAGGGCCTAGAGATTTTTTTGCTCGGATGAATACATATCCTTAAAACATTACTAGTCCCAATATATATTGTATCTTTTTAGAACTATTCCGATCCCAGTACCACCCAATATAATAAAAGAAATGGAAATTATATTATCCACATATGTTTGGGGAGCCAAGAAGTCAAGAGTCCCTGGGCCTATACTTAAAAGGAAAACAGACTCAGGAGGACTCTGATACCCAGATTTACAAATAATTCATAAAACTTGTATGCTTTCCCATTTATTTATGTTAAATATTAAAAGAGATAAAGACCTGGGATGGTAGAACTTAGAAAGGAGCAAATGTGAAGAGACTGAGCATTATCTATTTCTTAGGTTAGATTGTAAACATTTAAGACAACTAAAAATTCTGAATCAAACACTGACCAGATTGATGGGCTGGCCGGCTCTTAAAATTTAGAAAGATGTTTGAAAACAGACAAACCATAAATTTTATCACTATAGTTAGTCCTCTTTTAGTTCTATCTTTGTGTTTAGAAAATTTGGACATTTCACACTGGCAATCTTACAATTTAAAAACAATATTAGACCTAAATTATACGATAAATAATTTTCCCAATCTGAAAATATCGTTATTTTTAATGTTGTAATTTTCTGTTAAAGAGGGTAAATCTTCTCAAATATAAACACTAGAGGGCACCATTGCCTGACCAAAGAGAAAATGAAACAAAGATGAAAACAACATACATTACTTGTAATGTAATGTCACAAGATTAATTTAACCAATAATCTGTTGATATCAACATTGTACCCTACTAACAAAACTTTGCATTACAAGATTTGAAGTTTTTTGTATTAGTTTGTCAATTAGACAATACCCCTAAGTCTTGTTACTTAAGTTCACTAATTAATTAAAAATGAAAATACATCTCTCTAAATTTATAAGAGAAATCCCATGGATATCAGAGGAATTAGGAATTGTCTTAATTTAAAGGTATTTCCAATGCCAATTATTAATTTTCTAGTGAATAGTTTGACCATAACAGACTGTATGTAAAACACTCATGGAGATACTGAAAAACAAAACAACAAATGTAATGCTCATAAAAGAATGGTATTCAACTGGCTTATGTTCTTTAATTGTGTTTGTCAGTAAGGCAATTGACACCCATAGCATTTAAAACCTCATGAAGTTTTGGGTCTAATAAACTCCAGCTGCTGCTTTCTTGAACATACTGAACACAGTGGAAAGTATGCGATAGGTTGATAGATAGATAAAAGATAGATAGATAGATAGATAGATAGATAGTATAATCTAAATAATGACAAATCTAACCGATCTATAATACTATTATATATTAATATATATTAATACTTTGCCATTCCAGCAATTCTGTAGAAGCTGACCTGTTACAGTTCTTTAAATTCACCTTTAGCATGGAACTTGCTTCCCTCCTCCGTTAGATGCTCACCCAGTCTCCACTCCTTCAAAAAATTTGTTAAAAACCCACTTCTTCATAAAAGCGTATCAATTAAACTGTTAATAGCTCCTGACTGATTCCTCTTCTGCAACTGTCATTAGCCTAATACTAACCTTACCTTTTAGTGTCATTTTACCCCACTCCCTCTAGCATGTAAGCTCATTGAGCAGGGCCCTCAACCCCTCTGTTCCTGTGTGTCCAACTTGTCTGGCTACAACTACATGTCTGTTCGTCCACCCATTGTAAAGCACTGCAGAATTTGACGGCGCTCTATAAATATCATAATAATAATAATAATAATAATAAAATATAAACACTAGAGGGCACCATTGCCTGAACAAAGAGCAAATGGAACAACATACATTACTTTTAAAATGTAAGCTAATTTTTCAAAATTTTATTTTGTTTATTTACATTTTTAACACAATTTACAAATTATAGGACTATAAAGTTCTTTTTTGTTCATTTCAGTCGTTTGAAATGAATTCAGAAAAATAAAATGCACATTGGGTATACTAAAACATATAATTTTAAATAGGGTAATTTAATCAAGTTAAAGGCAGCTTTATAACTCACTGACTGGCAAAAACGTTAATGAAAAAAAATCCACTGAGGATACGTGGAGTATCTTCAAACAATATTCTCAGTATGTACCATTCGTTAATAAATATAAAGGAAAACAATTAAAGCCAATGTGGCTTAGTGGGAAAGTCAACCAAGAGATCAAAAATAAGAAAAAGGTAGTTTAAGCATTGAAATCAGAGGCATCCTATATAACATATAAGGAATCCAATAATGCATACAAAAAGGCAATTAGATGGGCTAAAGTAGAAAATGAGAAAGTTATAGCCAAAGAGAGCAAACCAGCTCTCAAAGAATTTAAGTACATAAATTATAAAGTAAAAAAAAAATTAAAATTATACTAAATATAAATATATTTATACTAAATATAAATATATATATACTAAAAGAAATTGGTGCAGATGAAAATTCTTGTTCTTGTTTCAGTGTTTGTAAAATAATAGGATATTACTTTGCTAAAGAAGGATATAGATAGGTTGGGGGACACAAATTCTGGGCCAATACAAACCATGGTCTGGAAATGTATTTATATACATCACTATACATAGGGCATGAGGCTACCCATTTAGACTGGAAGAAAGGAGATTAGTCTAAAGCAAAGGAAATGTTTTACAGAAAGAACAATAAAGATGTAGAATTCTCTCCCTGAAGAGGTGGTTTTATAAGTGTCTGTAAATATGTTGAAATAGCAATTGGATGAATACATTACAAAAACATATATATATATTTATAGATATATATATATATATATATATACACACATATACACACACACATATATATATTTTTTTAATATGTGTGGTAAATTAAAAAGAGCATCAAACTGGGGTTTTTTGCCTTCTTTTGGATCAACAACAAAACAGATGTGAGAAAGGCGGAACTTGATAGACGCATATCTTTGGCCTATGTAAAAGGAAATCAAACTGCAGAAAAATAATCCCCCTTTCTGCGAGCTTACCCTTAAACCGCTCTCTAGCAATGCTGAGTATGTGATTATGACTTACCTGTTTATTCATAAGAATGTAGATGATTGGATTGAACACAGTACTGCTTTTAGCTAAAATTGAAGGAATCACACTTGCTGCTGGAGATACTGCCCCTGGGCGGCCGAATGTAGCAAGGAGGGCGATCACTCCATATGGCAGCCAGCACATTAGGTAACAAATAACAGTGGTGATCACCATGAACAGCACATGGTACTCTCGTTTGCGAGCAGTGCATTTTCTGATCTTTCCAACCTGATAAAGAATAAAATAAGATTGTAAAACTGTATAAAAACATCAACAATTTTTTTAAATTAATGATTAGACAAAATAGACATTGCAAAGATCTTATTGATATACAGGTAAATATCTTCTTATTTCAATTAGTTCTTACATAAGAGCTCTCTGTATACAGCAAGTTGTAACTTTCAAGACTGACCTAGATATATTATTTCTGCAAACCCGTACAGATGCACTATTTTCATTCTACTGCACCTTCAATAAATGGATATGTGTATTATTTTGTTATATATTTTTATTGTCGTCTATTCTGTATTCCTGATTTTACTAGTTCGAGTCCAAGTATTTTTCTTTTTTTCTTTTTTTTTAATTTTCTGGATCAGTGAGTGCCATGTTGCTACTTTGTTACTAAAAAATTATTTTCTATCAAAAAAAGATGATTAGAAATTGTGCTTTCCATTTATCATGTGAAATATTGCACAGTTCAATATGTTCAAAGCAATCCTTCTCTCTAAGCTTTGAAGTACAACAGCATTCTTAACACAATAACAATGAATATGTGTTAAGAATGTAATAGAATGTAAGGAAAAAAATACATAAATATATTTTTTCATGCTTCCAAATGAGTGAGATTTTTGTAAAGTATTGTAAGAGTAAGTATACAAGATGATGGAAATGTGTGTGGGCTGGACAATATAAATACAGAAGAACATATGTTGTGTGTAATATAATTACTCTATGCAAGCCTTTGCTTGTCTGTCCCAAATCTCCGCAGTTAACCAAGATCCATCTCTGCCCCCCGCCCCCTCTGCTCCTACTCTTCATCTCATTTCCCATTCCATTTCCATCTATCTCAGAGAACTTTTCTTATTCTACTGCAACATAAGCATCTTTATGCTCTAACTCAATCTCAGCATCTCTTGCTCAACCATCATATCTCTAAGCACCTCTACAATCAAATCACTTTAGCAACATTTCACCCACACTCGTTAAAACTCAGCATTCACTTCCCTCATCTCGTTTCAGCACACCTTCAATTATCTAGATGTAACACCAAATGCACAGCCTCCCCATTCTTCATCAAGAAACACTATTTCATTTTCATTTACTCACATCTTCACTACACATTGTCCCTGCAATAGAAGAGCAGTCATTTCACCGCAACACATCTTATTTCAAGATGTAGCTTGACAAGTATGGTCTAAATAATCTTATAAGGACTGCTATATAAGGAAGTTAACTGGCCCTGCATTAAGGTATGCATGATTCAATTGGTGAACCCTTGGCACACCATACATAAAACACAATTCATGTACACTATAATATTGGGTACATTTTTAACCATTTATTAGGGCAAAATATTATTATAATATTACAAAAAATATATATATGTATATTTTAAATATGCATAATTTGCCACAAATTCTCATAACCCAATAATTACAATTATTCAGATACAGATCTCTTTGTTACATTGTTGCATTATACACTATACAACACGTAAGTCCGTGTGTGGGAAGATATATTTGTTGCATCCCGCTTGACAAATATGTTCCTCTGGTGGGACAATATATCACTGTAATTTGATATATACTGGAATGGTCTGTGGACTATTTCAGGAATATAAGTTCTTTTTACTGGGATCCATGACAATTTGCCTTTTTATGACACATTGTGGCTGCTATAGCTATGTGGGTCTTCAATGTCATCGTAATAGAATTAAATTTGTTGATGCGCTATAATTCATAGATAGCATTATAAATACTGTAGCAAAACTTAAAGCCACTTCTTTCTTCTTGTGCTCTTGGATCTTTCTGCTAATTTTGCAAGGGTAGGAGGTGATCAGCTGTTCCAAACTCTTAGCTCCTTTGGCATGTGTTATACCGACTTTTTTAAGTTGATCCCTTGTTCTTCTCATCTACACATCCTCTCCTGACAAAATAATTGCTTCCTTTGAGTTTCACCTGTATGCTGACAATACCTGATATTAATGTCTGTCACTGTGTATCTGATATCTCTTTCTGGATGACATATTTTGATTCAAAGCTTAATATCAAAAAAATGTGAGCTGTTCTTTAGCCACCTTCACTTTAATTTCAACATCTGAAATTGCTTTCTTAGGCTATAATACCACAATTTCACCAACTGCCCTTTCTCACTAACTCAGTGTTACATTTAATTCCACTCTCCTTCAAACAGCTTAGTAAATCCAGCAACTTTCAATTAAATGTTTTTTTTATTCTTAAAAACAAAAACATCTAAAATTCTAATCCACTTTCTAGTAGCGATATGTTGTCTGTTTTATGGAGAGTTGTTCCCATCGGGCATGAAACATTACCATGTATCCCACCTCCAATCCAGCATAAACTCTGGGTTTCCTACATTTGAATTCACCATCTGCTACTGTGTCAGTCTCTCTGTTGCCTCCCCTCAGTTTCAAACTAAACATTCCTGATCCTTGTCTACCTATTTTTAACTAACACTGCACCCCATAAATCTCTGCTCATCTCTCCTAGTCATGAGGCATATCACTAGCACTCTAACTCTAGGTTAGCATTAATAAACTGGATTGAAATAAACATATTACTGGGCCTTAGAGTGGCCGGACTTAAAGGGACACTATAATCATCCTTTTAATTTAGCCTTATGAAACGATTTTCGTGTATAGATCATGCCACTGAAGTTTCACTGCTCAATTCACTGCCATTTTGTTTGCTTCTATTTATGCAGCCCTAGCCACACCTCCCCTGCCTGAGCCTGCATGGAAACAAAATGGTTTCATTTTTAATAAGATGTAATTTCATTTAAAAGTATTTATTGCTTGCTCTGTAAACTGAACTTTAATTAAATACAGGAGACTCATACAGGCTCTAGCAAGTTATTAACAGAGCAGGAAATAGCAGAATTTCTAAATTAAACAGAATTTGCAAAAAAGGAAGTATAAACATTAGATGGCTCTTTACAGGAAGTGTTTAGAAAAGCTGTGTTAGTCAAATGCAGGGATGAGTTATTTAACTCTTAAATGGCAGAGAACTGAGACTATAGGGGCATGATCTATATATCAAAACTGCTTCATTAAGCTAAAGTTGTTTTTGTGACTATAGTGTCTCTAATGTAATATTGAGAGAGGAAATGTGGTCAAATACAAGCCTATGTCAGGATAATAACGAGACAGCAAAAACGAGAGCTAGCTGAAATTAGGTTCATGGTATATCAAACAGGTAAGCAAGACAAAAACTGGTTACAGAGAAACTCAGGGTTAACAACAAAGCCAAGGTCAATATCAGAAATAACACGATGAGTCAAGGAATGCACTTAAGAGTACTAAGAACAGAAACCATGATATGGTAGAGCAAACAGGGCCAGAGGAGTATAAGACTATTATGTATTATTTGATTGGTCCACATCATGCCTGGGACCCCAAAACATATGTGAATAGGGACACAGGACTGACGTGGACCAATTGGAACTTGCATGCAATTTAGGTCTCCCCCCGTCGGCTGACATCGGTAGAGGAGGAGCGTGGGCGGAGCTGAGCCAGCACCAAAGGACATTGGCGCTGGACCCAGGTAAGTGACAGAACCCCTTCTGTACTATGGGAGGAGGGTGGGGGCCTTGACAGAGGGGGAAGCTATAGTGCCAGGAAAAAGAGTGTGTTTTCCTGACACTATAGTTTCGCTTTAATAATTGACAAAAATATTTTCTGTTATATAAGATCTTTGTCAAAATAAACCCTCTTTTTGTCCATTTCATGCTCATTGTAAGCAAACTTCACCAGGGCCCTCATCTGCTCTTTGCGGGTTTATATCCCCACTGATTACTTGTAAAGTGTTAAATACTGGTGCTAAATAAATTATTGTAACAATGAAGAATGATCCTAACAGTTTTTGTGATTTGTGTGTTATAAGGGCATCATCAAACATTTTATTTTCATTATGCATTTCAACAACATGAATTCTTGAACTTTTCAGACAATAGAAGAGAACATAGAGTCATGTGAAAATATGTCTGCAGTTTTAATGGAAATAGTTTATTCTATAGTCAATTGCTCAGAACATTCCATTTTGCTCCCAGCTTAGAAATATACATGAATCTAGCTTAATAATAGAGAAAAAAAAAACATTCCATAATTTTACAATGCATTGTCCCAGGGAATGGTATGCTACACAGCGTGACTTATGATCCTCTTACCACAGTCATGTATATTCCTACCAGTGAGAATTTTATAATATGATGTAGATATAACTGAACTGATGTAACCATAAAGCACAAGGAGGGGGGTTGTTGGTAGATGGGGTGGAGAGGGGATATGGTAGAGAAAGGAGACATTTCCTGACATTAGAAGTGGTTGTGGAGGATTATTGGTAAGGGTATAATTCTGGCATGTGAAAGGTGTACTAGGAAATATTTTGGGTAAAAGGGGTCTATATATTTGGCATAGATAAAAGAGGCAGTAAACGATTCCTGGCATGGGATACTGGCATGCAGAAAACATGCCACACGCAATGACCCTGAACATAGAAAAACATTCATACATACATGTGCATACATGAAATGCACACAAACACTAACAATGCACATAGAAACACTTGATGAACTCCTGCACAATAACATATGCAATGACATTGCACACAAACTCACATAAATATTGTGTACGCAGAAATTCTGACTGCAATTGACCCTGTACTTAAAAATCCTCCGATATACACATGACAACATTTGACTGTTCCTTCGTGGACTAATATTTGTCCAAGATCATTTTGGCCTTGATTGGCCAAGCGTTAATATTAGTCTAAGATCCTTGTGGCTTCTCATAAGGGGAAAATACAGGATGAAATTAAATACAGGATGAAAATACTGCCTTAGGTAATACATTTGATGCATTGGTGATGAAATATTTATCAGAAGAAATTTGACAATTGTCATGATGGATGAAATGTATACTTTACATATGAAATATGGCATTAGAGAAAAAAAAACACATATGGGATAAATTATAAAAAATGAAATTATATATAGTAAATGGATGAAGTATATCAAACATGATGTCTTGACCTATGTGAGTTTCTCTGAGTATGTCTATGGATTATTCTGATTATTTCTGCCTAGTTTTGCATAATTATTTATCTTAGATCAAGCATGTCAAACAGGCAGCGGGCCGCATTTGGCGCACAATGAATATCTTTGCGGCCTGGCGAGCCGTGAGTTTGACATGCTTACTAAAGCAGAGTAGGCACCTGCTCTCCCCATGTTGGAGGTGCCTACTCTGCTAAAATGTACCCGGACAGGAGGAGAGGTCGCTGGCAGTAGCGAGGGAGCTCAGTATTTCTACTCCTCACTGCTCCCTCGCGTGCACCCTATGTAGTGATGTCAGGTGCCGGAATATGATATAATTCCGGCCCGGCATCAATAAACTGCACGCGTGAGGGAGCATTGAGGAACAAGTAGACCCTCACGAGAGAAGATCCCCTCTGGACCCAAGGGAGAGGCCCCACACTATCTCCCAAAGGTAGGGAAGAATAAATAAAATGATGCGAGTGTGTGCAAGAAAGTGTGTATGTGTGTGTGTCTGTCAGTGAGTGTGTGTGTGTGTCTGTCAGTGTTTGTGTGTCTGTCAGTGAGTGTGTGTGTGTCTGTCAGAGAGTGTGTGTGTGTGTCTGTCAGTGAATGTGTGTTGGTCAGTGTGGTGATGGCCGTGGCTGGACATTGGAGGACCTGGAGTAGCACAGAGGCATGCAACGCCACATCACATTCCGACGTGACGTCAACGTGCTCCACCCTCACAAGGTTTCAAGGAGTAGTGGGAGGATCCGTTTTGGCACAGGGTGCAGATGGCACCATTGGGGGTATACCAGAGGCTGGACTCCGGAGTCGCATACTAGCAGAAGCAATGTGAGTGGAGTCTGCTTGTTGGCTAATATGGTTGTTTTTTGTTGTTGTTTTTAAACAAGGGCCAGGGTTTACTAGAGGGGGGTGCTGGGATTTAGTATAGAGGGGGTGACTGAGGTTTAGTAGAGGGGGATGCTTGTTTTTTTTATAATGTACTTTTCAAAACAAACCTACGTTTCTATGAACATTTAATTATTTTTTGCAGCCCACATAAACTTAAACCTTGTTTATTTGGCCCGTGCTAGCCTTTAAGTTTGACGTGCTTGCCCTAGATGAGGCTTTTCAGTAAACTGGAAATGTCAGGTATAAATTCCATGCACAACACCAATCTGGAAAATTACATCTGTAATTCTCTAAGTGCAGTTTTAAAATGTTCTACAATTGTCTAGTTTCTTTTTTCATTTTGGCTACAATGTTCTGACTTTTCTTTTAAATCTTCTACAGTTTTCTAGTTCTTCAATTTTCTACACTTACAGTTCCATGTATCCGAACTGCAAACAACTTTGTATGTTGCTATTGCAGATCCACGGTGTGCTCATTGTGTCCACAGCCCTACCGCTTGCTTTCTCTTGCTACTAAAATGCAGCCATGTAGTTAGCCCTACAAAGGCTACTGTCAATTAGGGGTGGAGGGGCACCATTTACAGAATCTCTAAATAGGGGTTGCATGGTTCCCTAGATGAGATACTCTGTACAAAGATAACCAATTGTGAAACAAAGACAAAGGTAGCGAGAATTCATGGACTAATAGTTTAAAAATTCAAAGGAAAAGTTATCTTTTGGATTCCTGGGGTTAGCAGAAAGCATTCATTTGACATATATTAATGCTTAATTTAATGATTTTGATGTAAATGAAGTTTTGAAGTCAACAAAGTAAAAGATTGAAATACAAGAAACAACCTTTATTACGGAACCAGTTTCTAAAATTAAATACAATAGTAAATAAGGATTATCCAAGTTACTTTCCTTGCTTCTTCTACTTAACTATGAAAACATATTATGACTAACCGATATGTTGGAGAATGGAGAAGTACAAATATTCAGTGGAAGTATTAAATAGATTATCTCTAGTCTCTACTCTCCATTAATCACCAGCGGCTATCTCAATTTCTTTAGTAACTAAGACTACAATCTAACAAACAACAGGCTGCTCAGACCACTGTCTCACTCCTAATGTTTCAGCAGCATCATAAAATGAGAACCTGTCAGGGAGTTGTCTGATCAGGATCAGCATTGGTCTAATTTTTCCAGAACTTGACATTAATTGGTTGATAAAACACTCAATCGATATAAAAATAGCAATGCATGGTGATTGATCAATGATTGTGATCACACTATGTTCTATGTATTCCCACAAACAGGCATATTTATGTCTAATACTAGGACTGGTATTTTCTTTATGGGTATTAATGCTTTTATATTAAAATATATATATTTATATATTTATATTATAATCATTGCAATATACAATGATGTTGTACTTTCACTTGCAAGGACATCAATAAAAGCGACATGAATTTAAAAAAAGAAAACGTGCTCACCAGACATTGTGTTTGCTGCACTGTCATTAGCTGTATTTTGCCCTGTGCCTGAATAACTAAATGCCAGAATGAAGTCCAAACAACATTCGGCACCTCCATGTGTCTCATTCCCCCTGACCTTCCTTCTGTCTCATTCTCCCCCTTACCCTCCTCCATGTGTCTCATTCCAGCATCCCCCCCAGGCTCTCCATGTATCTCATCCCCTCACCTCCATGTGTCTCATTTCCTCCCCCTAACCCCTCCATATTCTGCCTCCCTTGTGTCTCTCCAACCTCCCCTCCGCCCCTCCAAGTGTCTCATTCCATTTTCTCCCCAATTCCCCAGCCCCTAAGTTGTGTCTCTCCCATCTCCCCTCAGCCACTCCATGTGTCTCATTCCATCATCCCTCCCACCCCTCCATATGTCTCGTCTCATCCCCCCAGACTCTCCATTTCTTATTCTGCCGCTCCCCCATGTCTTTCTCACCAATTCCCCTGCCGTAGCTGCTTACATCTGAGCTGACAAGGGTACCCAGTCTGACAGGAAGTGCTCTTACTGGGAGCACTTCCTGTTAGACCATGGTCTGCTCAGTCTTGCTACAAATGACTAGCAGGAGGGGAAGTTCTGTGCAGAGCTCTCCCATCCTGCCGGACACCTGGCAACCACGGCCCCACAGTCGCAGGGATCACAGCTGCAGCCGGACTTGGTTGCAGCTGCTATGGCTACAACCATGGTAGGTACACCACTGCTCTTAAACACTATGCTTTGAGGTGGAATGTTCTGTATGCAAGAAGGGTCAGGTTATTATACCCTCTTATATAAAGAGATCAAAGAAACCCAGTGTTCTTGGTGCTTGGTGCCTTATAATTAACAATACCAAAGTCACTGGTCACATACAACATATTGTCTCAAATCCCTCCATAAACCATTTTCATATTCAAATTTCCATATTTGTCAGTTCTAATATGTACTAGAAATATATATTTTTCAAAATAGTTTCTAAATTACAAAAAGAGATTCTCTTGCAATCTGATCAATTAGAAAAAAAATTTGTCTTTTTTTTTCATGCTGTGACCCTATGACTTTTCAATTTTATATTCCATATAATGAATTGTAAAGATAATGCTCAAACATACTTTAGTATATACAGAGTTTGACTTAGCGTGTGGCCTTTACTTTATCTATGAGTTAGTAGTTCAGAGTCAATGGATTTCATAAAGCCGTTTAAGTCATCACTATCTCCATTTTTATTTGGTTTCTAAAATAAACACTTTTCTTTTTTATTTGGACACTTTAATTTACGACAGGAGCTATTCCCAATTAAATCAACAGCTTATTTACTTTTTGATCATTCCGTGTCTTTTCAGGTAGCCTACATAATCCATGCTAGGGTATTTTAACTGATCAAAAGATTTCCATCTACTTTGAACTGTACAATAATATAAATAGCTATATAACTCTTTCGGTACTGGAGAAAAAAAGGTATGCTATTTAATCCATGCATTACCAGAGAGAACAATATTTATCTTAACAATGTTGATTCTTCCCAGGCACAAGACATGGAAGTTTGTCCACATCCTTAGATTCAGTTTTAAAATGGTTAGCAGTAGATTATAACTGCTTTAATCCTTTCGTGACCGTTGACATACCAGGTACGTCTGACAAAAAACAGTCATTAACAACATCGGACGTACCTGGTATGTCTGCGGCAAATGTGAGCGCTGGAAGCAATCGTGATAGATTCCAGCTGCTCTAACGTTATTGCAGCGATGCCGCGTTGTCGAAGCACCCTGCAATACCTCTCCTGACTGGCGCCAGGCACTGTAGCAGAGCATTGGAAGCCATCGGCAAGGCTTCCAATGCTCTGCCTGTGTGCTGAGTGCTTCGAGGGGTTTGAAGCACTCAGTGAAGATAAATTAATTTAAAAAATATATATAAAAAAATTAAATATAGGTATTAACCCCCACTACCCAGTATGTCCGCGGTATTCCTATTCACTTAACCGATCGCAGCCATTCCCCCGCCGGCGATCGGTGTTCCTCTCCATCTGGGGGGACTGTCTGACAGCCCCGACAGTCCCGCCTCTGCAAATTAGGACCCCGCAGGCCATGTGATTGCATTTAAAGAGCGATCACATGGCCGTAATAGGCGTCCATAGTGCTGCCTGCGGGGGGAAGTAGGGGACATGCATATTTGTGTAATATTTTTACATAATTAAGTAATTTTATTGATTGCAGTTTGAGGGACCTGCCTGACAACCAAGGCCAAAAGTCCAGAGAATTTAATGTGCTAGCACTATATTTAACCCTGTAACTTTCCAAGATACCTTAAAACCTGTACATGGGGGGTACGGTTGTACTCGGTAGATTTCGCTGAACACAAATATTAGTGTTTCAAAACAGTAAAACATATCACAGTGATGATATTGTCAGTGAAAAAGACTTTTTTGCATTTTTCACACACAATAGGCACTTTTATTGATGATATCATTGTTGTGATACGTTTTACTGTTTTGAAACACTAATATTTGTGTTCAGTGAAGTCTCCAGAGTATAACAGTACCCCCCATGTACAGGTTGTATAGTGTTTTTGAAAGTTACAGAGTCAAATATAAGGCTTGATTTTCCATTTTTTCACATTGAAGTTTGCCAGATTGGTTATGTTGCCTTTGAGAGGTGTATACCTGCCTGGAAGGAACAGACAAAGGGATGATACCTGCCAGGAGGAAGGGTGACACTGAAATATGCAGAGGGGACAATACCGGCCTGGAAGGATCGTTGCAGCCTGGTTGGGTAGAGAAGCTCCAGAGAGACCCCAGTCAAGCTTAGGCAACTAGGGTTGGAGTGCTCCATGGTCCTGGAATCCTTCTCGACTACAGAACAGCACTGATGGGAACAACTCAAGTTGCATATGCCGTACCTGGAAAAAGCAGCCCCTGGATGAATGGATAGGGAAACTCGAGGTGCTTGCCATGATGGAAGTGTACCAGTGTACCCTGCAGTGGCCTGTGATCCAGCTATGCCCATGGCTGGTCGATGGTATCTGGACTGAAGGGAAGGACAACAATGGCCCTTGTTGTCTGTGACAGTCTTTTGAGGACAAGATAGAATTCGGGAGCCTGGAAGGGTCTCACTTCTGGAGCATCTGGGATGAGTGGGAAGATGTATTGAACCTCTCAGAGGTCACAGAGTTTGCACCAGATCTGACTTTTCTTGCAACCCAGGAGTGGGAGCTCAAGCAGGACTATGTACGCCTGTTCCACTGTATACAGCTGTGGTCCTCAGAAACTCATGATTTGTTGGAATTTACAACCATGGGAGAAGAGAGTACCGTTCTCCCTCCCCAGTGGAAAGGCGAGATACCAGGGGTGGAGAGTGTTAGTTTCCCTTGCCAGCGGCAGAATGAGTTACCAGGAGAGGAGTGTGCTGGCTCTCCTCGCCAGTGGCAGATGGCAGCACTGGGAGCAGAGATAGCTGGTCTCCCTCCTCATGGCAGATCATATTACTGGGACCGGAGAGTGTCAGTTTCCCTCCCCAGTGGCAGATTTGGGTTATTGGGCAGTGTGTCAGCCTTCATCCCCAGAGCACAGCCCTGGGAGTGGAGACAGTCAATCTCCCTCCCCAGTGGCAGTCATTGTTACAGGAAATGAAGATTGTCAGCCTTCCTCCCCATCAGCTACAGAGGACGAAGAGTGTTGGCCTTCCTCTCCAGCGGCAGATGGGAACCAGTAAGTGGTGGTAAAGGCAGTAGGTTTCCCTCCCCAGTGGCAGTAGAGTGTCGGCCTCCTTCCCCAGCGGCAGCCAGAGTTACAGGGAGCGTAGAATGTCGAACTCCCTTCACAGCGGTGAAATATATTTTATGAACTATTAAATATTTAATGTGTTGATATAAATATTATAAGTTTTATTCAGATTACTTCCAGAACACTGAAATTGAGAAGCTATACCTAGGCCTATAGTATCACAGACTTTCATTGTGGAGACCACATCTGGTTCACTTTAAGAGTGATGGTTGAAGGGCCTGTTTATAGTAACCTTTGACCTTAGCTTTGCAAGATAGACTCCCTGGGATGTCTCACATTTCTAAAGGCATTTATTCAATCATGTATATAGAAGTTCTTTGTGTTCTTTGTCTTACATATCTTACCGCCAAATATAATGTATGGCTTTAATCATAGATTTCAAATGATGCTAAGTCACTCCCCTCTCTCTAAGATAGCCACTTATTTTAAAGTAAGGCAATCTTATGTATACACCCCTCTGTAACTGAATTTTAAACCTATAAAACTGATTGTAGCTTAAAATTCGTGGCCAATACCTTTAACATCAAAAATGGATAACATCTGGAACATTGCTCTGTATTGGACAAAGACTGTTAATGACATATGTTATTACCGGATGATGTGTACATTGAAATAAATATACGGTTTTACCTGCAAGATACTTGATTCGACTTGTTAAGAAAACTGATATGTGACAAACAAACATCTCAAGGAATGCCAATTTCCTACAAGCGGCAGATGGAAACCCAGCAAGTGGAACTTTGTTAAAGTGGCTGCCAGGATGGATGAATTTTTCAGACTGGTTATTTGACTATCTCAGGCACAGGACCGATTGGTACCTAGTTAGTCTACCTTTGGGTGTGGAAGATATGCGACTGTAGACACCATCACCGGGATCAGAAGGCCACTTTACAAAGGTTCCTAAATTGTTCTTGTGTTTCAGTTACCCTGTGCCCATTATAGGTGCAGGTTGTGTGTAAAATGTTTTGTGTGCTGTCCTGCTGATGCTTGCTACCAACAAGGTGCCTTTACAGTGCTCTCTGTTGGCAGCAACAGAAATATGTTAAATTACCACAAGCTGGCCGGATGACTACAGAGGCACAGAGCGCCTGACCAAGAGCAACGCACAGACTCTATGGAACTCTAGGTTAGATTGCAGATTTGCCGCAGTCTGGTAAAACTTTTTGGAGGGGAGCTCAGGAAGAAAGAGAGCCATCAAAAACACCTTGGACTTGAGGGACCTTCCTGCCCCGGACGTGCTAGATGCCGAAGAAGGTGACTGGGACTAGGACAAATGCCTGGAACTATGATCACATCACTTTTTGGACAATATGGCCGCTTGGTCAAGGGCTTTAAAACAAGATATGTGAAGATGTTATGTCATTGTTAAATTATTGTACAAAATGAAAAAAACAGAGTAAAGGTTTTTCTTATGTTCAGGAGATGAAGTTGAGTTATTGTATAAAGGGTAAAACAGAAGGTAATTCGTTTTTTGTATAATAGGTATTGCAATTGTTATTGGCAATGCATCTTGGTGTCAGGCAGATAATTCAGTTATGGAGTCTTAACCTAATTATGTCCTAGACACCAAGCAACTATGGAATGACTTGTATTGTTTTGTTTGATGACCCCCTGTGGTGATTTTAGTTCTTTGAGTTGTTATATAGCAATGTGAGTAAACTACTTAGTTAAAGCAGCACTGTCATTGCCAAATCCAGTTGTATTTTTTAACCCCACTCCTGACTCCATTACATTTAATTGTCCCCCTCGCCAACCCCAAAATGCCCCTAGGCCCCCCATGTTACCTATTTTTTTTTCTTCATCGTCATCTGCCCACACTAGATAGCACTGTGAAATTCCCACACATGCCCAGTTAAACACTTGGGCATTCGATTTGGTCAAAATTCGGATGGGAATTTCATCTATTCATTCATCAGAAAGATTAAGTAATGAATAGAAATTTCAGACGAACAAACAAATACCGAATATCAGTTTTCGTTTGTTCAGTTTATTACAAGGAGGAAGCTAGCGGCGTGCAGCTCCCTCCTTGTAATATGTAAAAATAGAAGTGGCGGGGAGCTGCGCTCCCCGCCACTTCCTAAGCCCCCCTTGTCCTTCCTCACTCTATGGGGGTCAATATGACCCCAATATTAGCACAAGGGGAAGCATCTCATATAACGCGTCACGTGTCCCAAAACGAGTCAGCTGTTTTGGGACACGTGACGCGTTATATGAGATGCTTCTCTTTGTTCCACATTAAGGTTATATCATCCTTAGAAGAAATAATAACGGGATACTGACAAGTTCTCTGCTAAGCCCCGACTAACGACTCTGGCCGTTTTCTGCTTAAGGGCGGACGCCCGGACCTCCATAGATCATCTGGGTGCTGTGAGTTTTGTGGCCACCTGGTAGAGCACAGTGGATTAGCGGATGATTATTTTTCCCGTCTATAGACGAAGAGTTGAAGTTCCTGAGTTTCAGAGACAATTCTCTGCTGGGGCGAACTTTAAGCAGATCCAGCTGCCCTGAAAAATCTAATTGCAAGTCCTGATTTACATCTGAAGTGCTGAAAACAGATAAAATCTCTCTTTTTCTTTTTTTCCTATATTTTGCTGCTGTGTATACATATAAGGCAATTTTTGTAGCTAAGTACTGAAACAAACACAGGAGTTAATTACAAATACACTGCTAAAGAATTACTATTTGATATATATGTATTAAGTTCAGCTTAGAAGTCAATATGGCTACTAAAAAGGCAGCCCAAGAACAAAAATTAACATCTAAAAAAGACAAGAGAGATACCAAACAAGATAAAAATCTTTCTACATATTTTTGCCCTCATTCCAAAGAGATAATAAACCACACACCCAGAGAATCATTATCCAATTCAGAGCTAGCTCTTATGGAAATGAGTAAAGAAAATGAAGAAGTCACAATGAAAGTTCTTAAAACAAGTTTGCAATCTATGTTGGAAGAAATTAAAAAATAAATCTTATCAAATTCAGTGGAAATGAAGCAAGAAATGAAAAGCGACAAAATTGACTAATAAATTCCAAATTATAGATGATCGAATGGGAAATGTGGATTTCCAGATAAAATCATTGAACGAAGATGTAACAAAATTGATGACAAAAATTACTTATATCGAAAATAAAATGAAAGATCTTGAAGACTGTTCTCACAGAAAAAAAATTAAGATTTTGCAATTTTAAAGATGCAGACAAGAAGGACGATCTGCGCCAATTGTTACAAGATTATTTTAAAGCGCTGGGTCTCACTTTAAATGGCTACGATGAAAAAATTGACAGGTGCCATAGGTTAAATAAACCATTAAACGTAGCCTCTGAGGCGCCTAGAGATATAATTGTTTGTTTTCATTCCTATGAATTCAAAGAAAAAGTATTAAAAGCTAACAGAGGAAAAGTCATAAAGGAAGGGATATATTCCAATATAATTGCCCTCCCAGATCTATCTTACAACACTAGAATTAAAAGAAGAATGTTCGCACACGAAATTAACATTCTTAAAAAGCACAATATAAGATTCAGATGGAGCTTCCCAGCCAAGATGATCATCCAAACTGATGGTATATCCAAGTCCTTTGATCACGCAGATAAGATAAAGAACTGGCTAAAAATTAAACACTAAACTGAAGATTTTTTTTAATTAAAAAGAGACATTAAAGAATAATGAAACTTAATTGGTGATCTACAGAAGAAAAGAGAAAGAGGAAGGAGAAGAGGAGAGGAAGGGAAGCAAAGGAAAAAAGGAGGAGAAGAAAGCTTAAAAGTCACGCTGTTATGTGAAGATGATATTAGATATTTAATTTTGTGTAGTTTAAGTCTGTTAATTGTAATCACAGAAAAGGATTTAGAATGGTCAGTTCAAGATTGTTTGCTTTAATTGGTTCAAAGGAGAGATATAAAGATGAAAGTAATTATACTAAAATCTTCAATTTTGAATGCTAAGATTTATGTCTATCAATGTACAAGGTTTGAATTCACGATGGAAGAAACAGATATTTTATGATGTCTTATTAAACAATGGGATTCAAATAGGTTTTATCCAAGAAAAACACTGGATAGACTCAGAATTGCAAAAATAAGTATAAATATATCTACCAGGCATCTCTTAGTAATAAAAAAAATGTGGGGTGCTGATTATTTTTTATTTTAATCTAAAGCAGATATCTTATAATGGTCTGCAATATTGAAGACACGCTATATACCCTTGTTAACGTCTATCTACCTAATGTTAATCCGACTTTATTATTTTCTAAAATTATGAACAGAATAGAAACAATTGCTAAAGGCACTCTATTAATTGCAGATGACTTTAATTGCTTCTTTGACCTTAAAAAGGATAAAAAAAAAATCACAAGTTTGGTTGAAATCAGAAAAATTTATAAATAATCAAAAATATTAACTAATATGTGAGAGGCATATGGTTTATGCGATGCTTGGCGGATCACGCACCCCAAAACTTGTGACTTCACACATTTACCAAAAGTATATAATTCTTTTTCAAGAACTGACTTATGCCTAGTGAATAAAAAAAATTCAAATTAAAGATAACACCTGGTCCGACCACAGCTCTATAATAATAGACTTAGGAAAACCTTCGTCTAAAGGTTTAAGCACTTGGAGATTAGACGATTCCCTTTTTAAACTTGAAGAAAATCAAGAGAAATTAATCAATCTATCTAGGTTTTTTTGGATGGAAAATTCAACTCCCAACATTCAAGATTTTACATTATGGGCTACTTATAAAGTAGTAATGAGGGGTTATCTTATTAAAACTGAAAAACAAGCAAAAAAAAGAGACAAAGATCTAACCGACCTAAATATACAATACCTTAATATGTCCAAAATGAATAAAAATCAACAATCAAGACAACTTATGCTAAAGTTATCAGGACTGCAAAATAAAATTAACATAAAACAGAGGAAAGGATAAAAAAAAACATCAAAAAACTGAGATTAAATACTTATTACCAGGGGAACAGAGCCAATAAAAATGTAACAAAAAAAATTAAAGAAACATAATATGAAAAATAGGGTAAATAAACTGTTAGATAAACAAATCCTATGCTCCTCTCCTGAAAAAAATGGCCAGATATTTAATAATGTTTATAGTAAATTATATAACCTTGAAATATACCCAGACAAGGAAAAAACCTAAATTATCTTTCTGATACAAAAACTCCAAAAATCTCCACCTCTGATCTCAATTTAGTTAATTTCAAGTTTACATCCAATGAAGTGGAAAGAGAGATTGATAGACTGGCACTATTCAAGACTCCTGGTCCGGATGGATACAGTAACTATTTTTATAAAATAATGAAAAAAGAAAAAGCTCTCCCTTTAACTGCTCTTTATAACGAAATGGCGAATCAAGCCAAAACTCCGAAAGAGCTATTACAAGCTAATCTTCTACCAATACTAAAACCTAACAAAAATGTGATGCAACAATTGCAACAATGTAGCTAGTGCAAATGCACAGAACCTAAATGTCTTTAGATGCACCTAACTTGAATAAGCGATGCTGTACCTTCACGGGCACCTAAGCCAAAAGGTAATCTACTACACTCGCTAAAGGTAATGACAGGAACGATAGATATATTAATGAATGCCACCTGGTAGTCAGGTCATTAGAATCCAACTGGACTTCATAAGTAAATGGGTCTGATAGCCCGGTTGAGCATGAAGATCAAGTAATCAGATGCCTGCAGTATACAGCTACATACAGGCGGCTCTTCAGGGAAGAAGATGCACCAGTTGTTATATAGCAATGTAAGTAAACTACTTAGTTAAAGCAACACTGTCATTGCCAAATCCAGTTTTTTTTAACCCCTAGCACTAGCTACATTGTTGCAGTTGTATTCTGCAGTTATTTGATTACCTGATTTTTTTAGCTTGACCGGGCTATCATACTCATATACTTCTGCCGTACGCTACCTGTAGGGACAGTCTGGCTAGATTTCTATGGTTTAACCACGGGGCATAGGTGGACATAGCAAAGGATTGGCAGGTAGGGTTAGGGGCAGGGTTAGTATTCATAGTCCTGCCATTTTGATCACTGGCACATTTAATTCACTCACCAGTCTTGGTTGATCCCTCCCTCCCTTGGTTTGGTGGTTTAGTTTTCGGCTTTGTTTAGTCACAGCAGAGGGGTTGTTGCGGGGAACTTAGGTACATTGGTTGATTGGTTCCAATCCAATTTGTTAGAATGTTGGTATGATGCTAGCATAATGTTGGTGGGTGTCAAGCCCCTCTGTGGCTCAAAACCAGGGGGTTTAGGGGTATACAGATATATCTCTGCCAGGATGATGTTAATCATTATGTTGCACTTCATTAGTTTATATTTGTGTGTCATTACATTGTCATAATAATATACAATATGGGTCATTGCCTTTATTTATGACATGTGGGATATGTTTTGCAAAGGTATGGTTGGGAGCTGAGCAATGACTTTTAGTATGTTTCATTTTGATGTCAGATGTTAATCAATAAAGCTGTGGATGTATTGACTCAGACATTCAGAGTGTCAGTTTTTGATTGGTGGAGGTGTGGGTTGTGATTTGAGGGATACAATTCCATCTGCCCATATGGCGACAATGCAACGGTCATATGCTCAATAAGTGTGGACTTAATGTTTTAAATGTAATATTGGGTAGAATGTTACATATTCTGTGGTCCTATTCATATTACTATTAGGTATGGATGTCTAATGAGTTAAAAAGAACAGATGGTAATTTACTATGCTGTGCAGTGGGAAGTCTGGAATGTGGGTATATAATGAGAGGACTGAGGGTCAAGGTTCTTCATGTGTCCTTATATGGCCAGAATTTTAGTTAAACATCATTATAGTCACGTCTATAACAGAACAGTAGATGAAGGACAATGTTGTGTTCCCCTGACTTTCTCCATCAAAGATCTCCCTCTCTAAGTAACAACATTAAGCTTACCATCTGTCAAGTTTTGTTTTTTTAACAAATGTATTGCTATTTGCATTGTGAATAGAATAAATATATATATATATATTTTTATAAAGAATGACAGATTGTGCATATTAATATTTTGAGTGATATATATATATATATATATATATATATATATATATACACACACACACACACAATAAAAAAAAGAGACTTCCAATTACCCTTAAGATACACATATTTATTACATATTGTAAACAATAAATGTTCTTTTTAATGGTGAAAAACATTGCACCTATATCTACTAATAGCAAGTTACTGATGCATCATAAAATGAAGCCCATTTTAATGTTGTAAAAGAAACATCACCTTTAGCCTCTTGTTTTGTGAATTAAGTATTGGAATGTCATTACAAAGAATTTGTCATACAAATTTAACACATTAAGTCAATATATAGTGTTATGTTTTTGCTAGACCTTTTTTGCCACACGTGAGACTTTTTGCTGGAATCAAATGCAATATATAGAGTAATATAGAGGTCAAGGCCAAAATGATTAAATCAGCAGATATATTGTTTCTTATGGTAATTAATTCACATTAAACACATTTATCTGTATAATAGTTTTTATATTGCTGGCCTCTTCTGTATAGCATTACAAGGTTTCACACTTTATTAAACTGAATCTGCAAAAAAAGGAAGTGTAAACATTAGATGCCTCTTTACAGGAAGTGTTTAGGAAGGCTGTGTATGTCACATGCGGGGAGGTGTGCTGAATAAACAAAGTGATTTACTCCTAAATGATCGAAAATTGAGCAGTCAGACAGCATGATCTATACATCAAAACTGTTTTCATTACGCAAACAATGTTTTGGTGACTACAGTATCCCTTTAATCATAGTTTGCTTTAGCTATGAACTCTGCAGAATAGAGTAATATCTAATTCACATGAATGCACCTTTTATTTCCAGTTTCAGAACACTGGAGTAAAGATGCAACTTGTGACAGCTCAAAGCTGTAAGATTTAGAGGTCATACAAGCCTCTGTTTTATAAGATTTTTTTTCCCATTTGGTATTTTAACTGTTAATGATTTGCCTTTGAAAATTTGTGTTATTGATTTCTTACCTGTTTTACAGCATAAAGGAGTCTCCCATAACAATATACCATTACTAGCACAGGCAGGACCAAGCAGAAAATAAAGAGGCAGATGATGTAAGAAACAGACTCAATTGATTCTGAGCTCCAACGTACTGAACAGCTTGTTCCTGCTCCTTCCTTTCCATAACTGCTCCATCCAAAGAGAGGAGGAACTGTCCAAATCAAGGAATAGATCCAAGAGCTACCCACAGCAAGCAATGCTTTTTTATAGAAGTGTCCATTTTTGTTGTATAGTGTCAAAGTAGCATAGCGCTCGTATGATAGGATGGCCAGTGATATAAGTGACACAATACCTGTAAGAAAAATATTGTTTTATTTTATTGATTTGTAAGAATTTAGTCACACACTTAACACATGCGTATTTAGGCATTCAAAAATATGTAAATTTGAGAAATAGAAATACATTTTCTGAAACATTGACAAATGATTTTTGATGACTAACATTCTTGCTGTTCAGTTATTATTTACCAACTTTCCATATGAGTTAATTACTCTTTCAATTCTTTCTTATAAGGGTCTCCCCAGCCAACAATATGTATATATTGAGTAGGCTTAATTTTTCAATTGTGGTTCAATGACAACCTATTTTAGTTTAAATAACTCACGTTAACTTTCCCCCTTCACTCCACCTCCTGTCCTTAACCTGTGGAGAAATTTTCTCAGCTGGAGCTCCGGTCAGTTCCTTTGCCTTATGCAAAGAAACTGTAAATGACGTCCAAGGTCCTTTCTCCTTCACTGTACAGGGACTACAACGTATAGAATATAAATGTATGTATTAAAATGGATAGCCTAATGTAAAAAGAATTTAAAACATTAAAATAAGATATTTCTATATTAAAGTTAAAAGTTACAATTTCCTGAATGAAAAACAAAAAAAAACAACCAAACAAACAAAATTATACAATGCCTTTCGATATGAAATGTATGAATGTGTATCTTTCTCCAGAAATCTTCTTTATTTAAAGCACTTAAAGCAGTAAAATATCTGAATAAAATAAAGTATATTGATTATTAAGTGTGGTCTTCACACCAGCACAGCAACTGCTGCTCCCATCCTGCGACAGATATTCAAATTATGGCATGCTTGAAATCATCTACTCTTCTACAGAAGAGTTGTAAAACCATAGTAAAGGGGACCTTTAATATAAATGTAATACACTTGCTGAGGTAGGCATAATGTCAGCCACCATCATGCATTCACATGACCATCTGTATCATGGATCCATTATTACCATGGAACAGGAAATTCAAATTGAAACAAGCCTGACACCATTTTTTTAAATGGACATATGTGTAGAAGAGAGTGTAAGTGTATATATAATGATGGAAGAAGCATCTTCAGTGTGTTTTTCTCCTTGATAGCAATGATTTCACTTCCCCAGATAATAGTTTTAACATCTGGAACAAGCTTGGTGTAGCCATCAATGATCTGTCAAAAGGAGATGTCACCTTGGCCATCTGGGTTAGAAGATTAGTTCTATCAACCATTAGAGCGTTTCTATACATCCTTAAGAAGTTATTATGAACCCATGTCTTGCTATGTTGATGAGGCATGGAGATACAAATAAAATAATTTGAACTAATGTCAATTACTGAGGGCAAATAATATAAATGTTTGAAAGAAGCTAGAAATGTTAAAAAGATTAGCTACTGCAGAACATGCGGCCTGACTTCAAGCAAAATTAGATATTTCTGGTGCATTGTGAAAAAAGAGCAGAAATATTATTTCCACAAAATGTTTTAGTAAAAATGGGTTTGAGAATATGGCAAATAAAGGAGTCTATGACAATAAAAATAAATATTTGTTCTCACATAAAAAAGGTGCCTGCCATCATCCATCAAAAATTAGCGCTAACTGAGTGAGAGCCATTCTCCACCTGGCTTTATAGCATCTATTTAGATTCTAACTACTCTTGCATTTTCTAATTTGCAGTATGGACATTTGCTTTTATCACACAGATGTTCAGACAGATGGTCAACCTCACAAATATCTAAAGGGAAAATTAAATGCTTCATTGAGCCCTCTAACTCGAGATCAGTAGTTGGATATCAGCATGTCTACAAAGTGACAAGCACCTTGATGTTACTTCATATGCTTGACGCTAAAAAGGCAAGTCTGAGAAGTAACTTGTCTTTTTTTTCGGATTCCTCTTTATTTTTATTTCAGCTACAAAAAGCATGTTTTTCCTATCTTTATTTTTAAAGGACCACTCTAGGCACCCAGACCACTTCAGCTTAATGAAGTGGTCTGGGTGCCAGGTCCAGCTAGGGTTAACCCATTTTTTCATAAACATAGCAGTTTCAGAGAAACTGCTTTGTTTATGAATGGGTTAAGCCTTCCCCTATTTCCTCTAGTGGCTGTCTCATTGACAGCCACTAGAGGCGCTTGCGTGCTTCTCACTGTGATTTTCACAGTGAGAGCACGCCAGCGTCGGAAAGCATTGTAAATGCTTTCCTAGTGTGGCTGAATGCGCGCGCAGCTTGCGCGTGCAGCATTCAGGAAGGGAGGAGGAGGAGGAAGGGAGAGCTCTCGCCCAGCGCTGGAAAAAGGTAAGTTTAACCCCTTTTCCCCTTTCCAGAGCTGGGCGGGAGGGGGTCCCTGAGGGTGGGGGCACCCTCAGGGCACTATAGTGCCAGGAAAACGAGTATGTTTTCCTGGCACTATAGTGGTCCTTTAATTGGACGAACTAGGAATGCCCCCTCTCCCCTCTTTTGTTTGTTTTATATATAGAGTAATTGGCTGTGGTGATCCAAACAGCTATAGA
Source organism: Pelobates cultripes (assembly GCA_933207985.1). Taxonomy (NCBI): domain Eukaryota; kingdom Metazoa; phylum Chordata; class Amphibia; order Anura; family Pelobatidae; genus Pelobates; species Pelobates cultripes. The sequence goes on from OW240912.1 coordinate 258,328,411, forward strand.
CATTGATACATTGTCTCAGGATGTAAACTCAACAGGCTGAAATGTGAGGGGAATTATTTTTGTTAGACCAGCCTCAGTGTTTAACTCTTTGGACTCGAGTTTCGGTTTCAGACCCAAAACTGAAAGCATGCAGACTCACATACTATTCGCCGCTGTTTAAATCTCTTGTCCTTTCCTAAAAAGTGTATTCAATGTAATCTATCATCTATCTAATCTTCTGGGGAGTATATTTTCATTGTAGATGTTGATGCTACCAAGGATTTTTTTACCATTTAGGTCTGTGCCCATTCCTCTCGGTTCCAGCGACCTGCAGAGCTTTATGAGATCTATGCAAGTCCTATTATTTAAATTAAGAATTTAAAATATATATATATATATATATATATATATATATATATATATATATTTTAAGTCTATTTTACGTTATGTTTACAAACCGTTTTATTTCACTATTTTAGTACTCTATTCTCTCCATACTAAAAATTAACAATACATTTTTTTTTTTAAACTGTCCATATTCACCTTACTTCCTACTGTCTGTTGATGTAAATGTATATATCTATGAATTTATATTGCAAGTTCTGTATGTATCTCAATAAGCTTTTCTTATCTCACATTGTGAAATGCTGACGCTTGCATTACTACTTGCCAGTAGGATTGCAGAATCAATAAACTCAGACTTGCAAAAACAAATGGAAAAAGGAAAGAAATAAATTCAATGGTCTTGAGAGAGATACAAAACTCAGTTGTGTTATTATGATTTGAAAGAGCAAATCTAAAATATGTTATTCAAGGAAGGTGTTACTGCTTTTACAGAATGCAGAAATTTCATCCAACTATTATGTTTAGTAACAGATCAAACATGCTGACAGTAATTAAATAAGTTTAAAAGAATACAAATGCCATGGAGAAAAATGGATTTTAAAAGATTTTGCTAACGTGTAAAACAAAGAATTCTTGATTAAAAAAAATTAAAAAAGGTTTACCATTTGCTTTCTGATAGTCAGCAATGAAAATAAAAAAGGACTAAATTCTACTGGAAGAGATAAGAGTAAAACTTCTTAGAGAACATTAGTTTTTCCATTGACAGAGATATGTGTAAATCAAATATAGCCCAAAATAAGGACTAAATCGATAACATCATTTATTTTATCTGACTCTTCAACTAAAGAACTCATATTATGTTAAGCTCCAGTCCTATCTTTTTCTGCCCTAGATATTACTCCGTTGGTTACCAAGGTCTCCACCCTGGAACTTTGGAGCCACAGTGTTCCGTCCCCCCTCCTGCCCTCTGCCTAAAGTTGCTTAACACTGCATACTTACCAAAAATATCTAGACAGTGACTTTGACAATCTATTCAATATTAGTAACCAGCTATAATCTGAGCTCTCAAAGATGTCCTATTGTATATATTGAAATTATTGTGTTCTAATTATGATTTATGCTAACATTTTCCCAGATGCTTTATGTTTTCTATGGAAAAGACTGACATCTGGCCTTAAGGAAGTATTCTGCAAAGGAATATGTATCAGAAAATTACTTTTGCAGTTGTAGAAAACTAGAAATCAGATCAAGGATCTATTCATGTATCGAAACTGTCCACTAATGAAGTACCTACCTACATAGTACATATTATATAAAACAAGGTAAGTACTTTGTTAACATTTTGTGATGGAGCTCCTGTACTAGGAGTACCTCTGCCTAGTCTGCTTCCTAGCCGCTTGCAGGGACCCTAGAACGCTTCAGCCCTAGTCGCTGAAGTTTGACTGGTGTCCCTCTGGAGCCTTACCACCTGACTAGGCTGCAGCTCTCCTTCCAGGCTGGTATCGTCCCCTCTGCCTCATACACTTTAACCCTGCTTCCAGGCAGGGATCGTTCCTTCTACCTATTCCTCTGACAGATGAAGTTTGACTTTACAACATGGAGCACTGGTACAGGAAGTTGATTTTTGGATCCCAACCAGACTTCATCCTGGAATTGGATGCCAGTCCATCAGGTTGGGGTGCAGCCTGTTGCGGACTCTCCACAGGAGGTCTTTGGTTCCCATCTGAATACTCCCTGCACATCAATTGTTTAGAATTGATTGCAGGTTCCTTTGCGATCTGCAGCATCACCAATGATATATATAACAGTTACGTTGTACTTTGTATGAACAACGTCTCTGCAGTATGGTATCTGAATCATCTAGAAGGATCCTGTTTGAAATTACTCTCAGATTTCACAAAAGAACTGGATCACTTTTTCATGGACCTGAACCACTGCCTTTGGACAGAATATCTTCCTACAGACAATCTACTAGCAGACTGGTTCTCCTGTCACCGGAGAAACTTGAGCGATTGGTGGCTAAATCAGCAGCTATTTTTTTCAACCATGGCCAATGGACAGAGCTTATGCTTTTCCTCCTTTGTCCATGATCCCACACACTCTACATCATCTCAAGTCAAGATAGTTCTCACAACTCCTTTATGACAGGCTCAACCTTGGAACTGCATGATACTGGAGATGTTGGTGGATTAACTGCTACTTATACCGCAATCTGACAATCTCCTCCAAGACCTGGCAGGCAATTTTATTCCTCTCATCCTTCAATGTAATCTTCGTCTCGTGGTCTGGACCATTTCAGGGGATCCTGGAATGTCTCAGGATTATTGAATACTGTTCGAGACTTCGTCTGGGGCTCATGGGCATCAAGGACCACACAATCCTATTTCTCCACTTGGCGAATCTGGGATAGATTCGCCAAGTGGATCACTGTCATGATCTTGTGCAGGTCAGGGATGAAACTGAAATTGGGGTTAATTTCAGGGTCTTTATTTGCTATCTTAGACATTCTTGTAAGAACAGGATATCCTATTATTGTAGTTATAGGGATGAAAGAAAGTGAACAGAACAGAATGTCTGAATTTACAGGGAATTAAGTAACGTAAGAAATAAAGGATTTAGACAATAAGCCCAAAGTGGAAATAAGGTAAACCTATAAACGAAGTTATAGGAAAGATAATTGAAGATAAACCTAGAGAGATTATAGGTACATTATAGTGGGATAATAGGATACAGGATTTAGGCAATATACCCCAGATATACCTGGATATAAAGAAATAACTAAACAGAACTAGACCGAAATATAATGAATACTTAAATAGGGTTGTAGTTGTTCAGCCTCTTTGGATGAGAGGTTATATAGTAGTAGCAGGTCCTTTTTGATAGATGCAAATATAGTTTGAAATATCAGTAAATCCATTGTAGGAGTAACATAGATGGCCACAAAGAAAATTAAAGTGTAGTATGGATTTAAGCAAGTTGGATGTCCAGCAGGAATATAGGGTGTTCAGGTTGGTATGCTACAGGTCTGTAGATAAGGCAGGAATGAAGAGTTGTACAGGTAAATTTGGAGCAGGTTGGTGAGAATAGCAGGTTATGAAGCCAATATTGAAAATCCACAGGTTAACTCAGGAGCCAGGATATGAAGTATTTTCAGGCAACCACCAACGTCAATGTCAAAGCCAAGTAGTGAGTTGGGCGTTACCTTTTGTAGGAACCCAATTTAGTCCAGGCAGGTGAGCATGATAAGGTGAGAGTTCAAACTAGAGGCAAGTAGGCCACTAGTGGTAAATTATAATCCGTCAGGAACTTAGTTTTTAAAGAAACAGTATCAACGAAAAGAAAAGTATTGCTTGTCAGGATAGGAACCTGACAATCACTGAAGCTAGAATAATCCCTAATTATGCATAACATCACAAAGGTCAATGGTGGATTTTTAAATCTTCTCAATCCTTAATAATTAATGTATAATTGTTAATTACATATTTATTACTTGCATTTATACAGCACCAACATAATCAGCAGCATTGTACAATTAGGATAGGACATTCAATCTACACAGACTAGTACAAAAGGTAAAAAGAGCCCTGCCTGTGAGCTGAGATCTAGCCATTGAAGTTCTTTTATACAAAGTGCTTAGTTCTTAGTACTTAACTTGTATTAAAAGAAAAGACTGGTTTTGATTGAGGTAACCTCTCTTTGAGTGTTCTACTCCTACACTTCAAAAAATAAATAAATGAAAGGGTTAAACATACCTAGGTTCTCCCTCAGCCCCGATGTCACTAAGGAAGGGTCACGGAGGGGAGGGTGAACTAAGGAGATGATAGGTGTGGTACAGAATAGGAGCTGTGATTTCCTTAGTTGTCTGGTGCCAGCCTGTTGGCGTCAGATGCCATTTTTGCACAGACTTAATACTAGCTAGCCCATAACTTTTGTTTCAGTGTTGTGAAGCATCCCTCTATGATGCTTCCAGAGGTGAACTTACACTTCCATCAGCAGTAGGGTTAATTTGTGCAGCATTTCAAACTGAAACTTTGCTACACAGGATCCAGGTACCATGACCACTTCAAATCAATGAAGTGGTCATGGTGGTTGGAGTAACCCTTTGATAAGAATTATATATTTTTTCTACTTAAAAACATTAACATTAATTTCACAGACATATTTATTCTTGTGGAATTGGTAATTATAGTATACAGTTAAACAATTTAATATATCATATATAATATATCAACAGAATTTTCTAGCATGTATTGATTTCTAGTCAGAATTTTTGTCACACAAGATAATTCCATTGTGTTCAATTGCACCCTTATTAATTATTTTTATTATAATTAAATAAATCGACTCAACGCAAATTCAAGTTACAGCTACTGAATGTTTCACATAATGCATCCAATTATACAGTGAATAGCAAAAATAAAATGGTTTAAGCATATTATATTATACTAAAAATATATTTTTAATAAGAAATTGTGCTAAGGAATTAATTAGGTTTAGGGAAATAATATTTAGTTACAAAAGCCTATACTTTAAGTGGAAATAATAAATAATACAACATGAAAATACAATGTACACCTCTCAGTATGTGGTTCCCTACTGAATTAAAATAGTTTGATACATAATGAAGCACTGCAGCTTAAAAAAATACCAGATAATTATTACAACAGAAATACAGTTCATGTACTAAACTAAATAGCATTTCTATTTCAACAATTTAATTTTTTTCATAAGCTCCTGGTTTAATTACAGAGTTGAAGCTCAACACGGTGGAGAAAGGATGGAAGATTTCACAATCCACCTCACGATGTATCAATAAAAAGGATAATGAGTGTTGGTATAAGTGTTCAGAGTTTATCCAACCACTATACATGGACAAAGACCAGCTGGTTAGAATCGTTGTCAGGTCTTCTGACTGAAGGAACATATAGATAGTCTCTTTTTTATTGATTTAAAGTGGACTGGCACCTGTGAACTACACACCATAAGCACATGTAAAATACTCAATATAATTACAATGAAATAAAGAGAGTGAAATGTAAAATTGACAAGAATCCTAACGATTCTACATGCAGTCAAGGATCAGTGTTAAGAAGATAAGAGAATGATAGAGACATATTACCAAGCTTCAGATCAGATTTATGTCAGATTTAACTCACAAAACCTCCAGAGGTAGGAGAAAAAATAGTTGGAAACAAAGCTTTCACATCTAAAGTAATCAGAGAATTACAATTTTGATTAGCCAAGCCTAGTCAAGAACCATAGAGCCTATTAATAGAAGACTGTGAACAAGTTGAATCACAACCATAAAGTAACAAAGTACAAATAAATGTGCGCTCAGGCCAAGAAGGGACCACAAAAAAGCCAAATGTAGGTTTTTAAAAATGGGAAATTATACTACATCACTCCTTCAAATCCAGAATATCCACGTTCATTCATATCGAATGCATGCTGTCATCACAACACCATGTGAATGACAAAATTGTGGGAGAGAATAAAATGGTATGGTAGCATAGAGATCAGCATCACAATTGACTCATGTAAGGGTATTGGTGGCACGAGTGATTGAGCAACCAAAGATCCTTGATAGACTCAGGAGAACTGCACCCACCATTTAAAATACCATTAATAGTGCACAAACTAATGAAGGTGAGTACTGAAGCTAATGTTAGGCAAAATCCCCTCTATCTGCCAAAGTTAATTTGGATAAGAGCCTGTCTCAGCTGTTGAAGGACCATCCACTGTGTAAGATAGCAAGAGAGACCAAGGTTATAGTGTTATTGGTCTGTGGAAGACTTTTGCAAGCCGTGATTTGGCCTGGGGGAATATGATTGGTTTCAAAGGATAGGATTATAGTTAAGGAATAACTGGGCAGCTCATGTTTGGTACTCAAAGAGTTCCATATGTTAAGAGAGTTAAGGATGACTGGACCAAAGGTAAATTATAATTGGGCATAAGTCACTAGTCATTAGAGCGGTTTTAAGATCATCCAAAAAAACAAACGAAAAAAAAAAAAAACAATACTGCCTGGCATTTATTTAACAATCTTCTTTCTTATAAATGTAACTTATAGTATACTGTATCTGCTGCTGCACTGCACTCTTGTGTTTTTCCACCAACGAAATATACAAAAACTGATACACACACATGAAAATGTATAGCACACTTATGTACTTCTAAATTAATCTCTATTCAGTATATCGATCACCGTAAAGTGTGGTGTTGTTTTTTTGTTGTTGTTGTTTTTAAGTATTTTCCAGAGGTACATGTAAGGCCCTAAAAAACAATAGAAATACAGCGTAATATTGCTATGTAAATCATTTGCATTTGCGTTTGGCTGGGGAGATGGGGGTAGCAGATTTGCATGTCTGAATCTAAAAAAAATGACTGGGCTCTTCTTGATAGTCTACTAATTTTGAAATCAGTTGTAAATAGGAATTGAATTGGGATTTCCCTTTTTTTTAATGGATCGCTATTATCCAACATTACCTTTAAGTAACCTGCTAAGTTTGGTGCCATATTTCTATGTACATTTTTTAAGTTTTTATCTTGGAATCAATAATACCAATCAATCAAATATTATTTTAAAATGGTTTGAGGTGTGGATTAGTGTATAAACATAAGAGGGAGGTGTCGTCCTTGGATGGACACTACACTTTTACTTCTGGAATAATATGAAACGCTCCAACTAAATGAGGATAGTGATAGCTCTTTTTATGTTCAAGTTTGCTAGGGGATAATCTGCACTAGATAGTATTATTAATTTTGCATGCCACTAATCATTGGTTTGAGATGAACTACAGTGAGGTGAACCATATAGCCCTACCTGGTTAATAAAAAAGAAATGCTACCTTCTGAGAATAGGTACAAAGCTCATCAGTATGGGGATCTTAACTCTATAAGCTCCCATATATGCAAGCAGGACCATCGCAATCTTGTATGTCAGTCAATTTATACAGCAATATTACACTGTATTTTTATTATTCTTTATTCCCTTAAATGTACCTTGAAAATATTTAAAGAAACACTCTGTAGTGATTTGTATAATTTATAGAGATTAATTTACTAGTACATAAGTGTGCTCCACTTAATATCAGTCCACTTACGTTAACCTATTAGAGAGTGCTACACAACTATCTGTTCCAACTGTGTGCAATGTATTAATACACAAAAATACATGACATATCCAATCCCTTCCTCACTCTCCAGAAAAAAAATGTTCTATATAAATTTTTTAAACAACTCCACTGTGTAAAATGGATTTGCATTGCTCCGTCTTCATAACATTGTAGTAACATTAAATGGAAGATGACTAATATTTCTTTATATATGCTAAGAGTGGCACACGCATTTGTATTACGACAGACCTCTCATCAACCAACAAAAGGTAAATAATGGTGTTAATAATAATAATCATGGTGCATTTGTGCTTTCCCAGCCAACAAGTTTTGATGATAGTATACTATTGAAATGATGAAGTTTAAAAGAAAACATGAATCTCCCTCCTCCCCCCTTAAAGGAGGGCATTATATAAACAAATATATATATATATATATATATATATATATATATATATATATATATATATATATATATATATATATATATATTTATTTATTTTATTTATTTTTTTTATGTCAAGGAGGGAACAATATAAACAATTTTTTTATGTCATATATATATATATATATATATAAAAATATATATGACATAATATATATATATATATATATTGTACATGTCATATAGTAATATGGTACTGAATATGTAACATTGAATATTTTAGTTACGCTAAGGTCATTTGCAGAATTATAGCAATTATCCCACACAGAGCTACCAGCAATTTTCACTGTTAGAGAAAGTCAAAGTGAAGCCATAAAAGAGGACTTTGAGTGCGCACAGTATAATTAACAAACTCTGATAAGAGATGACATAAAACGCAAATAGTGAGCAATTTTAATAAATATCTTCTACAGCATTGGTAGGTGTTTTTGTTTTCTAAATTAAAACTCAATATATAAAAATGACTTCTAAATCTACCATATTAAAGTTATCTCTAAACCTCTCAATACAAATTGTTCACCAAGTTAATTACATTTTCTTTCCAAATGCGTGAATGGTCAAACGATGAACTGATATCATATTTAATTATCATAGGGTATTAGTAAATCTTGCTCGTGGGATGAATGACCACATGAAAGTGGTATTACAGAAATCCTGAATTAAATTAATTTTCATTTGATTAATGATTAATTGAAGATCTATGCCAAATTAAGTAAAAAGTGCATACCGAACAATTCAGTGATATCACTGTTGGGAGGATAAACTATTGTGGAGTTTTTAAAATTAATTTACTTGCAAATTATTTAGGATTTTGTCCTAATATTATTAACAATTTTATTTGCTCTGTTTTTCCCCCACACCATTTGTGTCATCCTAGGAGTTAATAAATGTGTAGGTTTTTATAAAAAATACCCCAGTCTCATTAGAGCTTATGCCATTAAGCTGAAAACAATAAGGTACATTTTTAGCATCTGACTCACCTGTGAGTGGTTTGCCTTGACTGGCAGGTGAGCTTACACTTTAATGGCTACTGCAGTAGTACTAAAAGCTTGTTTTTTTATGCACATAGGGATTTGGGATAGTGCAAAGGTAACTTGTTTTGTTATGATGAAATCATGTTATATCTTTTTTTATTGAATGAACAGAATTTTGAAAAAGCAAGGCTTTAGAACATTCCTTTTAACCATTTCCCTATGGGTATCATCTATACATGGTATTTTTAAAAAGTTTATTTTTGTCCAACCAAAATGTTTTTGTTTTTTTTATTCAGTAATGCACTATCTATGCATGCTGACGCAAAAATACATTTAAACATTACTTTCCAGGAAGCAAAATAAAAATTAAAAATACTTGAATTTGGTAGTGAAGCGGTTAAATACTCTAAAGCGCATCTGAAAAAAACGCAATACTATGATCATTAAACATATGTGCATCTGTGTCTTTTAGTTTACATCCTCAATATACTAATTTAAGTAAACAAATCAATGCTTATAAATGTCAAAGAAAATAATTATTTTCTTAATTCGCTAATACCATTTATTGTCAGAAGAGTTGAACACTAAGATTAAATGAAAATATCATCTGCACAGGTTTAGTTTTTTTCCTATAATGATTTATTTGACATAATATTTCAGTGGCTCTGCTCTGATTCTAATCGGCTGAAATAATATCCCTCAAGAGATAAGATCTCCAGAACAGGATGATCTAGGTTGTATTGTAACAGTAATCTTACACACTCTTGCTGACTTTTCCCAGCTCTTTCTTGCTAACCATAAATTATCTAAAATATAACTCTTTTTATCAATATAATATGAATAAACATAAATTATGTCCTTTGATTCCATCGTTTATAAATACATTGTCATTCCTAACTTTTTGTCACATTGTCATTCCTAACTCCTAACTGCCTCACTCCTGTCACTAACAAAGGGCCTCTGGGCCTGTGGGTGAGATCCTTGATCTCCTCACTGGCCCAAAGCAAGTGAGCAGGGCAGGCTCTCCTTCGGCTCCGGCACATGGGCAATGCTGTGGGGCCCCTATGCTTGTGGGGCCCCCGGGCAAGTGCCCAGCATGTCCATGTGGAAAGACGGCCCTGCAAACAGCATAAAACCAAAGGTCAGGCCTCCCCTGATTCAGCCTTCATTTTGACTCCATGCCTGCTGCATTGTTAAAGCCTGGTGGTTCTGCTGATTTAATACACTGCAGCAATGTGTAGGCAGGTTGACTGTGGGAAAACGGTCAGACACTGAGGAGGGATCCGCCGCTATTCGTGGGTTTTTCCCTTCTTTAATATGTTTGTTGTCTTTATATTCGTGTGCTGTGCTTGCTCCACGTTCGGGAGTGCTTCCACGAAGGGAATCCATTCGCCTCCCGAATGGGGACCACCTCAATGAACCACTCGATTAGAACGTTCGCACTTCGCAACAAGGTGTCCAACCACAAACCGCCAGAGAAGCCCTGGCTGCCAGTTATTATAGACGAATGCCAACCAGGGGGAGCATTCGCGGATGGTGTCTCACCTCATTCGTTTTCCGAACGAGGACATAGAAACATAGAATGTGACGACAGATAAGAACCATTTGGCCCATCTAGTCTGCCCAATTTTCGAAATACCTTATCTTCTAGTTAGGATAGCCTTATGCCTATCCCACACATGCATAAACTCCCTCACTGTGTTAACCTCTACCACTTCAGCTGGTAGGCTATTCCATGCATCCACTAACCTCTCAGTAAAGTAATACTTCCTGATATTATTTTTAAACCTTTGTCCCTCTAATTTAAGACTATGTCCTCTTGTTGTGGTAGTTTTTCTTCTTTTAAATATAGTCTCCTCCTTTACTGTGTTGATTGCCTTTATGTATTTAAATGTTTCTATCATATCCCCCCTGTCTCGTCTTTCCTCCAAGCTATACATGTTAAGATCCTTTAACCTTTCCTGGTACGTTTTATCCTGCAATCCATGAACCAGTTTAGTAGCCCTTCTCTGAACTCTCTCTAAGGTATCAATATCCTTCTGAAGATACGGTCTCCAGTACTGTGTACAATACTCCAAGTGAGGTCTCACCAGTGTTCTGTACAATGGCATGAGCACTTCCCTCTTTCTACTGCTAATACCTCTCCCTATACAACCAAGCATTCTGATAGCATTTCCTGCTGCACTATTACATTGTTTGCCTACCTTTAAGTCATCAGAAATAATCACCCCTAAATCCCTTTCCTCAGATGTTGAGGTTAGGACTCTATCAAATATTCTGTACTCTGCCCTTGGGTTTTTACTTCCAAGATGCATTATCCACATTAAATGTCAGTTGCCACAACTCTGACCATTTTTCTAGTTTACCTAAATCATTTGTCATTTGGCTTATCCCTTCTGGAACATCAACCCTGTTACATATCTTAGTATCATCAGCAAAAATACATACCTTATCATCAAGATCTTCTGCAATATCACTAATAAAAATATTAAAGAGAATGGGTCCAAGTACAGAGCCCTGATGTACCCCACTGGTGACAAGCCCAAGCTTTGAATATACTCCATTGACTACAACCCTCTGTTGCCTGTCACTCAGCCACTGCCTTACCCATTCAACAATATTGGAATCCAAACTTAAATATTGCAGTTTATTGATAAGCCTTCTATGTGCAACAGCATCAAAAGCCTTACTGAAATCTAGGTAAGCAATGTCTACTGCACCACCCTGATCTATTTTAGTTACCCAATCAAAAAAATCAATAAGATTAGTTTGGCATGATCTCCCTGAAGTAAACCCATGTTGTCTCTGATCTTGAAATCCATGTGTTTTTAGATGTTCAACAATCCTATCCTTTAACATGGTTTCCATCACCTTCCCCACTACTGAAGTAAGGCTTACTGGCCTATAGTTGCTTGACTCCTCCCTATTACCTTTCTTGTGAATGGGCACAACATTCGCTAACTTCCAACCTTCTGGGACTACTCCTGTTAACAATGATTGGTTAAATAAATCTGTTAACTGTTTTGCTAGTACACCACTAAGCTCTTTGAATAGCTTTGGGTGTATTCCATCAGGCCCCAAAGGACCTCCCTGGTACCTTTTGGAATGTTCACACCATTCAATTAGAACGTTAACAACTCGCAACATAAGTGTGAAACCGCAAGGGAAGTAATTAATGAGTGCTCCCCTGGGTTTACCTTTACCACTGCAGTTCTTGATGACTACTATTTCCATGAGACTCGCGTAGCCATTCAGCTTGCTAAGTGTCATGAGAAATCTTATGTGCTTTAACTGAAGTGTTACAGGTGTAAGATACAAGTGTCATAAAGCATAAAAATATTTTTTCTTTTATAAAATAATATATAAAAAAAATAACAACAACATAAATGGCCACTAGGTGACCCTGTAAGTAACACATTTGCCTATAGAAGATTGGTTTGGGGTTTACACTTGTAATCCTAAAAAAACAAAATAAAAACATTTAGGTAATAATCCCTTTGCCAACATATTTCAGAATCTATGTTCTGTATTGCTTTCTTCTCTCCTTAAGGGAATATTGGAAAGATCAGAAAGCTGTTTCAATTTTCGTGTTACATAAGTATCAGCTTACTAAATAAAGAAATAATTATTTAGCTATGTCTGATCCTAGTTACTGATCAACATATATGAGTACAAAATACAGAAATCATATTAGCCTCATTCTTCTTTTATAGACCTTTTTGTATAGCTTTAATCGATAACTTTTAAACGTTAAGTTTTATTGAACTTCCTTAACATAATGACAGTACTCCTGCTCTCTTTTCTTTTTGGTATTGTTTTTTTATCCAATTCATTCTGTTATACACTTATTTTTCTATTTTGGACTAGGATGAAAAACACTTGTAATAATCACAATAATCACAATTTTAAATTGAAGATACAGATATTGTAATTGCAATATGTAGTTAGGAGTATTTGTGGACTGTAAGAAATGTTGAATCATCTATAATAGAGCACAATTATATTATACATTCTCAACTATTTCCTATGTTTACAAAGAAAACAAACGATTTGAGTAAATCTTTTAGAGGGAAACAATGATAATGATGTTGCAAATTGCATGACCTTTTTAAAACCATTCTTGTTTTCCATGTAGGGGAATCTTTCTACGTGATAATACAACACTCTTGAGACTGTCCAGAATATTGTTCACATGGAAGCAAATCATTCGCAGATCAGCATCAAATAATAATGTTGTCTTTCCAAAATAATTCTAATTGAAACACTATAAATTATGGAGACGCAATCCATAGAGAACTACATATGCCGAGGTGTATTTTGAAGTGCAACATTAAGCATCTAATCAATAATTACTGCACATTCAGTAAGAAAGTTTCATTATAATGAGTATGAAGCATTTGCAAGTATTAACATAACCACCACACCGGGATATTTTTTACAGTATTATTTATCCTTACAATTTTATGGAATAATTTATCATTCTTTTCACGGCATCCTTAAAGGGACACTATAGTCACCAGAACAACTAGAGCTTATTGAATTTGTTCTGGTGAGTAGAATCATTACCTTCAGGCATTTTGCTGTAAACACTGTCTTTTCAGAGAAAATGCAGTGTTTACATTACAGCCTAGTGATAACTTCACTGGCCACTCCTCAGATGGATGTTAGAGATCCTTCCTGGGTCATGGCTGCCTAAAATGCATCCAAACATTCAGTGTCTCCTCCCTCTGCATGCAGACACTGAACTTTCCTCATAGAGATTCATTGTTTCAATTAATCTCTATGAGGAGATGCTGATTGGCCAGGGCTATGTTTGAATCATGCTGGCTCTGCCCCTGATCTGCCTCTTCAGTCTCAGCCAATCCTATGGGGAAGCATTGTGATTAGATCAGGCTACCACTTCTGATGATGTCAGCAGACTGCTTGTTTTTCTGAGGTCTAACAGCATGCAGAGTTACAGCTTCAGGCTTGAATATAGTAAGATTTTTACTATATTTATGGAGGTATGTGAGGTCCAGGGCGGCTAGATGGTGGGTTTAACACTATAGGGTCAGAAATACATGTTTGTGTTCCTGACCCAATAGTGATCCTTTAATAAAGTCACCTGTGCCATAGCAGAAACATACATTATAACATATCCGTAAGTTAACAAGTCATTATCAAACAGAAGTACAATTCAATCTGTGAAGAGCATGCAGGAATAATCTGTTCTGCATAAAGAACTTGTGTGGAAATACCTTAAGCACTGACTTAAACCCTATTTTTAAAAAAAACAAAACAAAAAACAAAACAATATATAAATATCCACTCTAACACTCTAACCATTATAATAAAATTTTCTAACAAGTATTTATTAACAAACATGGGGATATTGATAAACTGAAGGTCAATGTGTCTACCTACTCCTCTTTACTTTGGAGTCAAAAATGGGTGGGAAGGGAGTCAGGGTGATATGTGGTTATATCTCAATGAAGCTCATCAGCATCAGTTTAACAGATAGTAAAATTCTGAATTTCTCTGTTCACTTATAGGAAATTCTCAGGCACATAAAAAGCCAACCCACCCGGTGTAATTGATAAGGTCGGGTGTTATTTATAAGCTTAAGTTACGTGGACATGGAAAGCGTACAATGCCACCCTTGGTAAACCTTTTCATAACTGGAATTCTGCTCAAAGTCTCTACCTTAAACTGGTGGTGTTGCGCAAGATATACAAACTTTCTCCAGCATTGGAACACTGAGTACGTGTGTTTTTGTCAAGGCTTCTCAAAATGATTGCATGTACCTTCACACCTGAAACTCTGCAGTCTGGATTGCACTGATTGATCAAAGAGTATCTTACTCATACAATAAGAGCTGTTCACTACTATAGTTGTTTACCCAAGTCCTTGTATATCATCAAAAGTAAGCAATAGTTTGACCAGCAGAAAAAAGTGAATATAAGGAATATATAGGAATATTTATATAAAGATGATAATCATACCGTTATTGTAAGACTTCAATTTAAATAGAGAAAAGGGTGACTAACTGAAAATAATAATAAGAAAAAAAAAAAGGAAACAGAATAAGGGAAGAAGCACAGAATATTGTGTCAAGTCATCAATACAGATTTTAGATAAAAAACTGAGTAATCTTCAAAACTCCACAATGGATGGAATGGAGGGAGGAGGAGGCTGGAGGAAGCGACTCACATAGCAGCTTAGAGGCAAAGGACAGGCTGGAGTGAGCTGCTGCTGCATGCTCACTCCCACCAGCCTCAGCCAGGACCAGAACCCCAAGCAAGCCAGTGTGTGTGTGTGTGTGTGTGTGTGTGTGTGTGCATCTGTGTGTCAGTGTGTGTGTCTGTGCTAGTGTGTGTATATGTTAGTATGTGTCTCTGAGTCTGTGTGACAGTATGCATCTGTGTGTCATAGTGTGTATCTTTGTGTCTCTGTGTGTATGCTTCAGTGTGTATATGAATGTGCGTGCATGTGTGTTAATGTGCATGTATATCTCTGTAAGTATGTGCATACATCCCAGCAATCAAACACCAACACAACACACAACAAATGTACCCCTACCACCACAAACATTACATACAAAAACACCATTGAATTCAAACTTCAAGTGTATATACAAACATTTAAACACCAATACTACACACAAATGTACATTCACATTGAAAAGCCAACACTACATCCAAACACACCCCTACACGCAAATGGAAACATTACATACAAACAGACCCATATATTAAAATGCTAAAATTATTTAAAAACACCAACTTTGCACACAAAACCACACCTGCTCCTAAGTATTACAATCAGTTTAATATCTTTAGAAATTAGTGTATATATATATATATATATATATATATAAATATATATATATATATAGCGCAGCACTTGCTTTATATATACATATATACACATATATACAAAAAAGCAAGTCCTGCGCTCAAACTCCCATCACTCTTTGGCGGCAGCAACGACCATAGTACATATCAGCCCCAATACATATAGTAAAAAAAAAAAAAACCCACCTGAGAGGTTTGCCTTGACGTGGCAGGCGGGCATTCCTTCCAATGGCCATTGGAGTAACTAAATAACCTCAATTTGTTTAAAAATACAAAGGGATTTAGGAGAGAGCGCAGGTAACTTTTTTCTTTGGTTTATACTATATATATATATATATATATATATATATATATATGGAAGGCATATGCCTGAGATTTTGGGAGGGATTATTGGTCTTATTTAAACCCAGTAACCCCTGCTTACCTGTCGTCGCCGATTTCAGAAGTTTCTCTTCTGGTTCATAGACCTCTGACGTCATTCCACTTTCAACGCAACGAACCCAGCTTCTTACAAACATTTCGTATGCTTATGTGAGTATTAAAAATGCACGAACACTTTTTCCCGGCTAGTCGCACCTAAACCGTAAGTCATATCCCTAAACGAACGCTATATATTTCCTTTTGTTTCCACATTTTTCTGTGGGATTCTTTCGGCTAAAACTTCCACTTGCGCACAAACATATATAGTCGTTCTCTGCATTTATGTATTAACCGCATTCGGCAGTTTGCTCATTTGTACTCTCAGATGTACAATTTCTGTTAAGACTCTCATCAGTTCGCATCCCATTTCAGGCATTGTTTCATATTTCAATTACTGTTACTATGTGTCTGTTTTGCCTTCTTAATCTCTTGTCCTTCTGCAGGCTTTTGGTGTTAAATGGCTACTGCACCACTTTTATTATTATTGCCATTTATATTGTGCCAACAGATTCCGTAGCGCTGTACAATATTATTAGAGGGGGGATTTAACTATAAATAGGACAATTACAAGAAAACCTACAGAAACAATAGGTTGAAGAGGGCCCTGCTCAAATGAGCTTACAGTATATAGGACTTTGTCATTAATATGTAACATTGCCAGGGGAGATTGCTGTACAATCAATACCCCTAGGTCTATACACTACACAATATGTTTCCATAGTCACATATATATAATTCATTTAATTTGTTACATGTCGGTTTAAAAGTATTATTTCATCAGTTTATTAAATTCAAACAGTTTATAAAACTTGCATAAAGGTTCAAGTTAAATAGATTAAAAGTGTTTTGTTTTGTTTTTCTCTTTCCTTTCATTCTCTTTCCATCTCTCTTTCCATTCCTCCTTCCCTCCAAATTAATACGTTTATAAGTTGATTGATACTATCCAATATAAAATTAAGTTCAGAGAGTACATAATTAGGTAGGTCTGAAGCTTTGTTTTCTTTCCTTTTCCAGTAATTCTTTCCGTTTATAACCAAAGTGTTTCCCATCTTTTTCCCTCCATCAAATATGAAGGTTTAGTACGCCATCTGATCTCCTATTCAACCTAAATACACCTAAGTCTGGTTAGTAATTTCAGGCTACTTTAAAATGTACCCCCACACCCTCCTTTCCCTTCTCCTCCGCCGGTACATTTTACTTCTCACATTACGTTGAGATAATCTCACGTCCAACTAAATTTTTTTTTATAATTTATATTGTTTAGGTCTAGGAAGTCATCTCAAGCACTTAAACATGCCCTACCAGTACACTAGCAAGGTATGTGTGTTAAAAAATATAGATACTTTTACTTTAACCTTACTAAATATGAAGTAAGCGTTTAAAAAGTCCACGCCAATTAGGAATAATTTCTTCATAGCCTTCCTTGCCTTAAGTTGAGCGGTCACGCAAGGCCAACTCCCATCCTCACGCTCGGAGGTACAAGCCCAACGGCCCAACTCATAGTTAGTGCCTTGCATTGTGTCATAGTCAGGGCCTCACCTGTCACGGCCAATCTATCTTGAATCTCATAAATGTCGCTGAGAGGCCAACACCCCGCCACTTACGTCAGTGGCACCAAAAGCCCCATGAGCCAAATCATAGGTAGAGCCTCTCAAAGTTACTTGGCAAGTAGTGAGGGTGTCACCTGTCACTAGAAGTAGATTTATACTTACACAAGCTGGTGGACCTAGCTTATAAATATGGAGGCTACACGTTCTACGATTACCATAAGTCCTTTTCAGCTGGATCCGCTGCATCACTGGCTCAATTCAATAGTCATACTGACTGGGGCCAATTAGACACAGAATTGTTTTTGCAGACCTTTTGCGGGACTTAAAACACCAGATTCTGTCCCAATAACATTGCTTTACCCTCCACTATCAATGCCAACTCAGAGTTTCAACCAAATATGACTCAAAGAGAGTTGAAAGATAAATTAGGCAGGCCTATCATTTTTCTTGGGAAAGCTCAAGTATGTAATAACCTAATGCAGGGGGTGTAGTTACAGTGCTTGCAGACGTCTTCAAGTTTGTTCACTTTGTTTCAGAGCACACGCTAAAACAATGTGGCCGAATAAATTGTTCCCCAAAAAATCATTAACCCCAATAAATGTACCCAATTTGCAACGTTACCTAACTGATTATCCTTCTTCAAATCTTGTCGACTTTCTCACCTCCGGTTTCTCCAATGGGTTTCACACGGGCTTTGATGCACTCCTCACAAGTATTCTAGAATTCCCCAACCTACAATCCGCACTCACAGACCGACTTGTCTGCAGGAACTCCTCAATAAAGAATTGGAAAATGGTTTTAGGATAGGGCCCTTCACTACCCAACCATTCACTTCTTGGAGAACGAACCCTCTAGGCATAGCTACAGGTAAATTTAATAATAAAAAGAGACTCATCATCGATTTCTCAGCACTCACTCTTCCACTACCCCTAGTTTAAATGCACTA
Source organism: Pelobates cultripes (assembly GCA_933207985.1). Taxonomy (NCBI): domain Eukaryota; kingdom Metazoa; phylum Chordata; class Amphibia; order Anura; family Pelobatidae; genus Pelobates; species Pelobates cultripes. The sequence continues at coordinate 258,347,018 of OW240912.1, forward strand.
ATACCATCAGAGGATTTCTCTTTACAATATGCAAAAATTGACGATGCAATACAAGCTATTTTTTTCAATGTTAATTTTTTTTTATTATTATTTTCATTTCTTACATGCACAGAAAAAACAACATAAATTATAAAACACGATAACATGAAAAAAAATAAAATAAAAATACATAAATAAAATAAAATTTTGCTTTTCTTTGCTTTTGCCTTAATTTCATTTGTAATCCTTATATTCAACTCATACAAGTGTGCAAAGTAAAAATAATTGTAATTGACAACTAGTTCTTACTCACAAACGGAATGCCCAGCATATTCGTCCTATTTTAACAGTTTTAACAATTTTTTGCTTAACTCTTTCAGCTTTGCAGTCATACCCTATCAATTATTCATTAATATTCAATAATGTACACGCTTTAACCTCATATCTGTTTTAGTCTATCCCTCCTTTTGCTATAACCTCTATTTATACCTTACACCTATATGCTAACCAATCTTGCCATGCTTTTTCATGGCCACCTTCTCTTCCTTCTATTTTATTTAATATTCTCTCATATCGATACGTCTTGTCTACTCTTTCCTGCACTTCCAAGATATTTGGTGGGATTGTTTTTTTTTTTTTCTAATTTTGAGCAATGCTTATTTTTGCAGCGATTAATATATGAATAATAACTACATTATTTTGTATTCGACACTAATCTTGGTATATGTGTAAAAGATAGAACTCATGGAAATTTGGTATTACTGTATCCATTAAAATTTGAATTAATAATTTAATATCATTCCAAAACTGTGTAAGACGAGAGCATTCCCAGAAAATATGTAATAAAGTTCCCTTCTCCCTTTGACACCTCCAGCACCTGTCAGAAGTAGCATCATACATTCGAGACAATTTTGCAGGAAATAAATACCAACACATTAATATTTTGCTATAAGCTTCCCAATATGTAAGGCTGTGAGATATTTGTTAAGTGATTTGTATGGCTTGATACCAATGGAATAGATGAAAGGTTTTTAATAGGTCTCGTTCCCATAATATCATATAAGGCAACTTTTCTTCCCCATTTACATATAAAAGGCGTTTATAGCATATTGAAAGAGGTTTACTCTCCATATAAGGGTTCAAACAGAATTTACCCAACCAAGTCACTAAGGCCATATCTAATTTTGACAGCTTATTTTCTAACAAAAAAATATTGATCTTTAAATACGAAAATACCTCTTTATTCGGAAGGGCAAACTCTGCCTGCAAACTAGGATACGATTTGATCCCTACCTCATTATATAACATATGCACTTTACTAATGCCATTAGTTTCCCAAATATTCAAATTTAAATCTTGTATAAAGTACTTTATTACATATAATGGTGCTAGGACTAATAGTTTTACACCTTTTAGCAATTTAGGAGTCCATTTTGACCAATGATAGAGCATTAATTTTGTCGTAGAAAGCATGTTTTTGCTTATTGACCTATTCATTAAGGTCTTCCATAAAAGCTTTTCTATTAAATAGGGTTTAGCGCAAGCTTGTTTCAGTTTTAACCATACTGGTGAATTTAAACGGAAAAGTACTGCCAAAGCATAGGACAACATAGATGTCTGATAATATTTAATAATATTAGAAATGCCCAATCCGCCTTGTAGATATGGAAGCTCTGTAAGCCTAGCTGCCACCCATGGCGGTTTCTTTTCCCATATATATGAGTTAAACATATGTTGAAAATGTTTTAATACATTTTTTGGCACAGCCATAGGAATAGTTCAAAAAAGATACAATATATGGGGTAAGGCCATCATTTTAATTGTATGTGCACGTCCTAACCAAGATGTCCCCAAAGCCCCTCAGTTTTTTAGCTGATCTTTTAATTTATGTAATACAGGAATATGATTGTGCTTAATTAAGAGAGAGCTCGTTTTAGTAAGTTTTATCCCCAGGTATGTTAAAAAATCTTTGCGCCAATCAAACAAGTAAGTACCTGCTATTTGATTTATCTCTGCTTTGGGTTTTTTTAGCATTATTTTTATAATAGGGGATCATGCTATATCTTTCCAACAGTTTTACTAAGTATAAAAATGATTCTTTAGGTTTTAATACAAATAAAAGTGCATCATCAGCAAAAAGAGCTAATTTTTGTTCCCCAATCAGGGTTTTTAATCCACATATACCAGCATGTTGTTTTATGTGTCTAATCAAGGGCTCTAAGGTTATTATAAAAATGAATGGGGAAAGTGAGCACCCCTGGCGTGTTCCATTTGAGATCTCAAATTTAGAGGATATAAAACCAGTATTCATGACCTTCGCTGATGGTTTTGAGTATAATGCCATAATATTGTTCACAAAGGATTTCTGGAGGACATGCTCCATATAACCCCAATTCAAACGATCAAACGCCTTTTCAGCATCCAAAGCAAGCAAAATCCCCTGATAATTATTAGTACTTGCCCATTCTATAAGATTAATATAATGTTTTGTATTATCCTCTACTTGTCTACCTGAAACAAAACCAGCTTGCTCCTCTGAAATAAGCCCCAATAGGATCAGTTTTATTCGAGATGCCAATACTTTAGCATATATTTTTATATCTACATTTAAGAGTGAAATGGGCCTGAGGTTGGCGTATTCTGTTGGTGATTTACCAGGCTTAGGAAGGGTTACTATAAATGCCTCTAACATTTCCGGCGGCATCGCGCTTGATGTTTTAAACCTATTAAAAAGCTTCGTAAGAAATGGTGTCAAAATCGGTTCCATTTTGATATAATAATAGTTAGAAAAACCATCTGGCCCTGGTGCTTTATGTTTGGGAAGAGCCAATATAGCTTTGCTTATTTCGTCTTCTGTAAATGGCTCCACCAACATCTGTTGTTGACTCACTGAAATTTTAGGAAGATCTATTTCCTCCAAAAATTTCTCTATTTCAGAGCTAGAAGGCTGTAATATATTTGAGTCTTCCGTTAAATTATAAAGTTTCCTATAATAACTTGCTAATTCAGCTACAATGTCTTTTGGGTTAAATAATTTACAATTATTCATCGAGATCATATAGGGGATTTTTGTTTGAAGATAATTTGTTTTTAGCATATTAGCTAACATTTTTCCTACTTTATTGCCGTGAATATAAAATTTAAATTTTAATGCTCTCATATATTTTTCTGTTTCTGCTAATGACAATACAGCGAGTTCCTTTCTTACTTTAGCTATTTGACTACCATGCAATCTATTTGGTTTAAGTTTATTTTCCTCTTCCAATTTAGATAGTACCTGAAGTAATCTTAAACATTCAGCATCCATTTTCTTTTTACTGCTATCCCCTGATTTTATAAAAAAAGCCCCTCATTACAGCCTTTTGTGCCAACCATAACGAGGAGGCTGCTATATCATCCTTGTCATTTTCCTGAAAATATTTAATAAGTGCCTTCTTAGCTTCTAAATTTTTTTTATCATCCTCCAACACTGCCTTATTCATTCTCCACGACCCCATTCCCCGTCCTGGGTATTTAGCTTGAAATGTAACTATAACCGGTGAATGGTCTGTGCACTTCTAATATATAATTAAAAGTAGGTTTATCTATTATGCACATATCTAACCTTGAGTATGTCATATGTGCAGAAGAGTAAAACGTATAATCTTTATGCATAGAGACATCGCTAGGTGTCATAGAGATCGTAATTATTGATCAATTTCCTTAGTTTCTCACTATTACTATACAAGCTATTAATAACTTCGGCAAGGCAGCTTGGTTAAGCATAACAGACATCACAAATGCTTTAAAACTCCTACCAATTCATCAATCACTCTGGTATCTGCATGTTGTTAAGTGGGAGAATAAATACCATTTCGCGACTAGACTGAGTTTTGGCTCCAAAAGTAGCCCAAAAATCTTTGATATTTTCGCAGAGACCTTGACCTGGTTCTTACTTAACAAAAGCAGATTGCCAGTAGTGATTCACTACCTTAACGATTTTCTCTCCATTGAACCACACTACTACACACCGTACAGTCTACAACACATTTTTTTTCTATTTAAGGATTTAGGAGTTCCGGTAGCCCCAGACAAAACAGAAGGTCTCAGCACCGAAATAACTTTCCTGGGTATCACACTAAATTCAGTTTCCATGCAAGCTAGGCTGCCTCAGGAAAAGGTAGACAGGATTTTAACCTATATTGAAGTCTGCACCACGAAGGAATTACAGTCACTTTTAGGATCACTCAACTTAGCTATGAGGATTATTCCTCAAGGAAGTTTTTTCATCTCTAGAATTCTCTCTCTTTAACACAGTCTTCCTGATGACCACATCTCTTGCCACATCTCTTTGAGACAAGCATACAACACCATTAAAATGTACTTGACAGGCATACAACATTAGATTTAACTATATACCCAAACAAAACTCCAATCTTATCTTCATATCTGGTCAAAAGTGTCCACAAAGGTATTCAGAGACTAAAGTATCAGAACCCCCTTAAAAGACTTCTCATAGACAGCAACATCTTAAAGGGACACTCCAGGCAGCCCTTTTTACTCACCTCGTTCCAGCGTCGGGAGCCTCGTGAAGCCGCGTCCCCTATTTCGTCAAAATGCCGAAATAGGCGGGCACGAGCAGGGAGCAAACAGACGCTTCCATTCGGAAGCGTCATTGCTCCCTTGTGCGCATGTGCGGTGAAGCATTCATGTCGCCCTATGAAGTCCTGAGCGCACTACCGCGCATGACAGCTCAGCTTGTGGTCTTTGCCCGCCCCCTCTCCTCTGCTGACAGGCAGGAGAGAGAAGGCGCGCACAGAGTGCCTTCTCTCTCCTGCACACGTCAGACGTATTTTAATATGTCTGATGTGTACATGGCCTTTTTAGGGCCATACATGATAGGAAGTCCCTTTGGTGGCTGTCTGAGTGACGGCCACTGGAGGTATTCCTATCAATCAATGTAAACACTGTATTTTCTTAGAAAATACAGTGTTTACATTAGATTGCCTGCAGGGAGCTATAGATCTCACCTGAACAACTACATTAAGCTGACATTCAGGTGACTATAGTGTCCCTTTAAAGGACCACTATAATGCCAGAAAAACATACTCGTTTTCCTGGCACTATAGGCTCTGGGGGGAGGAAGGAGTTAAACTTACCTCTTTCTCCAGCGCTGGGCGGGGAGCTCTCCTCCTCCTCTCCTCCCTCTTCTCCTCTTCTTCGGCTGAATGTGCATGCGCGGCAGGAGCCGCGCGCGCATTCAGCCAGTCCATAGGAAAGCATTCACAATGCTTTCCTATGGACGCTGGCGTCTTCTCACTGTGATTTTCTCTGAAACTGCTATGTTTATAAAAAAAAGGGTTAACCCTAGCTGGACCAGGCACCCAGACCACCTCATTAAGCTGAAGTGGTCTGGGTGCCTATAGTGGTCCTTTAAGGAAGATCTCTGAATTAGTAGATAATAACCCTTTCCCACTAATCTGGTAATCAAGTTAGCGGCATATTTGCCATTTTACGGTTTCTTGAGACCCAAAGAATTTTTTGTAGAAAAAGCATATGACCTTAAGTCATGCCGTAAGCAAAAACACTTAGCAAAAGTGTACGACCATTATATTCTGGCAATCCCTCATACCAAAACTAGCCAGACAGGAAATCCTCTGCATGCAACAGATACATTCCAAACCCAGAGTAGGAAATCAGACTTGCTTTCCATAATATGTCAAAATAATGTTTCTTGTGAAATAAATAAAAATCGTTTCATAACTTTTGCCCTCATTTTTTTACAGGTCTAACCTTCAGTCGTTTTCGGCACACCTCAACCGATTTTGTTCTTATCAAACTACATTCATTTTAACCATATGTTCCACTATTATCCAGTACACAAATATATATAGATATATATATAAAAACTAAATTTGCTATCAGTGGATGAATTTCCCCAGTATTCACAGTACAGAACACATAGTTAGCACACAGCTTAGAGTTATTGCAGAATAAGTGGCTATTTCTCCCTCTCTGTTACTGAATCATATCATGACAAGCTGTCACAATATAATCCATTATACTCTCTTTGCCAGTCCACAGTGATCAGCACAGTACTCCATACTGGGATATCCTTTATGGAAGACCTAACAGTTTCCTTTTGCCCTCTCACAAAGGATAAGTGAAAGTTAAGTCAGGGCAAGCTGCTTTGTGTCAACAACCACTTGCTAGCAGTCTTTATGTGCTTCTTGGAGGCAAGGCAGGCTGGCATTCAATCCAGCAAGAAATGAGGAGCAAGTTCTAAACACAGCTCCAGACGGCTTTTGCTGTAATGATGCATGACATCACTAGAATGCAAGTCGCAAGGGAGCTGTCACATATTCATCCTCACCTTGTGGTATCTGCAGTAGTAATTGCCTTCCTGACAAGAAAGGAAGTGCCGCTCAGCAGGCTTGTTGGTCTAAAGAAGTTAGAGAAGCTTTTGAACGTCTTAAAAAATTGTTTGCTTCTGCTGACATTTTGTTGCATCCTGACACTAGCAAAATCTTCATACTGGAGGTTGATGCCTCGGAAACTGGGGTGGGGGCTGTTCTTTCTCAAAGGGAGAGTCAGGATACCCATTTGCATCCATGTGGGTACTTCACTAGAAAGTTGTCTCCAGCAGAGCGTAATTATGATATTGGTAACAGAATTGTTGGCCATTAAAGAATGGCAACATCTTTCAGAGGGTTCCAATGGCCCCCTTTTGATCATAACTGACCACAAAAATGTGGCATATATAGGTGATGCTAAATGTCTTCTAGACAGGCTAGATGGTCTTTGTGCTTATCTTGCTTTAACTTTATTATAACTTACAGACCTGGTCCCAAAAATGTTAAAGCGGACACCTTATCTAGACAGTTTGACATTGAATTGGAACAAGAGACATCCCCTATTGTTCCAACTGAGTGTATCATTGCTTCCACTGTTTTTTCCTTATCATCACCTCTGCTTGGTGCTATCATGGAGGCTCAATCCCAGGCACCTTGCAATAAACATATAGATAAATAGTTTGTTCCTTTGATTGAAAGAGAGAAGGTAATGAGGGTGTTCCACAACAATGTGACTGCTGGGCATTCAGGCATTAATAAGTCCATATCCGCTATCCCAAAATCATTTTGGTGGGATTCACTCAGGAAAGATGTCTAGGAATATATGCAGGTCTGTTCGGTATGTGTAGTTTCTAAGGTTCCTCATAAACTTCCATATGGATTATTACATCCACTTCCTGCACCTAGTATTCCATGGTCCCATTTGTCCATGGATTATATCGTGGAATTTCTTAGTTCAAATGGCTATACCACAATCCTTATGGTGGTTGACCACTTTTCCAAGATGGGTAATTTTATTCCACTCAAAAAATTGTCATCCTCACAAGACCTGGTTCTTATTTTTATACGACATTGTCAGACTACATGGTATTCCAAAAATATTGCGTCTGACAAGGGTTCTCAGTTTGTGTCCCAATAAACAGTTGGGTATTGAATTGTCATTCTCTTCTTCTTACCATCCCCAATCCAATGGCACAGCTGAGAGAGCTAACCAATTGTTGGAATTGTATTTACGTTGTTTTGTGAATAGCACACAAGATAATTGGTCCAAATTGTTGCCCTGGGCCGAGTTTACCAGGAACAATGCTACCTTGACTCTTCCGGACATTGTCCATTCTTTGCCAGTAATGGTCGTCATCCTACTGTCTTTTTCTCTGACGCAGCTATTCCTGCTCTGGATGATCACCTCACTTCTATTCATGAGACTTGGACCAGAATTCACTCCGCTCTCGAGACTGCGGCTGCTCGTTTCAAATTTCATGCTGATAAACGGCAGGGTGGGTGAGAGGGTGTGATTATCATCGCACAACATCAAACTGAAAGTTCCTAGCATGAGGTTTGCCAGTAGATTCCTTGGTCCATTGCGTGTCATTCTGAGAATTAAGCCTGTTTTCTATTCTCTGGCACTTCCTGCCTCCTTACGTATTCCTAATACACTTATGTTTCCTTAATCAAACCGATTATTTGCAATAGGTATACTGTCCCAAGTGTTCCCCCTCCTCCATTAGTTGTTTCTGGACAGGAGGAGTATTAAATCTCCTCCATAATTGATTCCAGATTTTCTCGTGGTTCTTTACAGTATTTAGTTGATTGTAGGGAGTATGGGTCTGCCGAGCGTTCTTGGGTTCTGGCTTCCGACATTCATGCTGGCCGCAAGATTCATTCTTTCCATGCCAAGCTTCCTCTCAGGCCTGGTCGTGCCCGCCCGGTGGGCAGTCTTCAGGTAGGGGCTAATCGCACATATTCATCCTCACCTTGTGGTATCTGCGGTAGTAATTGCCTTCCTGACAAGAACGGAAGTGCCACTCAGCAGCCCTGCGCCAGTATACCTGACTTCTGCAACGTGTTGGTGGATGCTGACCGCTGTGGATCCATGGCATTTTATAGCCCCACATCCGCCCACGGTAATGGCGACGTCAACGTGCATGTGACGTCACGCAAAACACGCGCAAGCACATTCTGGGATCAAAGGCTAGTTACGGCCAATCAGATCTATAGGAGACTTATGTAAACTCATTTTTACTTTTTCTCATTGCCCTGTCATGGTTTCCCTTAGATGGTTATCCGAGAGTGTGTTCCTGATCATGTGTTTCTGGTTATTGACTTTGGTTTAGTTTTGACTTCCCTGACTTTTGGTATCCTTGACTATTAGTTTTCCCTTATCGCTGTGTCCCATTCTGTGTCCCTGACCTAGGCTAGTATATTGACTTTTCTTACGTTAAGTCCGGCCATTCTAAGGTCCGGTTGGACGTTACCTTTAGTCCTAGGTGTGACACAATTCTGTGTGCTGGATCAACTGTAATCCTGACAGAAGCTCTGTTTAGAACTCGCTAAAAGCCCATCACTTCTGTAGCTGCATCACTTGGGGATGAGTTTCCCCTGGCAAGCCAGACGGAGACCACACATTAAATAAGAAAAAAAGATAGGGAGAGAAAATTCCAAAATAGGAGAAAGGGACACACAGAAAAATGGGGACACTGGAAGAAATCGGGTCAGGTGGAGATATGAGGACACAGGAATGAATATGAACAAGTAGAGAGATGGGGACACAGTAAGGAATAGGGACACATAGGGAGATGGTGGCACAAGGAAAAATTTAGACACAGGGAGTAATGGGGACACATGGAAAAGTGGGGATTGGTGACATAGGAAGAGATTTAAACAGAAGGAGAGATGAGAACACACATGGAGAGATGGAATAGAAATGACAGTGGGACCAGTTACAGGAATGAGGACAGGAAGAGGCGACAGGGATGAGAAGAAACAGACATGAGGACAGGAGGCAAAACATGGATGAGAAGAGGAAAAGGCATGACAACAAGGTAACAATGGGAAGCACAGGTCTGTCTTTACAGCATTGTAGGTCCCTGGGCAAAGCTGCACAACCACTCACAGGAATAAAAATGTAAATTATCGATACAATTAAGCTTGTATTTATTGGTACCTCCAACAAAATCAGTATTTAAACATTAAAAAACCTGCTGTACTGCAGACATTAATCCACACAAACATTTGGACAATATCACATGAAGATGAAAAACAAGAAATTCAACATAAAATTTGTACTTGATAAGTCAGACAGAGATGGCACAATTCAAAATGACTATGAATTAATTTATTATTAATCAAGCCTATGGGGCCCCTATGCTCTTTAGGACCCTGGCAACTGCCTAGCATGCCAATGCATAAACACAGCTCTGGGGGATGAAGGAACAAAGTGAAATAGGGTAACAAGTGGTATAAAATGGAAAAGAAGATGCATATACCTTCATGTATTTCCACACACATATATACTACTGCATTGGCACTCCAAACAAATAAAATACATATCCTTGCATTTACACACATGCCATGGGTAATAACAAAAAATAATTAATTATGTGCCAAGTACATTTTAGCCTTGGCTAGTAGCTCAGGAGAGGAAATTTTGAGCAATGACTTATGGTATCACTAAGTAGTTTATAATTATGACAGACTAATTCCCAATAATATGTGAAGCACTTAACGCTACCATCAACTAAAAGCCACCAATGTTGTGTCCACTACTGTGATAAGCCACATAATGGAATGTTTTAGTCATTGAGCCAAGGAGCAGCCAAAGGGTCCCATTGTTAACAAAATAAAAAGCAGTGGGTATCCACAAACAATGGTACAAAACTTGGGAAGGCCTCACAGATGCCTCCTTATCCCCATACCTTTAAGGAGGAGAGCTGAGATAATGCACAGTTTAAAATATGTAAAATATGCTAATATTCCTAATTATTTGCTACGATATGCAAATATTCAGTACAAATGGAAAATAAATAACATAACTGATTAGGTTGAAAAATGGTATAACTAAATTCACTAAATATAAGTACACACATTTGCATACTCCAAAAACTTAAAATTTGTGACAAAACAAACAAAACAATCAGGGTACTAATAATATATTACTTCATATAAGCAATTTGTGATATAGTACTTCTGTCACAGTGCTAGTTTCTTGTTTAAATATTATATTCTGCTCAGAGTGATTTTCCGTTTGTGTCTCCCAGGCAAATTGGAGTAGGTCCCGTGTATTTAGCTTTGTAATTGAATTTAACTACAACTGTTTGATCTTCTCAAACAATTATTTGAATCCTGCTTCTTGCAGAGATTACTTCTGCCAAATAACATTTTATTTGCATGAAGACTTAGCTGAATAATCTTATGAAACCGTTGCCGTTTGATATTACATCAATCTATTCTGCCTTTATGCCAACGCTCTTGCACATGATTTCACAAGTCAAGTAATTATACATTTTTTGCAGTCATGTCGTGGAAACAGAAAGACATCTGCTACAAAAACATCCAACCCAATTTGGTGTAATATCAGGATTTGTCAAAAGAGAATAGAGCAGTGTTGTAAAATCTTTAGATCGGTCATATCTTATGTTATCCATAGTTTTAATTATGTTAAATTATAGAACAATGATGATGATGACAGTAATAAATATTAATTATAATACGTTTATTTATACACAGCTAATTGTAACAAATGTGTTACACTGCTCTAATGAATTTGCAGTTTCAAAGAAAATAGGGCATCATTACATAAATGGGAATAGTACATTGTATTCACAAATTAACAGTTACTAGGTATAATAACAGAATCCAGAAAGGATGATTAAGTGGTACAGTATACTAACAATTTATAATTTATATTAATTATATTATTTACTGTAGTACTGGAGAAGAAGCTGTGCAGTGGGAACAATAGGTATGAAGTGAGACTAGGAGGGGTGAATTATTTAGTTGAATTTTATTTTCTGAAACGTACTCTGTTTTAGGGATTTATGTGATTAACTAACCCCTCTAGTACATACGAAAGACTTAGATAAGGTGCATGAAGGGTGGGTGGTAGGTAAACAGGACTAATTAAGCACAAGAGAATGCAGTGGATAACTGGGAAAAATGATTACATATACATACATATATATGCATTTCAGTGTGAGTGAGGGGGAGTATTGACAGACAGATGAACAGAGTAATTTACTAACATATGGAAACCCAACTTAAAACATTTATGAAGGACTGTTTAACACAGAATATAATTTATTTTCTTCACAGTGTCAGATATATGAATAAAATATTACCAGTTAGAGATAATGTAGTTGACAAAATGTATATTCTTTACTTAAGGTGAAATAATTTATTGGGGAGTATGAGCTCACGAGTTTTAAGAGTGCTAGTTAGTATAAATTACTATTCCTAAAGTACGTAGATGATTGCTTTGCCACAGTGCTTAGGTGCACACCAGGGGATTTGGTGCTTGGAGTGTACGTCTAAAGGGTTACTCCAAGCATCATAACCACTACAGCCTTCTGCAGTTGTGATGATGTGAGGGTATCCTGGCATTATTCCCTGTTAATGATTTGCCTTCTTACTTGTGTCCCCACTAGGTACCAAGGCTCCTGTCCTGCTGAGTGATGTGCATCTGGATTCTAAGAAGCTGCAGCAGCCGGATACTGATCCCATCAGTCATTCATAGGCTGCCAGCATCAGCGGAGGGCTCTCAGCCAATGTACAAAACTCTTGTTCCAGGCTGGCTAATGATGCCCCAATGATGCTGCCAGAGGTGGAGTAACACCACTGATAGCAAATGTGATAAACTTTGTATGTGCAGCATTTCTCTATGAAATACATACAGACTCCAAGCAACATAAACACTTCAAATTACTGAAGTGGTTATGGTGCTTGAAGTAGCCCTTTAACTCTGGTAATTGGTGAATAGCAGTTTTCACATTTCCAACTAAGGACAATATATATATAATTTTTTTAACCATAGATATTCATTTGCTTTTGATATACAATTAGCTCTTATAGTGGACAATTGCCTGAGTGAGAGTTATGAATCATGCAATATAGTTATACAAGTAGGTTTGCATTGAAAAATGACACAAAAAACATCACAATGATAGTTTCTGTAATCATGTTATATAATGGTTGCTCTTTATCCTGTAGTGTGTTTTGCATTACAGAGATGGATATAGTAATATCTAACATAATACCAAAAATCCATATTATAAAATTTGGGGTTTTTTTTCCCACAGGTTTAACCATTTCCTTCCTACATGTATTCATGTGTCTTTTCATTTTGTGTTACAAAGCAAGGCAAAACTAAAATTTGCCCATAAAGCTCCACTTGCCTTCCCCTCTATTGCGGCATGGTATTTGAACTGCAAATAAATAAATTTATCTGGGCAAAGGAACTGTAAATGAAGACTCCATCCTTTCTCTGATACATTACAGTAACCTAGGCAGATTAAACTGGATGGTTACATACTAGTGGCCAGGGAGGGCGCACTGAGTACGCTACAGGGATCATTTACAGCCTGCATGAAATTTGATATGTTTGATATATGTGGGAGATGTTTTACTGAATAACTATCTTACTTATTATCTTTACTATCTTTATGATATAATTGGACAATATAAATGAATACCCTTTTATTTAAGTGGCTGCCTAATTATTTACACTGCAAAAACAGAGAATATGAGAACTGAAAAGAATTTCAGAGAAACCTCAGTAGCTTGCACTTTCATTAGTCCCACTAAGGGCTCAAAAATGGTTTTGCTCACTTGCGCTTTTGCAAAGAGAATATATTTGTTTGTATACCTGATTTATATTCTTTTGATTTACTAAAAACATTCATAGGAAAGAACTGGAGACACAAAGTCATTTGACTTCACTTTGATCTCTAACTTGGGATTCTTTAACAGGGCTTAGCACATAGAAGGAATTAGTGTCCCCAGGTAAGAAATCATACCACAAGCAAACAGTTTGAGTATTCAAATCAAGAATCGCTTCTGGCGCCAAAACCACTATAGTGCACTGTAGTGGTTGCGGTGCTTAAAATGTTCCTTTAAGCTAACCTGGATAAGACACAAATGAAGCAAAATCTTACATATTAAATACTTCTGTCAATTGGGCATGCAAACGTAATCACAATTATGTTACTAATACTAAACTTGGTTATAAAAAGCTATTATTGAGGTTAGGATAAGCTTGTGTGGCTTAATACCATGCAATAATAAATGAGGTTAGGAAATATTAATCTGCAATCATGTAAAGTCTGTTTGTAATGGTTATGTCATATGAGTATATTGCTTATATTTGGCATATACAAAATAAATCAGGCTTTATTTATGCCCAGCGTATTGTGGCAGATGTGACAGACCATTCTTTGACAGATGGTGTGGGAACATCTTTTAACCTTTCATTTTTCATGCATCCCAAATATTGCAAACAAAGCACAGTAATTAATGCCAATGAGGACTTTATATATATATATATATATATATATATATATATATATATATATATATATATATACGATATTAACCCTCATTCTAAAATACAATTTCTGCAAATGGTTTATATTTTGAACATACACATTATATGTCCTATAAAATTATTTTTAAACTGGTCAATATCATGAGGCAAATATATATTTTCCAAAGCGCCAAACATATTTACATTACCCCTTCACTTTTAGAATTAAGTATTAAAGGAGCACTCCACACTTACTGGAAAAAACAAACAAAAAGAATCCCACAGTTTAGTAGATATACCCCCCAATGAATACACATGCATACATATTTTTTAGGTATGTATTCATTGTGAGTATAGTCTAAAAGAGCTTACAAAAGTCCTTATGATTGAAGCCTTTGTAAGCCCTCCCCTTTTTCCCTGAAAGAGACTTTCAGTCTCTTCACAGGGAAATAACCAATTAGTGGTCACACATGCACATGCAACAGTTTGCGTGCACATCTGGAGCTGACCAGCGGTCTGAGGTCTGTGAGGGAGGGGAAGCCAGGGGGGAGTTCACTAGTTAACTTATAAAAGTGCTGATTTCTCATTGCAATCAGCACTTTTATAAACTGGGGTTAAACTAAGATACTTCTCACCCATAAAGCACTTCAGTAAGCTGAAGTGCTTTTGGGGTATGGAGTGGTACTTTAAAGGGACATTATAGCCAACCAGACGTGTGCAGTGCAGCGCTGTATTTAGCATGAGGCTGACAAGGCATTTGCCTTGGGCGGCACTTTCAGGTGGGCAGCAAAAACAATGGGCCCCCCAAACACCCTGGCAGATGCCTCGCTAGCATCTAGTCCTGGGGGGCATTCCAAAAGGTAGGGAGGGTAGAGTGAAATTTAAAAAATAAAAATAAATTTTGTGTGTATGTCTGTTAAGGAGTGTGTGTGTGTGTGTATGTGTGTTTGTCAGTGAGTGTGTGTGTTTGTCAGTGAGGGTGCATATGCGTTTGTATGGGTCTGTCAAACAGTGTGTATGTGTGTCAGTGAGTGTGTGTTTGGCAGTGAGTGTATAGGTGTCTGTCATTGACAGTTTATATATGTTTGCATGTGTGTCTGTCAAAGAGTATGTGTGTTTGTCAGTAAGAGTGTATGTGTATCTGTCAAAGAGTATGTGTGTTTGTCAGTAAGAGTGTATATGTGTTTGTCAGTGAGAGTGTATGTGTGTCGGTGAGTGTGTGTCAGTATGTGTGTGTTTCAGTAAAAGTTTGTGTTTTTAAACAGTGTGTGTGCCAATGACTGTGTATCAGTCAGTGTGTGTATGTCAGTGTATGCATCAGTGAGGGTGTGCGTCTGTCGGGCAAAGAGAAATTTAGATATGGGGGGGATAGGGGTGAGATGCCCGTGTTTTGTCATGCCTAGGGCAGCACAAAACCAAAATACACCACTGGTCCCTGTCCCTGTCCCTTTAACCCTGCAATGTAAAACATTGTAGTGTTTCAGAAATGACATTAGAGGGTTAAAAGAACACCCCACTGCCTAAATACCAAATAAATCAAAGTCACTGTAGTAGGTTTATTTCAAGTAAAAACATGAAGGCATTTATTTATGCATTTTTTTCATTGGGGGTAGATCTAAAAACACCTTGCAAAACCTGTCGTTCTCTTGTCTGCTGCCTTTCAAGCTCTTCCCTTCTAACCCGACCAAGAGTTTTGTGGCTGTCCAATCACATACTTTTCAGTGCAGCTCAATGAGAAGACTTTGAAAGGCAGGTGCTGTAAGCAATTGCTGCCTCTTGAGTTTAGTTCCACTGAAACCCGAAAGTAACAGGACCTGCTATCTACTAGAAAGCCAAGGGGGGTGTAAGCAGGTTAACTTATACAAGTGCAAATGTCTATAAAAAATCTGCACTTTTTGCAAAATGAAAAGTGCAGATTTTTTATAGACATTTGCACTTGTATAAGTTAACCTGCTTACACCGCCCTTGGCTTTCTAGTAGATAGAAAAAAAAATAGAACACACTCTTCACACATAAAGCTTTTAAGCAAGCTAAAGTTCTTTAGGGGTCGCAGGTGTCCCTTTAAGTCAATGTCTAGTGGCTGTCAGTACAATAAAACTCAGTCACATGATGCAGAAGCTTGTGTAAAAGAAAGCACTCCAAGGGCTTCTAAATAAACAAAAGAGCAAAATTACTTTTAAACAAACATGGATTTGCATATAAATCAACTACCTTAATGTATCAAGAAAAGTTTTGTAAAGGGACTGAAATGGTGAATGTAAACTGTTGCATAGCTGTAAAAACAATTTAATTTCCCCCCAGCCCCTTTGTGTGTCTCATTCAACCCCCAGCCCCTCCATGTGTCATTTCCGCAGCCCCTCCTTACCTTCTTGCGGTAGAGGAGCTTCTGTTCTCTATCCCCAGTCTGACAGAAATGTCAGACCGGATAGGGGAACATGGAATATGGTGACACAGGAAGCAGTAAGGAGAACAAAAGAATACTTTGGTAGTCTTGGTGTTAAAAAAAAAATTAAGTTTGTTTTATGTTTTATGGTGAGGGTTTTTTTATTCCTATAAGTACAGTGTTAATTTAACGTATTGCCTTTCACGTTTTTTGCAGAACAAAATTAAGTCAGTAGTCTCACTCACCCTCATTTATACACTAGGGATGATTGCCAGCATGTAGAAGAAAAATTACTCATACTGAAGCCATTAATTGTTTATTTAATGTCTACAAGTGTGCTGAAAATGACCCCTGACCTTCTCCTTTCAAACAGTAAAGGATGTTGGAATGGTTCACACAATTCCTACAGTCAGGCTGGAGAATTTGATTAGGTTCTACCATTACACGGTTAGCGTTACATTATTGTTCCAGAGAGTGATTGTGATGAATGGCCTTTTTTCCGTATTTCCCTTTCTTTATTCAAGAAATTACAACTCTATTTTGCTGGAATGCATGCAGGCGAAGAACTAGAGTGTATGTAGTTCGTAATGACACTACCCAGGCTTGCAGAAGCAGGGCAGATGTATGATGATCTCAGGACAGTGTTACATTGTAGAAAGGTGTTCTACTTTATTGTAACATGTACAATAACTGGGTTGGGGACCACTGTGTTAGATTACAAGAGGGAAATTGAACAGCTATGCTAATTATTGTTAAGCACAGCGTATAAAGTTGGCACTATATAAATAAAAATAATAATAATAATAATAATAATAATAATAGTGTATGTGTAATGTGTTCAGTTACTTTAGGTCTGGGATTGCCTCAGTTTACTGCCAGGATGTCCAATAGGATTAGGAAATGTACCTATCAAGCCATTGTAAGATGTATAGCCAGCACAATGGAAGATACTACAACTATGGCATATATGTAAAAAAATTATGTAAGGTGTGGATGCAGACAATAGTTGCTGATTCCAGTAGCCAATATTCAGATCTCAGCCAAAGTACCACATTAGAACCAGAAATATTATTGAGCTCTTAGCCTTTCAGCTTTATGTACCAGAGACTTCAACAGTATCAGCCTAAGAAAGCATGTTCAGTTATAAGAGTGTGTTTCATTCTTAAAAGCATTATTGTTGTCATGCACCCAGTGGCGTACTAAGGGGAAGGTCCGCCTCGGTGCCACTCAGGATGGGGTGCTTATGGCCAGCCCCGCCAGCCTCTTTGAGTGCTGCAGCCGCCCGAGCGCTCTGTGAAGAGCCTCAGGCGGCTGCAGCTTTGCCCGGGCGGTGCGCCCATGAGGGCGGACCGCACCGCCCGGGCGCAGCCTGAGGAGAGGCTGACAGGAGGGAGCGCTCCTGTCAGCTCCCTCACTGCAGCATTGATAGTCCGCGGGTACAGAGAGCAGCTGTCTCCTGTACCCGGCCGGACTAACAGGAAGGGAACACTGAGTGTGCACTTCCTGTTAGTCCGCCGGGTACAGGAAACAAAAGCTCCCTGTACCCGCGGACTATACAGGGCTCGGCCACGCTACAGGGAGGTAGGGGGGAGGGGGGTGAGAAAGAAGGGGTGGG
>OW240912.1:258364942-258463644 GCA_933207985.1 Pelobates cultripes
TGTCTGTAACTGAGTGTGTGACTGTCTGCCTGTAAATGTGTGTGTGGGCTGCAGGGATTTTGTAGAAGGGGGTGGGGGTTTTGTATTGGGACAGGAGTCTTCATAAGGGGGGATAAGCAGGGGATTTGTGGAAGGGGGTTGCGGGGGTTTTGTAGACGAGGCAGTACAGGATTTGTAGAAGGGACAGGACAGAGGTTTTGTAGGAGGTGCAGGACAGGACAAGGGTTTTGTAGGAGGGGCTGACAGCGGTTTTGCAACGTTTACAAATTGTAAAATAAAAAAAAAAACCTTTAACATTTTTGGCGGTTTTTGGGAGGGGTGGGAGGGGGTGCCAAGCACAGGATCCGCCCCGGGTGCCAAATGCTCTAGGTACGCCCCTGCATGCACCTGTTTATATTGAACCCCATTCTGTAGGTGGAATACAGGAATTCCACATACAAGAGGTGTATTCAATTTATTAAACTTTTTTTTTTTTTTATCAAGAACAATAGAATACATTAAGGTCTGGTATTGTACTCTGCTCATTGGTGCTCTCTCCAGGATGACTGCCTGTAGGTGGGTAACACAGATGTGACATTTTAACAGATGGTGTGTTGAAATATAGACTGCCAGTAGGGTGGATGTCTGTTTCTACACATGTAAAATAGATTGCCGGAGGTGACATTGGCTGCATCAAAGATGCCATATATTCAGTGTCCTGACATTCAACTGGAGATGTTGGTGGGTTCTCACCAAACAATTAGCACCCTTCTCACTTCCAGCCAGAGGTTATGTTATGTTAAAGCAGATATGTCTTTGTCAAGAAATTGGAAAATGACATAGTGTTGGCGTAGTGTTCTCACCATGAGAAGGGACCACTGAACTTGGAGTTAGCAATCATACTTGCAAACCTTGCTACTTATGTGTCCATTCTTGTGTTTTATTTTTCCTGCTGTTACCTTCTGATGAAGGGAATGAATGCCAAGTGAGGGGCACGCTATGTGACTTTGCCTGGCACAGTCTTGCACAAGGGCTGTGCAGAGTGTGCCCAGGCACCTGCTAATTCACAGTCAAATTTCCATTCAGATTTAGTTTCTATAAGCACTATAGAGTGAGCTTGAGTTATGCTTTAAAATAAGAAAAAAGACTGAATATTTCCATATATGCCTGGTTATCACTAGAGCAAAAATTACTATTTAACCCTTTTTTTTTTAAATTAATATTATTTTTTATGTGGCATGTAAATGATAATCTTCTCTATGTGCATATTGTATCAGACTGTGCTCCAAGTGCCTATGCTTGTTGCTGTAGATGATCACATTCTCCTGCTTGTCAGGGTGGAGGTTCAACTGGTGCTGGTCATGTGGGGAGCAAACTTGTAAAGTAAAGAACTAAGTAGTTAGAGTAACATATACAATTCTTCTTATCATCTGATCCTCTTCTTTACATTATTAGGAATCGCACATATTTATGTACACAAACCTATAATTTCAAATAGGAATCATAGACAGCACAATCCATCTCTTTTTTCAATTCTTTCGACTTGGTTGTTTGCAGATTATAATGCATGAGGACTTACATGTTATGCTTGATCATGAAATACTGTACATAAATCAGATATAGGAAACAAGATTATTCCTGTAATATACATTGTGCATACAATAATCCCTGTCATTCTAATGAATGTCATGTCTGTCATGACATTCTACTACTCTCTAGTTTATGATTATGACACAAGTGACAAAGATTACTATGATTAACAATGCAGGCTGTTAAAATAATATTACATAATGTTACTCATAAATATGGATTCATGTTATAGTGCAATACACTAATGTAAATTGAAAGGGCTATCTCAGCTATGACATAACTAAAAGTGCAAAATATAAAGAGAGGCAGCACAATGACAATGGAAGGCAATAAGGCAGGGAACATTGACGTTGAAGTTACAGCGATTTTATGAATAACTTACCAGTTTTGTTAGGGTGCTGTCTTCCTTGTAGTCAAGGTACTAGAAACCACTCTAAATTCCTTCCTTAACTTCTTGTT
This sequence comes from Pelobates cultripes, assembly GCA_933207985.1. Classification (NCBI taxonomy): domain Eukaryota; kingdom Metazoa; phylum Chordata; class Amphibia; order Anura; family Pelobatidae; genus Pelobates; species Pelobates cultripes. The sequence goes on from OW240912.1 coordinate 258,366,971, forward strand.
CCTTGTTTTGAAGTTTATATCCCTTCATTAATCACTTCCCATGGACCTCGTTTGTGTGATTACTTGGCCTATTTGAATCTTGACCGTCCATTTACAGCCATTCCACCATCTTTAGTGCCCCAACCAGCCTGTAAGTGACATGCTAATGCAATGCCTTTACTTTTACATCTAGCAGAATGTTTTGAGTTTTCAATCCTAAATGGTTAGTCTAGTGATCCAGGACATTTCACCAGGACGTTCTTATCACAGGTAAAGTTAGAACCAACGGTCACTCCTTGAATTGGTCTTGTCTACATTACATTTTCTGTTGTACAAAACACATTCTTGGAGCGAATACAGTGACAATACAAAACATGTGTCATTGATTATTTCAGTAGTCCCTTCAAACTCAAAGAGTGAGGTTACTTTTAAAGAAGAACACACTCTTTTATGTTGCATTTGTTTTCTGTACATTTTGAGATATTTTCTCCAATTAGTCACTTCTATATTCTCTCGCTCTATTTATCTAGTAAAAAAAAAAGTATAGGTACCACTTAGATGATGAAAAATGGAGGAAACACAAAACACATTTTTCAAAAATGAGTTCACTCAAGAAGCAAATACATTTGGCATTTGTTTTGCAAATTTGAATTCACATTTACTACTTATTTGCAGTGTCAATTTCCCACTCTTTTCTCTCTTACACTATACAGGAGCGAAATATAGGGCATAATAATAGCATCATGGAAGGTGGGAGGAGGAAGAGGCTCTGCATACACCGTTCAGCATTTATTGCAGGGCTGTGCAAACAGTAGATCCCTAAATGTAATAGGACTGCAATGTCCATGATGCTTTATCATTCTAAAGGCACGCAAATCCACGTAGCAGTTGAAGTTCTAGATCATCTAGGAATTTACAATTTGCCCAGCCCTGATTTACTGGCCATCATTGCCTCATAATGTAAAGATTTCTGGTTTTAGCTAGGTGTCTGTATCTACAGTAAATAATCATACGCACATGCAGACATTATTTCTGCAACCTGGTGGCATATTTTGGAATCAGTATTCCTACAATTACCTATAATTATTGTCACCTATGTTATTGCTTCTTTCCTAATATTCTGGGGCTGAAATATTACAAGATAAAGGATACTGTAGTATACCTAAAGCCTGTTATAACTTGTAATAGTTACATCAAATTAATAAATGAATTAATAAAAGGACAACAATTGGTTACATTTACATCATTATAATTTTTTTAGGAATCTCTGGTCAATATACTTTGCAAAAAAGGCTCATATTCTAGTTATTCATTAAGGTTTAACCCCTTAAGGACACATAACATGTGTGACATGTCATGATTCCCTTTTATTCCAGAAGTTTGGTCCTTAAGGGGTTAAAATAAAGGTTACACTTTTTTTATGAAGGAAATAACTTGAATTAAATGAAGGAGTTAATGTAAAGACCTGTATTAGTTCCTTATATCTTAGTTCTCTTGTCTATTTTCTTGGATATCTTCCATGTTTGCAATAAAGCTACTTGTTTTTGAATTATATCACATAATGTTTTTAATTTGGTAGTCTTCTAAACAAAACAAATATGTGCTTATAAAAATATTTAGTTATTTTCCAGGAAAATACCCTAAAGCATACTTAGAGTGCCAGCTGGCACGTTAAACTGCTGTTCAACAATTTTGCAAATTTTTTGTAATATGGGAAAATAATGCCAACAAGTACTGCTTGAAACATTATGATTAATCTAAGTGAGTTTTTTGTAAATGTCTAAGACTAAGTGAGTTTTTTGTAAATGTCTCCAGAACCCAGAGATGGTGTTATTTTCTCCTTATACATGCTTTGCCAGTATGCATGTTTTATATTATATTATATTTTTGTGTTAAGGTTAGTGTTAAAGTAAAGTCTATGGTTAGTGTTAGGGTAGCGTAGAGGTTAAAGGGAATCTCTATGTACCTGAACCACTACACAACTAATATATCACACATGTACACACTACAACCACTATACACACCCCTATGCATGCTCTAAATCCCCTATACCCACACTCAATACATCCTGGTAGGAGGGAAAAAGATGGCCCTGACTACAGCTCTAAGTGCCTGCAAAATGTGATGGAGATGGGGGACGAGTCCAAGGGCTGTGTAAGGGGACCTAAAATTTCAAAATGGCAGCCCTGGCAGCCATCATTCAAATTGTGTCAGGTGCTCTTTATAAACAAAACTCCCAGCAGTCATTTGTAGACCAGGACTGGGTACACACTCTCTAAATGCACTGATATCACGTACATTATATGCATGAAGTTGACATCATGCTACATTCATTAAGTTACACACTATGTGTAGGCATTGACTAAATGTATGCCTTCATTCATCACGCATTTATAGGTTTTAATTATACACTGCATGTATGCATTCATATGACTGCCAACAAATTTAAACTAAAGGTCATACACCAATTAAATTAGTTAGTATTAACCTACTTTTTTCTCAAGTTTTTTTTTTTTCTAGTATAGAAAAAAAACAACATTTCATGGGTTTTTGTGAGTGGGAGGCACCTGAGAATTATGTGTCTATAGGCACTTGAGATGTAAATTCAGCCCTGTTAGATTAGGAACTAGATCAATATCTTTATTTTGTAAAACATAAAGAACAAACATGCCAACATCTCTTATGTAAACACAGGCAATTTACACATTGTTTAATCTCTTTTTCCAATAAAAGCAGGGAATAACTGAATATAATAGCAACGTATTTAATATCGCAATGTACTGAGCCTGTCAACATATAATTATTGATATATAAAAAATAATAATAAGGGTTTACATTAGCAAAACGTAGTGCCATCATATCACGTTTCATGTGCTTTATATTTTGTGAGAGTATTTATTAGAACTGGTTATTATAAGGTTATAGTTAAATATTTATATTATTTAACCCCTTCCTGTCGAACATAGTAACTGCTTTCAGCCCAGGAGCCTCCAAAATAATCACATCCCGGAGTTTTGTTTCTGGGGGATGGCCTCACAGCCCAAGTAGTCCCCCTCTTTTAAATCAGCTACCTATGGGGCCATATGATCACTCTCACAGCCGCAGTAGGAGTCCATAGACTATATAAGTTGTGAATATAAATATATATATATATATTACATAAATTGTCAACTTTTGCAAATTATATGCCTTATAGGGGTAATTCTCATTCCTGGGCTGCCATACGGTCTCAAAGGCAACATAACCAATCTGGCAAATTTGTAATGTATAAAACAGAAATGGGAAAGTCTTATATTTGATCCTGTAACTTTCCAAAACACCATAAAATCTGGACATTTGGGATACTATTATACTCATGAGACATTACTGAACAAAAATATGTGCATTTTATTGCAGAAAAAGCTAACAGTATTATGACATAAGGATATGGAATTCTTTGCCTGAAGAAGTGGTTTTGAGAGAAAGGATTGGGGGCACACCCAAGACTTGCATTTTGCATGAAAGGTGCTGCCGCAGTGACCAAACTTCATACATGAAAAAAATAGTTGTGGCGCACTCAGACTACAAAAAAATACAACACAAAGAAGGCTTCTAAATTGCCTATCTAAGAATAAATATGGGGATTTAGTTCCACCATATGGCCATATGATGTTAAGCCCACCACTGCTTTCAAAGTACCCCAATGTTGGTGGGTCCTACGCTAAAATGTGGGGGACAAATTAAATAGTACTAATGTTAAAAAAAGTGTATTATTAAATCCTTGTAAGAGCAAAGTGAGTATACAAAAATAAAGTACACTTTATTTTTAACACTAGTACTATTTAATTTGTCCCCCACATTTTAGTGTAGGACCCACCAACATTGGGGTACTTTGAAAACAGTGGTGGGCTTAACATCATATGGCCATATGGTGGAACTAAATCCCTATATTTATTCTTAGATAGGCAATTTAGAAGCCTTCTTTGATTTTTCAACTATTTTTTTCATGTATGAAGAGGTGGTTTTGTCAGAGTCATTACAGATGTTTAAACTGCAATTGGATAAATACTTGCAAAAACATAACATACAGGGATATAATTTCTAATTAGTGGGGTAATAGCTGCTTGATCCAAGGAGACATCTGACTGCTATTTTGGGGTCAAGAAGGTATTTTTTCAAAATTGGAAGCGCTTCAGACTAGGATTTTTGCCTTCTTTTGGATCAACAGCAAAAACATATGTGAGGAAGGCAGAACTTGATGGACCCAAGTCTCTTTTCAGCTATGTAACTATGTAACTATGTAACATGCACAGTTAAAATGCCACACAGAACAAAAAATTTAACAAATTCTTAATTTCTCACACTTTTTTAGTTTTTATTCCTATAAAATTATGTTTCATATATAAATATTTTATGTGAAATTAAATCCTGTTTCTCCTCGACAAAATGATATATAATAAGTGTGGATGTACTTAATATGAAAGAGGTGAATTCTGGTTGAGCAGACATATGGTCAAATTCTAGAGTTTGTTTTGATTTTGTTATCAGAATGTGTACAATTGCCTCTGTCCTTAACCCCTTAAGGACGGCAGGCGTGCTATGGAGTCCTTGGGGACCCGGCTCTAAACTCCAGCGGGTAGCGTAGTACGTCCACGCCGTCCAGGGGACTTACCTGCTCGCCAGCGATTGCGATGGGGGGACTTAGCTGGCATCCCAGGCAGTCCCCCTGCTGCCGATCTGGCCCTCCTGGGCCATGTGATCACGAGAGCCTTGCGAGGACTTCACGATCACATGGACGGAATAGCCGTCCATAGCAGTGCCAGCAGCGGGAGTGCCTGGAATGACAGGCAGTCCCCCGTGCTGCGTGAAATATAGTTAAATAAAGTTTAAACACAGCTTAAAAATAAATAATATATACTTAGATCATATATATATATATATATATATATATATATACACATACACACACACACTGTCTAAATGTATTTTAATATTAATATATATAATTATATATATAATATATTATCAAAATACACGTAGAATGATATTATATATATATATATATATATATATATATATATATATAATTATATATAATATAAAATATATAAATAAATTAAAAATTAAAAATAAGAAAATAAGAAAAGAAATAAAAAAAATGTGTAATTTCGTTCTAACTGTATTTTGATCTCTCTCTCTCTCTCTCTCTCTCTCAAAATACACTTTGAACGCTTAGGCTGTTAGGACCTGCCAAAAGATGGGGTACATTAACGTTGTGGCAGGCTTATGCAATGTATGATCATATAATGTAACTAAACCCCATTATTTTTGCCTAGATTAGGTGTTTAAAAAAAAAATAAAAATCTGTCAACATTGAAGTTGCTGTTTAGTGGATAGGTGAGTGCGCTGGTTCTTGTGTAATATATATATATATATATATAAATAGGTTATGGTGGGGAAAAATTGTGATTGAAAACCCCTTCCACCTGAAGTATGTGGATAGTTAATACAATGCTAAACAAAAATCTGCACACCAGTCAAGCCATAAGACTTGCTTTTCCCCCAGATTATATATATATATCTCTTCCAAGTGTCCTGCACTCACTGCTCCTGGTCTTATTTATGCCTCCGGCTCTTGTATACAATGTCTTGATGGACAGCACTCACAGGACTCCAGAAAATTTCAGACAATTTAACAGTGTTATACAACTCATTTAAATATGCAGTGCTCAAACGTTCATTGGAGGGTATTCGCGATGAAAACGAGGTTGAGTGATGTAAATAATTACATATCTCATTTCAGATGAGTCATCTGTGTAATTAATCCCCTAATTCCCCAGAAGTGAGTAATTAGGTGTTCAAAGGTGATTAAGAAAATGAACTTCTAAAACAAATATATACAAATATATACAAATAATAAAGACGTTTATAGTGATATAGTCAGGACACCAACAATATAGATGCATTCTAAATCTCATAATGGCAAACTGTCCGTATTCATTATATGTCCATAGACAAATATCACAATAACCACTAGAAGGATATGACTCACAAATGCAGAATTTAACCTGTTGTGTGTGGGTAAAAAGATAGCAGACAAACATTAATTATAATATATACAAGCACAGGTCTAAATTCGCTACATTTCTAGCATAGTAGAGAGAAGCCACATTTCTAGCATAATAAAGAGAAAGTTAATAATCCCCATTATTAACTTAATGTTAATGTTGCATCATATGAACATAGTATAAATAGTGAACCACCTATTATAACTATATTGGAAAAAATGAATATAATCTAGTATACTCATATATAATTCCCAGATAGAATAATTACTCAGTTGCAGCATTTAAAAAAATAATAATAATAATAATTCACCTATGTTATGTATAACCTTATCTCTTTGGCAAAAAGCAATGTAAATGAGAAAAATCCATTACATTGCTTTTTGCCAAAGAGATAAGGTTATACATAACATAGGTGAATTATTATTACTTTTTTTTTTTTAATTGCTGCAATTGAGTAATCATTCTATTTGGGAATTATATATGAGTATACTAGATTATATTCATTTTTTTCTAGACATGTGCAATTCGTTTCGGTCCGAATGTGAATTCGGCCGAATTTCGAGAAATTCGGACATTCGGGTACTTCCGAATGTCCGAATAGATGAGTTGCTGAAGTTGCCGAAGTACAGTATTGCCTAAGAACTAATATACTTACCCAGTGGAATAATGAAGTATGTTACACTGTAACCAATTTTAAATAAAAAGTATACAAACATAGCCAGGATTCAGCTGTAAGCATTTGCAACACTTACAAAAATCAAGTAACATACATTCATATAAAATGTAAGTTACTTAGCCAGTCAATGTAATGACAGCAATTAATAAGTAGTTAACTCCCTAATTCCCACGGTATTAGGGAGCTATCTACTAAAAGGCTGAAAGACCTGAATTGGTCTTTCAGCCAAATTTACTAATACTAAGTAAAGATTACTTAGTATTAGTAAATTATGCCCCTACTCGCTATACTTCGAGTAGGGGCATGTTTAGTAAACAGTGAGCTTCACAAAAAAAAAAAAAAGAAAGTCCCCCCTCCTGAGCCCCCATCCGTGCCGCACGAGTGGGGGCTTCTAACCTGAAGGGGGAACCTGTTGCCCCCCCCGGCCCCCACCCCTGAACGGTGGGTGGGGGCCCTTCAGTAAAATAAGCGGGGGACCTAATGTCCTCCCCCCTGGCCCCCACCCCTGAGCGGTGGGTGGGGGCCCTAAATACTAATAAGGGGGACCTAATGTCCTCCCCTCTGGCCCCCACCCCTGAAAGGTGGGTGGGGGCCCTAAATTAGAATAAGGGGGGGACCTAATGTCCTTCCCCCTGGCCCCCACCCCTGAGCAGTTGGTGGGGGCTCTAAATACTAATAAGGGGGGCACCTAATGTCCCCCCTGACCCCCACCTGTGAATGGTGGGTGGGGCCCTAAATACTAATAAGGGGGGTGACCTAATGTCCTCCCCCCTTGCCCTCACCCCTGAATGGTGGGTGGGAGCCCTAAATTAGAATAAGGGGGGGGACCTAATGTCCTCCCCCGGCCCCCAACCCTGAGCGGTGGGTGGGGGCCCTAAATACTAATAAGGGGGGGACCTAATGTCCTCCCTCCTGGCCCCTACCCCTGAGCGGTGGGTGGGGGCCCTAAATACTAATAAGGGGGGGACCTAATGTCCTCCCCCCTGGCCCCCACCCCTGAGCAGTGGGTGGGGACCCTAAATACTAATAAGGGGGGAACCTAATTTCCTCCCCCTGCCCCCCACCCCTGAGCTGTGGGTGGGGGCCCTAAATACTAATAAGGGATGGACCTGATGTCCTCCCCCTGTCCCACAATCCCCTAGTCAGCCCCCTCCTCCAAAAAAATCTTATTTTTTTCTGCCCCAAAAATGGCCAAATAAAAAATCCATAATAACCGACGCACTTAAAAAAATAATCCTTCTTCATCCGTGGAGGGCTCCACGCAGACTGAGCTCTGTAGGGCGGGGGAAGGCTTATAAAGCCTTCCCCTGCCCTGCAATTAGGCTTAGAGCACTCTGATTGGTGGGTTTAAACCATCCAATCAGAGTGCTCTGACAGGTAAATGAAGAGACTGACAGGTAAGTCTCTACATTTACCTGTCACAGCACTCTGATTGGTTGGCTTGAAATCCACCCATCAGAGTGCTCTGTGTCATTTTACACAGCGTGGGAAAGTTCCCATGCTGTGTAATTTGACTCATAACAAGACTCTGATTGGTTACTTAATCCACCAATCAGAGTGTTATGAGTCAAATTACACAGCGTGGGAAAATTCCAAAGAACTTTCCCACACTGTGTAAAATGACACAGAGCCACAGGCTGCTCACTGTTTAATAGATATGCCCCTACTCGCGATATTGCGGTAATTTTTACTTAGTATTAGTAAATTTGGCTGAAAGACCAATTTAGGTATTTTAGCCTTTTGGTAGCTAACTCCCTAATACTGTGGGAATTAGGGAGTTATCTACTAAGCAGCTGCAAGAGGAGTCCCGAAATGCCGAAGTTGCCGAAGTTCCGAAGTGTCGAAGTGCCAAGCCGAACCGAACTGAAAATTTTCCCCATGCACATGCCTAATTTTTTCCAATATAGTTATAATAAGTGGTTTACTATTTATACTTTCTTCATATAATGCAACATGAACATTAAGTTAATAATGGGGATTATTAACTTTCTCTTTATTATGCTACATATGTGGCTTCTCTCTACTATGCTAGAAATGTAACGAATTTAGACCTACGCCTGTATATATTATAATTACTGTGCTATATCCTTATGTTTGAATGCTATCTTTTTACCCGCACACAACAGGTTAAATCCTGCATTTGTGAGTCATATCCTTTTAGTGGTTATGGTGATATTGTCTATGGACATATAGTGAATATGGACAGTTTGCCATTAAGAGATTTAGACTACATCTATATAGTGGGTGTCCTGACTATATCACTATATTGTGTCAATATTTGTATATATGTATATATTTGTTTCAGTAGTTAGTTTTCTTAATCACCTTTGAACACCTAATTACTCACTTCTGGGGAATTAGGGGATTAATTACACAGATGACTCATTTGAAATAAGATACTTCATTAATGACATCACTCAACCTCGTTTTCATCACTAACACCCTCCAATGAACGTTTGAGCACTGCATATTTAAATGAGTTGTATAACACTGTTAAATTGTCTTGATAAAAGTCCGATTGGACTGAAACGTTGACACTTTGTATTTGAACATTGATTGCTGAAATAAAAAGCACTTTTGAAATGTATGTATGTATGTATAATATGTAACAAGGGCTTGCACTCCTGGTTAAATTCTTTATGCTTGGTGCAGGTCTGGCAAAATCATGTAGATACAGTAGAAAGGACCGCACTCCAAGGTCTTTGTGAAAGTTTTCAAATAAAATTTAACTTTTATTTAATCCATATAACAGTCTTTTATATGGATTAAATAAAAGTTAAATTTTATTCCTTTCTACTGTATATAAATAAATGTGTGTGTATATATATATACACACACACATATATATTTACACAATAATGGGATGCCATCATGGGGGTAATTATATATGTGTGTGTGTATATATATATATATTGATTCTACACAGGCATTTCTCACTTTATGAACTCTCACTTTTTGAACTTTTTTCTGGATGCGCCGCCATTTTCTGTCAGTGGTCCACGAATCAGGACCGATGAGAGTTCTTTGGAGCACAAACAAGAAGAGTAGAAGAAGAATTTGTGGTCAGGAGTAGACAAGAAGAGAGATGAGGATCAGGAACACAGTCCCTGAAGATAAAGGGAAGTCTAAAAAACAGGTTTAGATTGTTTGTGTTTGCCATTGTGCCATGTTTTGGCAGGCAGCAATAGTAAGGAGCAGGAGGAGGGCTGAAAAACCTGAAAAAGGGGATAGGAAGAAAGTTTGAGAGCTGTAAAAATAAAAGGAGTAAAAGAAAAGTGACAAAGGAAAGGGGGAAGCTGATAATGAAGAAAATGAATAAGTAGGAGGGCGTAAGAGAGGTGCCCCCATTCAACAAGTGCAGCATGTCTCTTCATTGAATAGTAGGAGGATTGATGATAATTTGATGAAGATTTCAATATGGTATGCATGCCTTTAAAATTCCTACAACATACATGTATTTGCTATGCTTTCATATTGAATTTGTACTTAATAATTAAGGTTTTCAATGGTAAAATTTGTTGGTCAGGAACAGAACCCGTGTTTATTACATTGTGTCTATGGGAAATTAGTTCTCACTTTATGAACTCTCACTTTATGAACCAGGCTTCGGAACCAATTAGTTCATAAAGTCGGGAACTACCTGTATATGTATATATTATCTTGATATGATAACCCAGGCAGAAAGTCCAGAGAATTTAATTTGCTAGCACTATATTTAACCCTGTAACTTTCCAAGACACCATAAAACCCGTACATGGGGGGTACTGTTTTACTCGAGAGACTTTGCTGAACACAAATATTAGTGTTTCAAAACAGTAAAATGTATTACAACGATGATATCATCAGTGAAAGTTACAGTTTTTAAATTTTTCACACACAAACGGCACTTACACTGACAATATAATTGTGATGCATTTACAGTTTTGAACACTAATATTTGTTGCCTTTGAGACTGTAGTGTAGCCCAGGAATGAGAATTACCCACATGGTGGCATACCATTTGCAAAAGTAGACAACCCAAGGTATTGCAAATGGGGTATGTCCAGTCTTTTTTAGTAGCCACTTAGTCACAAACACTGGCCAAAATTGGTGTTCAAATTAGTGTATTGCATTTTTCACACACTAACAAATATTAACACTAACTTTGGCCAGTGTTTGTAAATAAGTGGCTACTTAAAAAGACTGGACATATACCATTTCCAATTGTAGACAATCCAAGGTATTGCAAATGGGGTGTAACTTCCAAAAACACCATAAAACCTGTACATAGGGTGTACTATTTTAAACGTGAGACATCGCTGAATACAAATATGTGTATTCTGTTGCAGTAAAAGCAAACAGTATTATGACATTCACAGTTAAAATGTTATGCAGAACTAAAAAAATGTTTTTAAAAATCTAAATTTTTTAAATATTTTATTCATATTAAATTATGTTTCATAGCTAAATATTTGATATTAAATGAAAGCCCTATTTCTCCTGAATAAAATTATATATAATATGTGTGGGTGTACTTAAAGGACCACTATAGGCACCCGGACCACTTCAGCTTAATGAAGTGGTCTGGGTGCCAGGTCCCTCTAGGGTAAACCCTGCCTGCTGTAAACATAGCAGTTTCAGAGAAACTGCTATGTTTACAATATGGTTAAGTTAGCCTCTAGTGGCTGTCTCATTGACAGCCGCTAGAGGCGCTTCCGCGCTTCTCCCTGTGATTTTCACAGTGAGAAGACGCCAGCGTCCATAGGATAGCATTGAGAATGCTTTGCTATGGACTGACTGAATGCGCGCGCGGCTCTTCAGCCGATGACGTCCAAAGGAGGAGGAGAGTCCCTAGCGCCGAGGGAGCCCGGCGCTGGAGAAAGGTAAGTGATTTAACCCCTTCCTCTCCCTTCAGCCCGGCGGGAGGGAGGCCATGAGGGTAAATTTACTATTAATACTATAGTGCCAGGAAAACTAATTTGTTTTCCTGGCACTATAGTGGTCTTTTAATATGAAAGAGGTAAATTAAGCCTAAACAGACAAATAGTCAAATTCCAAGTTTTGTTTGTTTTATTTTTATCAAAAGTGTACATTTGGCTCAGTCCTTAAAGGGTTAATGTAATTTTTACACAATAATAAAAATTCAGTAAGTATAATAAATATGACCATTATCTGGTTTCCATTGCCTGCTACATCTGAGTGATCACACACCTCGGTAATCAATAAATATACACTAAAATAATTATACGCTTCAACATACTACTGCTAGTATTAAATTACAATCTACAAATGCATACATAAATAGCTGCAGTGCTTTTATTACCATGATACTTTACATGCTTGCAAATGTCTCTTTCATTTTATGAATACGAAAATAATGTAATAAGCCAGACCCAGCATGTGATTAATTTAAAAGTTAAGCTCAAATCTAGTTAATATCAAAGAAATGCAAACTTTGTATCTGAATACTTAATTTCCCATTGCGATAACAGAAAGAAAAAAAAAGTAGTCTGAGGACTAATTGCAAATCGAAATGTATATTTAAAAAAAAAAAAAAAAAAGGTAAAAACAGCATGTATTCCATTCAATCCACTTCTTTCATGAATATTTTGAATTTCATTAAATGTTAGTAAAGACCCATTAGTAAAAGAAACAAATGAAAAAGTGAAGTCAGTTAGTATACAGTTACTTTGTTTCTGCATGTAATCTTAAAGAATAATGTCTCTAAATAATTAGTTAATTAAGAAGTACAGTATATACTCGAATATAAGACATTTTTTGTGCTGAAAACCCCCCACTCGTCTTATACTCGAGTCAGTGTCTGTATTATCGCAACTTACATTGCCATAATACAGACAAGGACCGCCGGGCTCATTACAAGCCCAGCAGTCCTGTTGGGGCCTGGCAGAGAGCTGTAACTTACCTTTCCTGCAGCTCCTGTCAGCTTCCTTCTCCTCTGTTCCGGTCAGCTCGTCTGACAGCTCCACTGTAAGTCTCGCGAGAGCCGCGGGGTCAGAGCATCGCCACGGGCTACCGTGGCAACGCTCCACGCGGCACTTAGACCGCCAGACTTACAGTGGAGGAGAAGGGAGCTGACAGGAGCTGCAGGAAAGGTAAGTTACAGCTCTCTGCCAGCCCCCCTCCTACACAGCCCATCCACTGGACCACCAAGGAATGAGAGCCCCCCTCCCTAACAAGCAGGGAGGGGGGGACGAAAAAAACATAAATAAATACAAATTTAAATAATAATAATAAAAATAAAATAATAATATATATATAAAAAAATAATATTAAAATAATAATAATAATTAAAAAAATTATAATAATTAAAAAAAATTATAAAATGCCCACCCCCCACCAAGGCTCTGCATCACACACACACTCTGCATCACACACACACACACTGCACTCACACACACACACACACACTGCATTCATACGCATACATACACACTGCATTCATACACACACACACTGCATTCATACACACACACTGTAAATAAATATTCACTTAATATAATTTTTGGGGGATATAATTTTATTTAGAAATTTACCAGTAGCTGCTGCATTTCCCACCCTAGTCTTATACTCGAGTCAATAAGTTTTCCCAGTTTTTGGGGGGTAAAATTAGGGGTCTCGAGTATATACGGTATTTGTTCTGAACAGAATAACAGGGGGATGTTAAATGAAATGGCAATCAATACATTTATATAACATAATTTGATCTATTTCAAGGTTTCATTTACCTCCAATACACAAAACGTTATATATAAATATATATAGAGAATGGTGATTTATGTATTATGTCAAATTAATGCCAATCGGGGGTTGTGGAGACATTATAATAAACCAAGAACCAACAAAGCTGGTTTGGAGTATAAATGCACAGAACCTTTGGTTGGCATTATTTCCCCCACATGTTTTGGTGTCATGTTGCCTTCATATTACAGGATTTTTTTAAAATTAGTGTTAGGGCTATGGCTATATCCAGAACCAGAATTACTTTAACCCTTAAGGACACATGGCATGTGTGACATGTTATGATTCCCTTTTATTTCAGAAGTTTGGTCCTTAAGTGGTTAAAGGGACACTGTAGTCACCAGAACAATTACAGCTTAATGTAGTTGTTCTGGTGAGTATAATCATTCCCTTCAGGCATTTTCATGCTAACACTGCCTTTTCAGAGAAAAGGAAGTGTTTACCTTGACCCAACAGAGATACCTCCAGTGGCCACTCGAGGTGCTTCCTGAGGCAGTGCTGCACAGTAGGCAGCACTTTCGTTCAGCGTCTCCACACTCTGCATCGAGACGTAAAATTTTCCTCACTGAGATGCATTTATTCAATGCATGTGAGGAGGTGCTGATTGGCCAAACCATTCCTCTTCCTTGCCGATTTCAGTCAATCCAATGCTTTCCATATGGGGAAGCATTGGATTGGCTAACCATTGTAAATTCTGATGATGTTACCAAGGAGGCGGATCGGGTGCAGGGCCAACACCAGCGGACCTGTGTGGCGCTGGAAATAAGGTAAGTTTTAACCCCTTCTAAGGGAGCCAAGAGTGGGATAAGCCATCTAAATGGTGGGCTTAACACTATAGGTTCAGGAATACAGGTTTGTGTATAGTGTTCCTTTAAACTAAGGACAGAACCATGAATACATGTTCCCATCTGCCCAAGTATAGTGGGACAACCATACAGGATATCAGGTGGTAACATTATTGGGAAAGTGGATGCAAATTGCATGTGCGTCTTCAGGGTACTACTTCCTTAAATCTCGGCCAGATCTCACTTCCATGCCCCAATGCTGCCCCAAGATCCTCCCACACACGATGCAAAATATTAGGCACATCATACATTAGTTTTTTATTGACCGATAAAAAGTGAAAAAGAAAATAGTGGTGACCGATTTAAAAACATAGAAATCTGAAAATATATTTCTTCCACCTTCTACAGAATGCTGTAGAATGATAAGCACTTTAGCATGCAGTGTTCCACTTTAGATTTTAGACATATTTCCATGTGTTCCATTAGCAATAACCTCCTGCGTCATACATATTTTTTTTCACCAAATTATAAGTCTTAATTTGTATAAATTAGTGTTTCTACCATCAAACATCTGTCTCATAAAGGTTGACCTGATGACAGTTCTGTACAACACTTGAAAAAAATGGTTTGAGCTGATATCAATTTCAATAGAATAAAAGTTGTGAATAAAATATGGAGTCTAATCACTTTTTCATAAAGGACATTTATCCACATTGAGCTGAACATTTGCAATTATTTCGTCATTTTAGCACACATCACTCTGGAATGAAGGGCTCATCATGAATGGACTAAGGAATTTCAAGGTTTAACTTACAATGTAGTGGGTATGGACCCAGGAGTGCCCTGGTACCCCTCATTGTAAGTAGTTGCCACTCTGTGTATCCACTACATTTGACAGAGAGCTGGAAGCTCCTGCTTAGAAGCTTCCATTAGCTCTCCTGAGTTGGCTGAGAGCATTAGGCTTAGCCCCAACAGAGAGCTAGTGGAGACACCATATCAAAAAAATAAATTAAAAAAAATTAGAAAATTATTCTTTGCGGGAATTCCATCTGTCACAATCCTTCCATGTGTTCTAACCCATCAACAAAAATATATTTAATTATTTTGGATTACTTTTAAAAGAAAGATACACATATTAGAAAATAATCATTATCTTACCAAAGCATGAATTCACAAAGCCATACCACTGGCAGCCATATTCCCCTCCAATCCATTTGCCCTGTATGCTGGATGTAAAACTCAGAGTTGTGCCAGCAATACACACTAGCATGTCACTGACACTGATGTTTAGAAGCATCATGTTGACAGGAGTTCTTAGTGTCTTGTATTTACAAAAGAGAATTATCACCACAAAATTATTTAAAAATCCAAACACAAGGATAAATCCAAGGAATACAGCTACTACTGTATGCCCAGTCCTGGACATTACAGGTTCTTCGGACTGAGAAGCATCATCACCAAAGTAGGAAAGGGAAGTTTCCAAAGTGACATTTGCTGTCCAGTTGTTCATAATGTTGGACATCATGGCACTTTGATCAGGTAAAGATTTGGTTATCTGCTGTAGGTGTTGTTAAATGCCTAGGTTTTGGTAATCCATTCCATTTTGTGTCCTTTTATAGCCGGCCATGTACATTCAGTCCTGTGCTCTGGGTTATTTGAAAAACTAGAATAAAGAAACAAAGAAAAACAAATATATATTAAATTGCTGTTTAACCATGGACCAAGCATGCACAAGCTTTGGGGAAAAAACACCTATATATGCAATGGTTTTTATTCTGAGGGATACGCCGGGGTTTGATATAGTTGAAATAAATTCTGACTTATATAGTGTTAGTCACAAGCAGACAAAAAGCAAATTTACTATTGTATTTCAAAGGGACACTCATGACACCATCAAAATAGCATGCTTTAGTGATTTTAGTATCCACCAGCTACTACTGTCTAATCTTGTTATGAGTTGGTAATTTTTACTAGCACACCAGGAATCTCTCAGGGGGCTGCTCTCATAAGAAGATTTTCCATATGAAGATAGAGGGACAAGTAGATAAGGAAATAGATGGAGCAACTGAGAAGGACAGAGAGAAAGTGGGAATCCGTTCCATTTCCATTTCCTTCACTGTACAAACACATTTTGGTACATGTTTTATATTAAAAAAGCACCTATTTGGCCAGAGCATTGGGCATCCACTGGACATAACCAATAAGAGAGACTCAGAACTTTGTGCCCAAAGATTCAAATAAGATTCAAATAAGATTCATAGTTTCAGAACTCAGAAAGAAGTAACGTTTGGAACATTAATGTCAGGATCCTATCCTGACAACCAGGAACATGTTTCATTTCCGTCTATTATTTCATGTAATACTTGTTTCTTGCCTCTAGTGGTCTCCCTAACCACTAATCTCCTCAATCACCTTATCATCCTCACTTGCCTGGACTAATGAAGAGGCTTCATAAGGCTACACTCTGCTCACATCAAGGCCTTTACATTGAAGTTGGTGATTTGCCTGAAAGACTTCAGTTCCTGGCTCATGTGAACCTGCTCCAGACTTACCTTCAAACCTGCTCCACTCTTGCGTATGACTTTGACCTCTGCCTCTGTTACCAGCCTTCCTGTGTTACAAGCCTGACTCTGTTATCAGTCTTCCACTGTTACCAGCCTGCCTGTGTAAACAGCCTGCCTTTGATACCAACCTGCCTTTGTTTCAACCCTACCTGGAGATCACAGACTTTATTATTTGCAAGTATCCTGTTTTGTGACATATTACCTAAATTCTGTTTTGCCTCAAGTTTCATAATATGTCTAAAAGCACCAAGAAAGTCTCAAATAACAACCCTGGCCAAAGTCTCCTATCTGACCGTCTCAAGATAATGACATTTAAGCTTTAGAATACAAAGCAAGCAAAATAGTGGGGATCACATACAAAATTAAGCACTGCGTTCAAATTCCCACTACTCTTGGTTGGAAGCAATGACTATAGTTCACATCAACCCCAAAACATACAATATATTATTTTATTTTTTTAAAACAGAGAAAAAGTGGCTTGCGCACTATCCCAAATCCCTATGGACATTTAAATAGCTATTTAAATATGCATTGAGATTTGGGATAGCGCACCAGTAACTCATTCTTTGATTTAAAAAAATAAATAAATTGTGGGGATTACCCATCATCTCCAAAGATTAGGTCATCATGAGCTGCCTTATGGGTTTAAATTAATCCCTAAAAAAAAAAAAACCCTAAACATTGTCAACATGATTAACAGACTTCCTCGAGTCCAACTCTCTGCTACACCCGCTTCAGTCTGGTTTCCGCACTAAGCACTCTGTGGAAACGGCACTGACCAAAGTATCCAATGATCTACTCTCTGCAAAATCTCGTGGTCACTACTCTATCCTAATTCTCTTTGACCTGTCTGCGGCTTTTGACACTGTTGATCATCAACAGCTTCTTCTCATCCTCCGCAATATCGATCTACAAGATATTGCTCTCTCCTGGTGCTCCTCCTAGATCTCCCAGCGCTCTTTCAGTGTTTCTTTCTCTGGCTCTGCTTCTTCTCCCCAACTCCTTTCTGTTGGTGTCCCCCAAGGTTCAGTCCTTGGTCCCCTACTGTTCTATATCTATACTGCCTCCCTTGGTAAACTAATTCGCTCCTTTGGCTTCCAATATCATTTCTATGCAGATGACAAGCAAATCTACCTGTCCTCTCCTGATCTCTCCCCGTCCCTCTTGACTAGTTTCTCTGACTGCCTCTCTGCTGTTTCTGACTGGATGGCTGCCCACTTTCTTAAACTAAACTTGACCAAAACTGAAATTCTGGTATTTCCTCCCTCAAGTGTTGTTACTCCTGTGTCTGTCTGTCTCCAAGTCAACGGTGCTACCATCAGCTCCACCATGCAGGCTCGCTGCCTAGGTGTTCTCTTTGACTCCAACCTCTCCTTCAAGCCTCATGTTCAATCTATTGCCAAATCCTGTCATTTCCATTTCAAAAACATTGCGTGCATCCGCCCCTACTTAACGCCAGATGCGACTAAGGTGTTGGTGCATTCTACTGTCCTTTCTCGCCTTGACTACTGTAATCCGCTTCTCTGTGGTCTTACGTGCTCCCAACTTGCGCCGTTACAGTCCATAATGAATGCGGCGGCGAGGCTCATCTTCCTGTCCTCCCGCACCTCCCATGCCTCACCCTTCTGTCAGTCCCTACATTGGCTTCCTATAAAATATAGAGCTCAATTTAAAATTCTGGTTCTTGCTTTCAAATCGCTACATAATGCTACTCCCACCTATCTATCCTCCCTTATACACAAGTATGTCCCGTCTAGGCCCTTATGATCTGCTGAAGACTTATGTCTATCTTCTGCCCTTACTCCCACCTCTGATGCCCGCCTTCAAGATTTCTCGAGGGCTGCACCGTTCCTGTGGAATTCGCTTCCCTCCTCCGTTAGATGCTCATCCAGTCTCCACTCCTTCAAAAAATCGTTAAAAACCCACTTCTTCATAAAAGCGTATCAATTAAACTGTTAATAGCTCCTGACTGATTCCTCTTCTGCAACTGTCACTAATCTAATACTATCCTTACCTTTTGTGTCATTTTACCCCACTCCCTCTAGCATGTAAGCTCATTGAGCAGGGCCCTCAACCCTTCTGTTCCTGTGTGTCCAACTTGTCTGGTTACAACTACATGTCTGTTCGTCCACCCATTGTAAAGCGCTGCGGAATTTGACGGCGCTCTATAAATATCATAATAATAATAATAATAACATATTTATTTACAGCTGTCATTGCCAAGGTTATATGATCACTCAGTGTTGTAAAACTGCAGCAGTATTAGTTTTCATTATTGTTTAATTAGATTGAGCAGAAGCACTCACCATTAATTAAGAGCTTTAAGAACAACGAGGCTCCACTCAGAGTTGCCAGGAACGTTTTATGTAGCTAGAGAGTTTTGTATTTAATAGATTGTTCAGGCTGTGAGTTTTTGAATAGCATCTGGTTTTTTGTTTTGTTTTGTTTTTTACTTTGTTTACATTTTTTTCACCTTTGGGAGCAGGAAGTGTTTAACAACTCATTCTGTATTGTAGCTGTTAATTCTTATATGCAACACTATGTAGCTAAGCTGTGAACTATATACTGAAATATTTACGTTTTATTGTTTGCTTTGTGTAATGTGTAGCATTAACTATTCTTTTGTGTTTCTACATAGAAGAAATTAAAGAGAAAAAGGCTACTCAGGAGAACAGATGCTAGTATGATGTCCTGCAATGTGCAAAAGTTGCATTTATTTAGAATGATAAACCCACAAGAATCATAGTTCTTTCAACACAGTTG
The DNA here is from genome assembly GCA_933207985.1 of Pelobates cultripes. Classification (NCBI taxonomy): domain Eukaryota; kingdom Metazoa; phylum Chordata; class Amphibia; order Anura; family Pelobatidae; genus Pelobates; species Pelobates cultripes. Next base: position 258,386,523 of record OW240912.1, read on the forward strand.
AAGTCATGTTAAAGTGTTTTACTGGGAATAATGAATGCAGATTTACTTATTTTAATGCGTTTGGAGATGATTTATAATGAAAAAAAAAGCTGTACAAGAACATAAAATGATGTCTAGCAATTATTACAGTTGCATTTCAATTTAAGTAGAAAGAAGTACATACTTGTAAGTGATTTGAAAAATGTAAGGTTTTACAATATTTTTTTAGGGTAGATAAGGTTTGTAGAATTATCTGTTTTCTATAAGAGAAAGCAACTTTGCTGGCTTTTAAAATTCTAAGAAGAAAGAATGAGCGTCTAAGGTGGATCACACCAGTGTTATTTTTGTCAACTAACAACTTTAGTCAGATTTTAGTCGACTAAAATGTTTAAAATGTAATCGACTAAAACAATTCAGATGACTAAAATACAACTAAAACTCAAATGGTGTTTTAGTCAAAAGACTGGCTAAAACTAAATTTGAAATTTGCCGCCAAAACCAACACTACACAGAGGGGCTGTGTAAGGGGCAAAAAAGACAGACCCGGGCTTGGGAGAGCGAAACCTAGAGGGACTGGGAGGACACAAAGAGACACAGAGGGGCTGGGTATGGGGTAAAAAAGACATATAGAGGCTTTAACTAAATCCATTAGATTTTAGTCTAATAAAAACTACTGGTGATTTAGTCAACTAAAACAAATATGAGAGTGATTTGAGGAAGGTGTTTAAAGTATTGGTTATGTATTGTATACGTTTATTAATGTGTTTAACCATTACTACACCACAACCGACCTCTACCCCATCCTACTTATACCATTAATACTATTACTTGGCTTATTGTCCCTGACTAAAAATATAAAGGCGTAGCCTGTAATTGTAAGAGGGCTTACCCGGCTATAAAAACACAGGCCACTCCACTCACTGGGCCGTTAATGCCGGGTTCAGCCCACCCACCACTCCCCTTTTTACAAGTCATTCGTTTTGTGGGCCCTCTTTAGTTACAGGCCTACCCAAACGTCGGTCCCGGCACACCACAACTGACTTATACCACATCCTACTTATACCATCAATACTATCAACTCAGCTTATTGTCCCCTACAACTACAAATATATATATATATATACACACACACACACACACACACACACACACCCAACAAGGGTTGTGTATTTCCATGAGAACAAAAGAACAAATACTGGTGAATGATACCTTGTCTTCAGTTTACAGAGATGACTTTATATCACTCAGAAAATTGCAACTAAAATTGTTTGGCATTAGCTTTTGCTAAATACAGGTTATCTGGGGATATAAAATGGCTTTGCTTCCAAACAGAGTAACTGTTTTAGTAAAACATATCTTATAAATATGAATATCAAATGAGTGACTGGATTCTAACCACATATTCTTATATCATAATTTGTAATTGCTATTGACTATTACACATGATTTATAATTAAGAAATGCATATCACATAGTCAGGAGCATTTTTTTGTTTGTTTGTTTTTTTAGAGTATATAGTATTTTTACTTAAAGAGTACATTTTTACGTCGAGTGTGTTTTTTCTTTAGTTAGCATCTCTTTACACGTTTTTCTTTTTAACCAACAGTATCATTGACCTCTCAACTAATCAGCCTAACCCCTTTTCGAAGCTTCCAAGAACCTCAGAGAAACGCAAGAACAGAGGCGAAGCTAAATGGTGCTGGATTAAAGGGTTAAATTAGTGATTACAAGATAATGGTTACTAGTATTAGCCATAAAGAGGTGGATATTCAGCAAGTAGCTCAAATCCTGATGAAGTGGACCATCACTGGAAAACACGTAGATTGGGCACAGCCTATGAGGTGGACGTTTCCCCAAAGAATTGTAAATTTGCAGGCAGTAACGCTGCTGGACAGGACGAGATGCCAGGTGAAAATACTACAAAGCCAGAGCTAATTTTGATATCTGTGTGGTGATTAGAACACTTGGATTGTGAGCATCTGATTACTAATCATTTTAAGTCCATTTTTATAAAATTACTGCACTTTGAAGTTCCCCTCATGTGCTCAACTTCTAGCATATACTAGAGGTTAAGGACTATTGCTGAGAGGACACTGAGTGAAGCAGCATTTCAGTAATTGTAATTAGCATGAGGAAGGATATTATCTGTTTGTTCATTTATGCAATTATCGTTGAAGGTATTTGTTTTAGGAGTTTTTCTATTATAAAGTAAAAGGTGGTGGAGATCATTGTCACAGTAGATAGAATGAATCTGTTTTTGAATCCTACTAGATTTATTTTCTAGCATTGCAACATCAGGACTGGAATTATAAAACGGGACTTGCCTCACTTTTGTCTTGAAGGCGTTAACGAGATAAGAATGTAAATATCCCAGGGTATGGAATAAATCCACCTCTGGTAAAAGAATAAAAACGAAATAAACCATTATCTCAAAAAGAAAAGAAAACTTAATAAAATCAGGAGCAGAAATCAAGGTGAAATATCAGATAAATTGGTACATTTCTAAAAGTACAACAACTTATAAAAGGAGAGAAAAACATCATCATAAAGTCTGGATTTAAAATTAAAGGAATGGCATCTGATGCTGAAGGTATGCATACATTAGTGTATCATTTTATAATTTTATATCACCCTGGTCATCAGTACTTTTTAATTGTAAATTTTTTACAGCTGCTAACTTGAATAAAGATTTCACTATTATTACAATGTTAATTGTGGTGTGTGTGTGTGTATATATATATATATATATGTATATATATATATATACATATATATATATATATATATATACACACACCCTCACCCCCTACCCCCCCCCCCCCACAATTAACATTGTAATAAAAACAAAACATATATATAATATAGTATAATCACAGCCGATCCTGGGCGGGTGCACAGCGCCCAGGCGCTCTGTGAGTAGAGGCGCATTGCGGTGTTAGGTCCTGCCCCCTCACTAAGTCCCACGCTTTGTTTTAAGCTCCGCCTCCTGTCTGAAGGCCCTTAGAGCTCCTGGAAAGCTGGCTGGGCTTGAAGGTAAAGCTGGCAGGGGCTATAGATTGCACCGAAGGGGTGTTACATAAGGGCACAGGAGGGTAAGTGGCTAAAGATGGCACAGGAGGGGGGCTACATAAGGGCACAGGAGGGAATTGGAGTAAGAGGACACAGGAAGGGAGGGGGCATGGGCGTCCGCAGCAATTTTTCCGGGGGGGGGGGGGCATAATTGTAATGACATCCATGCTTGGTACCTTTTTGACAGTGTCATAAAAGGGAGAGGGGCATAGTCATTATCACATAAAGCCAGGGTGAATAGTGTTTTCAGAACTATGGTGTCAGGAATACATGTTTGTATTCCTGACACTATAGTGTTCCTTTAAGTGAATTAAAGGAACATTCTGGTCACCATAACAACTTCATCTAAATGAAAATGCTATGATGCCAGGAAGCCCCTGGGTGTTCTCTTTCCTATAAGGGGTTAAACTGCTCTCAAATGGTTTAACCCCAAAAGCTTCCTCCAGCTCCAGGTCGCTCAGTGGTATTTGGCTTCTGAAACAGAATGTCAGGAAGTGCAGAATGACTTCAGGCATGGGTGCCATTGATTGGGTAGAGTGGACAGTTGACGCTCTAAGCCAATCGCTAGTTCCCGGTTCGTAAAAAATTTTTACTTTTTTATATGGGGAGCTACTGATTGGCTTAGAGTGCCAGCTGACCGCTCTAGCCACTCAGTAAATAAAAGTGAACACATTAACACTGATATTTTTTTTAACCTGGGGAGATGAGAATGTCCAGAGTTTCCCTGCCAGGCCCAGGTACCAAAGTCTTATGATGTTTTGTCCAGAATAAAGTGAAGGGTTCACTTAATTTGTCCTTCCTGCTTCAATCTCCTTTTCTTCTCCTTCATTTGACACCGTCTTCTTTTACTTCTGACACTCTCTTCTATCCTTGGCTCCTTCTGCTCATTTACCTTTCTGCTACTTTCTGCTTATTTTGCGCATTTCTGCTCCTTTCTCATTCTGATCCCTTTCTGCTCCTTGCAGACCCTTTTTGCTCCTTCTTCTACTTTACCTTTGTGCTCCTTGCTGTCCCTTTTTGCTCCTTTACCTTTGTGCTCCTTCTGTCCCTTTCTGCTCTTTGCAGACCCTTCCTTCTCCTTGCAGACATTTCCTGCTCCTTGCTTCCCCTTCCAGCACTTCCCTAATCTATAGGCTGCATCCTACATGCCTCACTTCCTTAATCTATAGGCTGCACCCCACATGCCTCACTTCCCTAATGTATAGGCTGCTCCCATGCAGCTCCTTGCTGACCCTTCCCGCTCCTTGCTGACCCTTTCTGCTTCTTACTGCCCATTCCTGCTCCTTGCTGCCACTTCCTGCTCATTTCTGTATCTTTGTGCTCCTTCTGTTCAGTCCTGCTCCTTGTTGCCCTTTCCAGCTCCTTTCTGATCTTTTCTGTTCCTTTCTGCTCCTTCTACTTTACCTTTGTGCTTCTTTACCTTCCATCTCCTTGCTGACAATCCCTGCCCCTTCCTGCTCCTTGCAGACCCTTCCTGCTCCTTGCAGACCCCTCCTACTTCTTGCTGCCCCTTCCTTCTCCTTGCTGCCCCTGTTCATTTCTATTCCTTTGTGCTCCTCCTCCTACTTTACCTTTGTGCTGCTTGCTGTCCCTTCCAGCTCCCTGCTGCTCCTTTCTGCTGCTTGATGTCCATTCCTGCTCATTTCTGTTCCTTCTCCTTTCTGCTCCTTCTCTTTTACCTTCCTGCTGACCCTTCCTGTAGGCTGCCCCCCATGCCTCCCTTACCTGATCTGTAGGCTGCCCCCCATTCCTCACTTACCTGATCTGTAGGTGGATCCCTCCATCGCTAACCTACCTAATCTGTAGGTGGATACCCTCATCTCTCACTTACCTGATCTGTAGGCTTCCACCCCATCTCTTACTTACCTGATCTATAGGCTGTCTACGCACCCCCATGCCTCACTTACCTGATCTATAGGCTGTCTCTTTCCCCCCATCCCTCACTTACCTGATCCATAGGCTGTCTCTCCTATCCCCCATCCCTTACTTACCTGATCTGTAGGCTGCCCCCCATCCCTCACTTACCTGATCTATAGGCTGTCTCCCCCCCATGCCTCACTTACCTGATCTATATGCTCCTCCCCATTCCTCACTTACCTGATCTATGGGCTGTCTCTCTCTTTTTTTCCACTAGCAGGCATCTATTTCTACCACCAATCCCTTTGTGTTTCTCTCCCCCCCTTCTGTGTATCTCACCCCCAGCCCTTCTGTGTGTCTGTTCATCCCCCAACCCCTTTGTGTCTCTGTCTCCCCCAGCCAATTTGTGCATCTGTTTCTCCCCCAACTCCTTTGTGTATCTTTTTTCCCCTTTCCCAGCCCCTCTGTGTTCCCCCAAGTGCTTCTATGTTCCTCTTTGTACCACAAGCCCTTCAGTGTTTATATGTGCCCTCCAGCCCCTCTTTGTGTCTCTTTAGCCACCTCCCCTCCTGTGTCCTCTTTAGCCCCTCTCCCATCCTGTCTGCTTATGTAGCTCCCCCTCCTGTGCCCTTTTTAGCCGCTTTCCCCTCCTGTCCCCTTATGTAGCCCCCCTTCCCTCCTGTGCACTCATTAGCCCTTCCTCCCCTTCTGTGCCATCTTTAGCCCCTTGCCGCTCATGTCCCCCTATGTATCCCACCTTCCCACCTGTGCCCTCTTTATTAGCCCCCTTCCCTCCTACACCCTTTTTGTCCCCTCTCTTCCTGTGCCCTCTTTAGCCCCCTTCCCTACCTGTGCCCTATTTTGCCCCTCCCCTACCTGTGCCCTCTTTAGCCACCTTCCCTCCTGTGTCGTCTTTAGCCTCCTCCACTTTTGTGCCCTCTTTAGCCCCTCTCCCCCAGTCCCCTTATGTTGCCCCACTCCCCTCCTGTGCCCTTCTTTTTGCCCCTCTCCCCCCAGTCCCCTCATGTAGCCCCCCTCCATGGGAGTCCTTGGATTTTCCAGCTTGTTCTGATATTTTTGTGTGAGCTTGAAAATGAATTACAATACCAGCACCAGCCAGTAGGTGTATGGAGAGAGACAGGGATAGGAAGCTACATCTTATCCCTGCTTCTCTCTGCTGACTGAAACCGCAGGGGAGCAGCACATGCAGGCAACAGAGACAGCCTATAGATTAGGGGAGTGAGTCATGGGGGGAGGGTTTGAGATAGCCTATAGATTAGGGGAGTGAGGCATGGGGGGGTACAGCCTATAGATTAGGGGAGTGAGGCATGGGGGGGTACAGCCTATAGATTAGGGGAGTGAGACGGGGGCAGCTTATAGATTAGGGGAGTGAGGCATGGGGAGACAGCCTATAGATTAGGGAAGTGAGGCATGGGGGGACAGCCTATAGATTAAGGAAGTGAGGCATGAGGGGGAGGCCTACAGATTAGGGAAGTGAGGCATGGGGGGCAGCCTAAAGATTAGGGGAGTGAGGCAAGGGGGGCAGCCTATAGATTAGGGGAGTGAGGCATGGGGACAGCCTTTAGATTAGGGGAGTGAGGCATGGGGGATAGCCTATAGATTAGGGAAGTGAGGCATGAGGGGGCAGCCTATAGATTAGGGAAGTGAGGCATGGGGGACAGCCTATAGATTAAGGAAGTGAGGCATGGAGGGAGGGTTTGATATAGCCTATAAATTAGGGGAGTGAGGCATGGGGGACAGCCCTATAGATTAGGGAAGTGAGGCATGGGGACAGCCATAGATTAAGGGAAGTGAGGCATGGGGCAGCCTATAGAGTAGGGGAGGGCATGGGGGCAGCCTGTAGATTAGGGCAGTAAGACATGGGGGGCAGCCTATAGATTAGAGGAGTGAGGCATGGGGGGAAGCCTATATATTAGGACAGTGAGACATGGGGGGCAGCCTATAGATTAGGGGAGTGAGGCATGGGGGCAGCCTATAGATTAGGGAAATGAGGCATGGGGGGCAGCCTATAGATTAGGGAAGTGAGGCATGGGGGCAGCCTATAGATTAGGGAAGTGAGGCATGGTGGCAACCTATAGAATGTAAAGCAGCACAAAGGTAAAGTAGAAGGAGCAGAAAGGGTCAGCAAGGAGCTGGAAAGGGCAACAAGGAGCAGGAAGGGACAGAAGGAGCACAAAGGTAAAGTAGGAGAAGGAGCAGGAATTAACAGGAAGGGTCAGCAAGGAGCAGGAAGGGTCTGCATGGACCACTTTATTCTGGACACCACATCATAAGGCTTTGGTACCTGGGCCTGACAGGGAAACTATGGACCTTCTCATCTCCCCAGGTAATAAAAATGTCAGTGTTAATGTGTTCACTTTTATTTACTGAGTGTCAGGAAGCACAGAATGCCACTGGGTAGGGGTGTTGCTGATTGGCTAGAGTTGGCACTCTAAGCCAATCAGTAGCTCCCGATTCATAAAAAAGTAAAACCTTTTTATGAACTGGTAACAAGCGATTGGCTTAGAGCGTCAACTGACCAATCTAGCCAATCTGCAGCACCCATGCCTGATGTCAATACTCAGTTTCAGAAGCCCACTGAGCGATCTGGAGCTGGAGGAAGCCTTTGGGGTTAAACCATTTGAGAGCAGTTTAACCCCTTAAAGGAAAGAGAGCGCCCAGGGGCTTCCTGGCATCATAGAATTTTCATTTAGATGAAGTTGTTATGGTGTCCAGAATGTTCCTTTAATTTGCTTAAACATGTATTCCTGACACCATAGTTGTGAAAACACTATTAACCCTGGCTTTATGTGACTATGCCCCTTCTCTTTTATGGGGGGCAGCCTAAAGATTAGGGGAGTGAGGCAAGGGGGGCAGCCTATAGATTAGGGGAGTGAGGCATGGGGGGCAGCCTATAGATTAAGGAAGTGAGGCATGGGGGCAGCCTATAGATTAGAGGAGTGAGGCATGGGGGGAAGCCTATATATTAGGACAGTGAGACATGGGGGGCAGCCTATAGATTAGGGGAGTGAGGCATGGGGGCAGCCTATAGATTAGGGAAATGAGGCATGGGGGGCAGCCTATAGATTAGGGAAGTGAGGCATGGGGGCAGCCTATAGATTAGGGAAGTGAGGCATGGTGGCAACCTATAGAATGTAAAGCAGCACAAAGGTAAAGTAGAAGGAGCAGAAAGGGTCAGCAAGATGCTGGAAAGGGCAACAAGGAGCAGGAAGGGACAGAAGGAGCACAAAGGTAAAGTAGGAGAAGGAGCAGGAATTAACAGGAAGGGTCAGCAAGGAGCAGGAAGGGTCTGCATGGACCACTTTATTCTGGACACCACATCATAAGGCTTTGGTACCTGGGCCTGACAGGGAAACTATGGACCTTCTCATCTCCCCAGGTAATAAAAATGTCAGTGTTAATGTGTTCACTTTTATTTACTGAGTGTCAGGAAGCACAGAATGCCACTGGGTAGGGGTGTTGCTGATTGGCTAGAGTTGGCACTCTAAGCCAATCAGTAGCTCCCGATTCATAAAAAAGTAAAACCTTTTTATGAACTGGTAACAAGCGATTGGCTTAGAGCGTCAACTGACCAATCTAGCCAATCTGCAGCACCCATGCCTGATGTCAATACTCAGTTTCAGAAGCCCACTGAGCGATCTGGAGCTGGAGGAAGCCTTTGGGGTTAAACCATTTGAGAGCAGTTTAACCCCTTAAAGGAAAGAGAGCGCCCAGGGGCTTCCTGGCATCATAGAATTTTCATTTAGATGAAGTTGTTATGGTGTCCAGAATGTTCCTTTAATTTGCTTAAACATGTATTCCTGACACCATAGTTGTGAAAACACTATTAACCCTGGCTTTATGTGACTATGCCCCTTCTCTTTTATGGGGGGCAGCCTAAAGATTAGGGGAGTGAGGCAAGGGGGGCAGCCTATAGATTAGGGGAGTGAGGCATGGGGGGCAGCCTATAGATTAAGGAAGTGAGGCATGGGGGCAGCCTATAGATTAGAGGAGTGAGGCATGGGGGGAAGCCTATATATTAGGACAGTGAGACATGGGGGGCAGCCTATAGATTAGGGGAGTGAGGCATGGGGGCAGCCTATAGATTAGGGAAATGAGGCATGGGGGGCAGCCTATAGATTAGGGAAGTGAGGCATGGGGGCAGCCTATAGATTAGGGAAGTGAGGCATGGTGGCAACCTATAGAATGTAAAGCAGCACAAAGGTAAAGTAGAAGGAGCAGAAAGGGTCAGCAAGATGCTGGAAAGGGCAACAAGGAGCAGGAAGGGACAGAAGGAGCACAAAGGTAAAGTAGGAGAAGGAGCAGGAATTAACAGGAAGGGTCAGCAAGGAGCAGGAAGGGTCTGCATGGACCACTTTATTCTGGACACCACATCATAAGGCTTTGGTACCTGGGCCTGACAGGGAAACTATGGACCTTCTCATCTCCCCAGGTAATAAAAATGTCAGTGTTAATGTGTTCACTTTTATTTACTGAGTGTCAGGAAGCACAGAATGCCACTGGGTAGGGGTGTTGCTGATTGGCTAGAGTTGGCACTCTAAGCCAATCAGTAGCTCCCGATTCATAAAAAAGTAAAACCTTTTTATGAACTGGTAACAAGCGATTGGCTTAGAGCGTCAACTGACCAATCTAGCCAATCTGCAGCACCCATGCCTGATGTCAATACTCAGTTTCAGAAGCCCACTGAGCGATCTGGAGCTGGAGGAAGCCTTTGGGGTTAAACCATTTGAGAGCAGTTTAACCCCTTAAAGGAAAGAGAGCGCCCAGGGGCTTCCTGGCATCATAGAATTTTCATTTAGATGAAGTTGTTATGGTGTCCAGAATGTTCCTTTAATTTGCTTAAACATGTATTCCTGACACCATAGTTGTGAAAACACTATTCACCCTGGCTTTATGTGACTATGCCCCTTCTCTTTTATGACACTGTCTAAAAGGGACCAAGCATGGATGTCATTACAATTATGCCGCCCCCTGGAATAATTCCTGCAGACGCCTATGTGCAGACACATACTTCATCCCCAGCACAGACTCAGACACTATTAACTACACACACTGCATAGCATAATGGATGTGTTTTGGTGCGCATGCTTTTCGTAAGAAGGGGTGGCAGCATTTCATCATTTTCTTTTTATTTTTTATGGCACAGCTGAGGTGGATTATTGGGCAAACTTAATGTCAGCTATAGGAGGGGTTATCAAATTTATTTTTGGGGGCTAAAGTCCCTAGTCCGCATAGCAACACCCCTGGGGATGGGATAGAGCCAAAAGTAGAAGAGAATGGTGAGATAAGTGACACAGGGACATTCAGAAAAATAAACAATCATACTGTTAAAAACAACAATGCATAGCTGGCACTGTAGGAAATGGTGACATGTGACCTGGGTTGAGGGTGTGTGGTTTCCATAGAAATTGGGTTTGGTTAGAAGTGTTATGTTTGTAATGGGGAGGAGTTAGCAATATAGCCACACCCACCAGGGGACGCCAACAATATTCTTGCATCAGGTGACCCCAGGATTGGCCCTGTATATAATATTATATATATACCAGATTACTAGAAAAACAGGCTGCACTTCCGGGCTTTCAAATCTCAAAAAGGTGCTTTATTCCATAATACAAGAAAATCAACGTTTCGGTCCACGCAGGGACCTTCCTCAGGATAAAGTGACTCCTTGCACCAGGCAACTACACTACTGCATGAAGGTAGTAGGACTTTTAAGCGTGAGTGCAAGGATATATTCACTGTAGATATTATATATATATATATATATAATATTTTATTTTTTTAATTTATGTATTTATTATTTTTTTGTCATATATTAATTCTGAGCAATTACCATTACTTCTTAAAGACAGTATTATTCTGCAGGAACTTTCTCTTCAATTGGATTTAAACACTGTTTTTTAGTTACTATATAATGATATGGTTATATACTTTAAAACTAGAAAAATCTCAATGCATCTTTCCTGGTAAAATATTTTATAAATAAATAAATATTGTGTTTTCGTCTCAATCCTGTGTGTTTAATTTTTTAGCATTAACAAAATTAATTTAGCTTCTGAAATGCCAATTATATTCCACTCCTCCAGTATTGGTCTTCACCCAGAAAATAAACTGTTTTTGCATCTCTGCATTGGACTGTAAATGTCCTTCAATACGGAAGCTTTTGTATGTAAGAGTGCAAGGCTACATTCCAGCATCCAAGGAGTAAGCGTATACAACAGGCCTACACAACATACGACCTGCGAACTGCTTAATTTGTGCGGCCCACACATGAAGAAGGCCCACTGGATGGCCTCTGCACTTAGGGCACCTGATGTATCTTTGTCATCAGGGGCCCTGTGGGCCTCTATCAACCCAATCAGTCCCCTTCCTTATCGACATTCCGGTGTTCTATCAGAATCTGATGGGCAGGGGAGGGAGAGAGGACCTCTGAGCTCTAACCTGCAGATCCTCTGGGTCCACCTCTCGTAAGCACGGAGCACTGCCGCAGTTACCATGGTAATGCTCCAGATCTCGAAAGAATGAATTCTAGCCTCAGGAGTTGCAGGTTCACACCCCACTAGGACCACAAGGGGAATGCAGGAAATATCCCCCCTCCATAAGTAAAGGTAAGAGGGGAGGGGGGATTGACAAGTATTAGTATTTTAATTTAAAAAAAAAAAACATATATTTGCTTTAACTACCAACATTCACACACACTGCTCTGCCAAAACACACAGTTCCCCTCCTCACACAGATACTGCCCCCCTCACACAAACACTGCTGCACTCACACACACACACACTGCATCCCACGTGCATCCCACTTGCACACTGTCAGGATTACAGTATGATCCAGCACGTAGAATTGTGTAACACAGAGGACAGATAGGTAACGTATACCGGACCTTAGAATGGCTGGACCAACGTATCAAAGAATAGTCAGGAATAGCCGAGGTCAAGGGACAGAAAGAGACACAATGATAAGGAAAAGCCAGGGGTCAGGGAATGCCAGAAAACAGGGAAGTCTAAATCAATGACAAAGTCAAAATACCAGAATAACCAGAATCAATAACGCGCTCTCCGACAACCACAAGGGAAACCACGACAGGGTACAGAGCAAGAGGAGAACTGGGCCTAAATACCCCGCCTGTGGATCTGATTGGTTGTAACCGGCCTTTGACCCCAAAGGCAGTTACCAGGCTCCTATTTGCATAATTGCTGCTCAGCACAAACCCTCCTGTGGATTGATTGCTGCTCAGCACAAACCCACCTGTGGATTGATTGCTGCTCGGCACAACTTTTCCGGTCAGGACATTAAATGCCATTAATCACATTTTTATGTGCAGATGAATACATGACATTACCCTCCACCTGAAGAACGCCCACCGGGCAGGCAGGACCAGGCTTGAGAGGAAACTTGGCATGAAAATAGCGAATCTGGCGGCCACCATGTATATCAGATGTGGGAACCCAAGAACGATCTGCTGGTCCATAACCTTTCCAATCCACCAAGTCCTGTAAAGTGCCCTGAGAAAACCTGGAATCAATTATGGAGGAGACCTCATACTCTTCCTGTCCAGAAACAACTAAGGGAGGAGGGACACTTGAGACAGTATATTTATTGCAAACAAGAGGTTTGAGTAAAGACACATGAAAGGAATTATGAATTTCCAAGGAGGCTGGAAGGGCCAGAGAGTATGCAACAGGATTGAGTCTACGAAGGACACAAAAAGGTCCAAGGAACCTAGGAGCAAATTTCATGCTAGGGACTTTGAGCCTGATGTTACGAGAAGATAACCAAACCCTCTCACCCACTTGGTAAACAGGGTTGGCACCTCGAAGTGTATCAGCATAATGCTTGAAACTGTCAGCAGCAGTACCCAGAGCAGATTGAACTTTAACCCAGGTATCACGGATGGAAGCCAGACGGTCATCCAAAGCAGGAACAGCCGTATCAGAAAAAACAGTCGATAGGACAGTAGGATACCAGCCATTATTAACAAAAAATTGACTATGCCCAGAGGAGTCATGGTCAGCATTATTCCTAGCAAACTCGGCCCATGGTAGTAATTCGGACCAATTGTCTTGAGTGCTATTAACGAAACAACGCAAATATAATTCCAAGGACTGGTTAGCCCTCTCAGCTGTACCATTGGTCTGGGGGTGGTAAGAGGATGAAAAAGACAATTCAATCCCTAATTGTTTACTGAAGGCCCTCCAAAACCGGGACTCAAACTGAGAACCTCTATCACATACTATATCGTGAGGAATGGCATGCAGACAGACAATTTCTCGTATAAAGATTAGTACCAGGTCATGTGATGACGGCAATTTCTTGAGAGGAATAAGATGAGCCATTTTAGAAAAACAGTCCACAACCATGAGAATAGTGGTATAACCGTTAGAACTAGGAAGTTCAACAATGAAGTCCATGGTCAAGTGGGACCATGGGACCTCAGGAATAGGAAGAGGTTGTAACAAACCACTAGGGAGTTTATGAGGCACTTTGGAAATCGCACAAACAGAACAAGCCTGCACATACTCCTTAACATCCTTCCTGAGGGAATCCCATCAGAATGACCTCATGATAGCAGAAGTGGATTTATTAATACCTGGGTGACCAGCAGACACATTGTCGTGAAACACCTTCATGATATTAACCCTTTCCCCCAATGGAATGAACAGTTTGTCCTGAGGTTTACTGCAGGGCGGCTGAGACTGAGCCTCCATGATGGAGCCAAGCAGAGGAGAGGATAATGAAAGGACAGTGGACGCAATGATACATCCCGGGGGAATGATATGGGACATTTCTTGCTCTAGTAAAGCCTCAGTATCAAACTGCCTGAACAAGGCGTCGGCCTTCACATTTTTAGAACCAGGTCTTTAAATGATAGGAAAATTAAAGCGAGAAAGGAATAGAGACCACTTAGCTTGTTTAGAAAATAATCGCTTGGCATCTCCTATGTAAGCCAGGTTTTTGTGATCAGTAATGATCAAAAGGGGGTCCTTAGAACCCTCTAAAAGATGTTGCCACTCCTTGAGAGCTAGAATAATGACCAACAATTCTCTACTGCCAATATCGTGATTGCGCTCAGCAGGAGACTACTTTCTAGAAAAGTAACCACAAGGATGTAACAGTTTCTTGGCTCTCCCACTGGGAGAGAACTGCCTCTACCCCTGTCTCTGAAGCATCAACCTCCAGTATGAAAGGCTTACTGGTGTCAGGATATATCAATATGTCGGCGGAGGCAAACCGCTGTTTGAGAGTTTCAAAAGCTTCAATAGCCTCCTTAGACCATATTGTACTGCTAACCCCCTTGCATGTCATATTGGTGATGGGGGCTATTACTGTAGAAAATCCCTTTATAAATCTTCTGTAATAATTGGCGAAACCAATGAACCTTTGAATGGCTTTCAACCCAGTGGGTAAAGGCCACTGTAGAACAGACTATTTTTTTAGGATCCATCTGAAACCCCAAGGCAGAAATATTATATCCTAAAAATTGTAATTTAGACTGGTCAAAGATACATTTTTCCAATTTACAATAAAGTCGTTTTTTTTTAACAAGGTTTGCAGAACTTGTTTAACGTGATCGTGGTGATACTGGAGGTCAGGAGAATAAATAAATATATCATCCAGATAGACCATGACAAACTTGTTTTAAGTGTGTTTTAAAAAAACGCTCCAATACTTGCTTGCAATTGGTGTAACCACTTTTTGGCGCCAATTTTAACCACTGTGTATTCTTAGAAATACTGTTCCATGCCAGGTATATTGTTCTATTACCCTTTAGGTTGGGGAAAAAATGATAATGAGTTTTTACATGGGATTGTTTTAGTAAAATTCGTAGTTAAAATTGATTTAAAATTAGGGGCTCCTCTAAAAACTATATTTGGCTTATCAGGGATAATTTTACTAAGTTTGTCGTCATGTTCTAAAATGCACTACTATTCTGTTATGGTACTTTTTTATGAATTTCTCTCTCTTCTCTCCCAAGATTATATTTTATATTTTTATCTTTTAAATGACACACTATATGTTCTTAAGATATATATTTTATTTTCATACCTTTTACAAGTTGTATTTTATTTTATTGCATAATGTGTTTTATCCATATAATAATTTTTATACCCAATTGGGGCACTATTTAGATTATCTTATTCCCCCTTTATCTATTTCTATTTTTATTTATCTAACTGGCATGTATTTAGTCACAGCTGTTTTACATATGTTTTTTGGTCCACTTTCCTATCCATATTTGAGCTGCTAAGAAGTGGGAGCGACTGACTATTGGTAGTTACAAGTCAGCCACTCGCCGCTCGCCGCTCGCCGCTCCTCATACATGCTCAGTGACCGGCATGACTATATTTCCCTAGGAGCTTAGCTCCCACATGCTGGTCACGTGTTGCTGGGGGTTGTACTACTCATACAAGCGAGCCGCCCGTCGCTCGCCGCCCGTCGCTCGCCGCCCGTCGCTCGCCGCCCGTCGCTCGCCGCCCGTCGCTCGCCGCTCGTTACAATGAACTACATTTCCCATGCAGCATTGCCCCAATCACGTGACACTTAAATTATAGAAATATTTCGACATCTAAGCCTCGTTTTTCACATATAAATATATTATATGATAAACATAAGTCTTGCTTATAGAACTGTAAAGTTTTAACATGTTTTAAGTGTGTTTTTTTAAAAAAATGCTCCAATACTTGCTTGCAATTGGTGTGACCACTTTTTGGCGCCAATTTTAACCACTGTCTTTTAAGCCTTAAAGGTGAAACGCGTTAATGGTTTTAAATTGTGTATTTTAAACCAATAAAAGTTCTTTTTGGTTACCTTTTTTATAGGACCAATCTTTTACTTATTTTATTTTATATACACTCTTATTATTATCTTTCCTGGCATTTTAATTGTACCCGTTTCAAGAAATCCATAGGTGGGTATAATTCCACCAGTGTTGTGTCAATAGAGCAGTATTTTCTGCTCTACCATTGTGAGTATATTTTATTTTATTTGACCTATTTTATTTATTTTTCCAACTGAGAGCACTATTGCTGTTTTTTATTTATATTTTGTGGAGTATGACGGAACCAAAATCGGACGGATAGACGGACTCACTTCTCCAGTATATCCTTTAGGAGGGATCATACCGCTAAGCAAACTTCATCCCAGAGCTGGCCTTAGCTCCACCAAATGTGTGTGTACTATCCTTCCTTTTATATATTCTACCTTTGGAGCTACAATATTTCACCATTGGCAGTTTTTTGTGTCTTTCTATCTTCACATATAAGGATTACCTACAACCCGGACGGATCAACTCCTGAGGATTGTATACATACCCTATCCATATATCAGTGAGACGGTTTTATTGATTTTTTCTGAACATTTTATTATTTGATTTTTACTGAACACTTGGATGGACTTTGTTTTACTTACTTTTATATGGTGTTTTAATAGAGACTATAATACCCAGGTCTATTTATTGCTGTTTATTAAATCTGGCCATTTGACTCATTTCTACGGTACTATTCTTTGTAATATAGTGAAGCCCTTAACTCCTTTTTCTTTTACCTTATCAAGGGTCTTGAGGGATTCCCTTTTAGGGTTGCTGCTTACATTTCTGTTACAAAGCGCAGACTCTTCCCCCTTGTTTTTTTAGGGTAATTCAATAGTGCCTACTCTTTTGGTGACATGCAATATGCACCTTTCATTACAATCCTTACCCCATCCTAATATTTCCCCATTAGCCCAGTCAATTTGAGCATTATGCTTGCTAAACCATGGGAATCCTAATATGATAGGACAAGAAGGAGATGCAATCACCTGAAATGTAATCGCTTCCTTATGTAAGGCACCAATGGAAATATTAATGGGTAAGGTTTCATGTGTTATCAATGGTTGTGAGAGTGGTCTCCCATCAATAACTTCAACAGCAAGGGGTGATAGTCTCTCCTTGATAGGTATAGTTTTACCCTTGACAAATTGAACGTTGATGAAGTTTCCAGCAGCACCTGAATCCATCAGGGCTTTGCATGAAAAGTTATTTTTGTCAAAGGCAATAGAAATATCAAGGAGAAACCTATTTTTATTCTTTCCAGAGGACGTTTCCATTTCACCTAAGACCTGTCCCCTTAAGGTGCTTAGGTGCGGTAGTTTTCCAGACGTATGGGACAATTGTTTCTCATATGTCCCTTCCTATCGCAGTATAGACATAGGCCTTCTTTTCTCCTATATTGTCTTTCTGCTTCCGACAGTCTAGTGACCCCCAACTGCATGGGTTCGTGTTCGGACTGTACAGGAATTTCAGGGACAATAGGTCTCGAGAAACAGGGTGCAAAATGCATACTCGGAAGCTAGAGTATAAAATTTTATGGCATATTCCGAGATAGACTGGTTCCCTTGACTGATATGCATCAGGGCAGTAGAGGCGTCATCCTCTCTGCCTAAAGGTTCAAACGTAAGTTTGAATTCCGTAAGGAACTCCTGGTAATTGTGTGCCACACTCCTATTACTCTCCCATAATGGATTGGCCCAAGCTAAAGCTTTACCTTTTAACTGATTTTAGCTCTATCTGTGGGAAAAGATCCCGGTGAGGCCTCAAAATGATACTCCATTTGGTTAAGAAATCCCCAGCATTCTTGAATATTATCATCAAAATGCAGGGGAGGAGATAGGGAGATAGTAGGTGCCTTGTGTACTATAGGTGGAGGTACATAAGGTGGAGGTGAGGCCGCAGGTTGCAGGTGTGCTGTTTGGGTAAGAGGCGTACTGAAGGCCTGGGCAAATTGATCCATGCGGTGATCATTATCCTCCAGTTTCCTTTCACAAGCAGCTATGTGCTTACACAATTCTACAGGATCTATGGCCATGTCGTGATGTTAGGATTACAGTATGATCCAGCACATAGAATTGTGTAACACAGAAGACAGATAAGTAACGTATACCGGACCTTAGAATGGCCGGACTAACGTACCAAAGAATAGTCAGGAATAGTCGAGGTCAAGGGACACAGAAAGAGACACAATGATAAGGAAAAGCCAGGGGTCGGGGATGCCAGAAAACAGGGAAGTCCAAATCAATGCCAAAATAAAAATACCAGAATAATCAGAATCAATAACACGCTCTCGGACAACCACAAGGGAAACCACGACAGGGCACAGAGCAAGAGGAGAACTGGGCCTAAATACCCCGCCTGTGGATCTGATTGGTTGTAACAGGCCTTTGACCCCAAAGGTAGTTACCAGGTTCCTATTTGCATAATGCTGCTCAGCACAAACCCTCCTGTGGATTGATTGCTGCTCGGCACAACTTTTCCTGTCAGGACAGTCAATGCCATTAATCACATTTTTATGTGCAGATGAATACGTGACACACACACTCCCCTTACACACACACACACTTCACCCCTCGCCCACACACATTACTGCCCCTATCACCCCTGTTCTTAACAGTTTGACTGCTTTCTCTGGGAGGTCACCATGGCACTCCTGGAACCATAACTACTACAGAGAGCTGTAGCAATTATTGTGCCTGGATTGTCACTGTAAAAATACCCCTCCCAAGATTCGGTCCTGAATCCGCCCCTGCAACCTGGAAGGATGTGCGTGCCTTGAGCCCGTTCCTCCCAGAGACTGGAACCGTGTGGGAGGTGGCTGCGAGGAGGGGGCAAGCTGGGTGAGAGACAGGACCTGGAGAAGGCAGGAGAGGAGGGGGTACAGGCTGCAAGACCCAGCCCTAACTCCTAACATCCTCAGGCTGCAGACTGGACATCAGGGAAGTCACTCTCCAGCACCCAAAAGGTCGGAAACTGGAGAGTAGCTATGAAAGAGTATATTTTGACCTGCATGTGTGTATGTATGTATGTATGTATGCGTGTCTGTCAGTGTATGTGTGTATGTATGTATGTCTGTGTAAATCTGTATGTCTGTCTGTTCATATGTGGCGTGTATAAGTATGTCTGTCAGTGTGTATCTGTATATCTGTCTGTCAGTTTGTATGAATCTGTATATCTGTTGATGTGTATCTATATATCTGCCTGTCAGTGTGTTTGTCTGTGTATCTGTATGTCTGTCAGTGTGTGTGTATCTGTATTTTCATATGCTAATTTATACCTTTACTTGGAAAGTGAGGCACCAGAAACCTAGCAGTGGCCCGAAGAAGTTCAGCCTATTACCTCCTTATCTCAGCCACATCAATCATACCCAGATATTGGAAATCTGTTACAATTTCCTCTGTCAAAGACATTTTACAGTTTTTATTTGAAAATAAAAGATGTAA
Source organism: Pelobates cultripes (assembly GCA_933207985.1). Classification (NCBI taxonomy): domain Eukaryota; kingdom Metazoa; phylum Chordata; class Amphibia; order Anura; family Pelobatidae; genus Pelobates; species Pelobates cultripes. Next base: position 258,405,702 of record OW240912.1, read on the forward strand.
ATGTGTTCTCTGGGTACGATCTGCTACCAACGTACTCCTCAGACATGACTGGTCTGAATGGGAGAAGGCAATGCGTAGCAAGTACAAGCTTGAATATGATTCCCCCTAACCAAAAAAAGTTTTATCACTTATGTTTGACTCATTATTTACCGTATTTGTCATTTAATATAAGATATCTATATGCAGATACATGACGTATTTTTTTTGTTTTCTCTTTCTCTACTTTAATTATTTCATATTATAATATGGATGTGCAATTTATTCATTTTTCCCCAGTTTTTATTTTGTTTTTCTTCATTTATGATCTTTGTGTTGTCACTCATATTATTGAGAATGTAACTATAACAAAGATCCTTTCTATTATGTCACTGTACATATACCATAATGTTTAAACATTACTGACTGTTAAAAATGTTAAAAAAAAATAAAAAAAAATTGAAAAAAGTTCTGCATATTTTAGTTTTGCCCCTTCCTACTGCCACTTTGTGCAGCTCTGGTATAGAAGGATGAGGGCTTAAAGCACACTATACTAGGAGTCAAATGTCTTCATATGCATTTCTTCAATATATTATTCTAACAAGACAATGCATCCTAGATTATTCTAATAGTAGTAATAGATTATAAAACAAATAAAACAAGTAATTTGAAAGGGAAACTGTTGCTTTCCAGGATTTTTATATTCCGTTTGCTTATTCCCTATATAAAGCAAATGCTTTTTTTGAGGAACGAGGGGGTGCCTCCATCTTGGATGACTGTCCATCAGCGTTATAAATGTTGCTCTTTTCTGTCATTGAACATAATGGAATAGGGGAAACTAAAACAATGTGCCCTAAGTGCCAGGACAGAGTAGGATTGTGATATCACTGTCGAAATCTATAATATACATTTTAAAAGAAAATGGAGCATCACATTAAACAATTTAATATGTGCTAGAACCTTTAGTTATTATTCAAAAGGCAGCTGGTATTTACAAGATAATAGTGTATGTCATCTGTAACTATAAAGCCTGTCAGTAGCCACAGGCATATTCAACTATATTGTGATATTATCTTTCTGTGGCTGCAGAGCCCATATGATGTATATAAAAGTCAGGAAGCTTTGTAATGTATAATATACCCGATAAAAGTTCTGCAATAAATTGCAGGTAAAAGGTTCAAAACAAAAGTGTCAGGATCTGAACTATATTTGATGTAGATGATATTTCCAAACATAATTACCAAAAAAGAGCAAGTTGTACAACACGCTTGAAAGCCAACCAATCATTAGTGCTCCGGGAAGGTTAGATGTTTTATAAAATGATTTAGGTATTTATCATGTCACATTTCAGAGGGAAAGAAGTCACAAGAACCAAAGCCTCTATTCTGCTTCATGTGATCTGAGATGTGAGGTTAGATTTCGCAAAATTTGTATTTCAAATAATTTTCTCAAATCTATTCATTGCTGGTGAAATGATGGACTGTGCCTTTTAAAATCCATTGCACTTTGTTATTTGAGTCCACAGACTATTTGTAAACCCTACATTTTTGCTTTAAAAAAATAATATTTTTGGTAATGTAATCATGGGAAGGTTATTTCCCTAGAACATTAGACCCCCTAGTGTAAAAAGAAAGACTTATTTGTTAAAATAGCTTTAAAAAGAAAGTTATTTGTTAAAATATCTTCTTTTTATTGTTACAAAGCAAATGAAATATTTGAGAATTGGATTATAGACTACCATATAGAAAACACTTGAAAATGAAAAGCCCCCTTTGCAAGCTATAGCATTCTGAAGATCATAATAAACAACACTGAACAAACAAGAGTTTAAAGATTTCAGCAAAGGTTAGAAATATCATCTAACTTCAAATCCAGGATACCTACATAGTTATTACACAGCAGTGTCGGCAATAAAAATTGAAAAGCTTCTACTTCAAAGGGCAAAGCAAGTTGGTAGATACATAGATTTAGACAGACAGATGAATGTATTGGTTTATTTTTTTAATGTGGCTTTGCTGGTTCAAAAATATGTATTAACTCACATTTTTAAATTCAGGGATAAACAATTCAACAATAATTTGATTTACCAAGGCATAAATAAAAAATAATTGAAAAGATCTATAAAACCATGTTCATGCATATTTGAACATAAACAGAACAATTCAAATCCATAAAAAAAACATATTCTACTTTATATGTTTAAGTTGTAATCTCCAATTGTACAATTTTGTTTATTTTTATTTATTTTTTAGATGTGATTAGACTTTTAAGGGAGCCCTACAGGCGTTAAAAATGCAAATATATCAGGAATTGAATATTTACCTACTGGCAATGACCCTTTCGGACCATCTGCAACCCTTTATATGTAATTTTCCATTTATCTAATAATGCTTAAAATAGTTTATCCTATGAAAATATCTTTACTGAAAGGACAGTACTATGTGACATCCAATGAGTACAAAGGCCAATCTAATGTCTGCAGGCACACTGAACCCAAGGATGATATTATCATGCAACGAATGCAGACAACATAAGATGTGTGGCACCAGCTAGACAAGATAGTAGATTTACAATCATTAATAAAGACATCTGTTGTCTATGAAGCTGAACCTGTCATTTATAGTGAATTCAGGAACAAGTCCAGGAGGCCAAGTCCCAGAAAAAAAGGAACACTCCCCCTAACTCTAACTGTACCCTTGCTGTCACAAGAACAAAAAAACAAGAGCATGGACAGGCATCTTGAGTGAGAAAGGGTCAAATGCAAGAGATGTTTTAAAGGTGAAAGTGGCTGGATAGAAGGTGGTAGATTTTATGTAGGGGGTGAAGGAAAGGTCAGAGTCAAACAGCATTCCAAGGCAACAAACTTGTGGGTTAGGGATTATGATCGCTCTGTTGACCTTAAGAGAAACTGGTACAAATGTGGCTTTAAAAGGAGGAAAGACAAGGATTTCATTCTTAAATAGGTTGAGTTTTAGGAATCATGAAGTCATCTAGTCAGAAATAGAGATTAGGCAGTCAGTGATACGATACAGTGGATGGGAGGTAGAGGTACAGGCAAGAAGTAGATTTGGGTATCATAAGAGTGCAGGTGATACTGAAAGCCAAAGGATAATATCAGGTCACTAAGAGAGAGTGTAAATTAAGAAAAGAGGTTTCAATACAGAGACTTGAAAAACTCAGACCAAGTTGGTACAGAAGGGGAGGTAAGGAGACACTGAAGGAGCGATCAGATAGGTAGAAAGAGAACCTGGTAGGGTGTCTAAATTACTGACTTCAATGTTATGTATCATTACTTTATTTTGCTTTATTTATTTTTTAATGAATTAATCCGTTGTTTTATAAATGCTCAGTTGTGAAGGACATCAAATGTCAATATCTCAGAGGCCTCACACTGCATTACTGGGGACTGAGACTGAATATCTCCACTGAAGTCCTCTTGAGATGGAGCAAAGCGCTGCTTAGGGATTATAGCCCATTCCCCCAGTAACTAGACAACACCGTTCTGGGAGCCAACTGAGGTTTATTATGCCACACTGGCCCTTTTATGCACTGACCCCCAGCATGGGGTCTCCACCGAACATAGTAGAAACCCCTCCCAGGCGTCTCTGTGTCTGGGAGATAATTGAGTAAAAAGAGAGATAACTCAATTATCTCTCAGTTACAGAAAACTATACAAAAAAATACAAAAAAACCCAAAACCATATATAAAATATACAGGCCATAAGTCTTATATACCCGAATAGCCCGGATCTGAGGGCCCAACTTGTCCAAATAATGCTCAGATCTATTCAGAATCGCCATTTGGGTAAAGTTCTGATGGCTGAACATGAGGTGATAGCCCAAAATAGTTTCACAGGAAAAGAGGCAACGGCCGGTCTATTTTTGCAGGTTCCTGTGTGAACACCAGCGAACGCTCCACCTGACTTTTAGGGAGTGAATGCTCCCCGTTTGGTAGTTCCTGTCTCCCGAACGGCATTCTCCTAACTGATCTGGGAGAGGAATGGGCAGCGGTACAATTTTCTCTGAATTTCACTGGATTGCGTAGCCGCCAAAGAGTTCCAGGCATTCGACGACCATGTACCAAAGGCTGTGTTTGGGAGACAAAATGGCCACAACTCACTAGAGCATGTGTGTTCGGGTATACCAATGGCAGCCACCCAGGGAAAGCATTTTAACTAATTACTCCTTTGAAATTAATGAACCAGGGGTGGTCGGTGTTCAAAGGGTATAAAAGGGGGAACCACACATCTTCCATTCGGGCCACTAACAGGGGGTACGGACAGTCAAACAGAACGAAATATGTTTTATACAGCGGATCTAGGTATGTTCTGTAAACTTCAGAATAGGTACGGGCAACTGTATGGGATAGTATAAGGTCCGCCACAGGAGGCCTTACTCGTCATCACACAGACCAACAGAATAATAACTAGGGAAGGGGTTCAGTAAACTTTGGCACTCCAGATGTTGTGGACTACATCTCCCATGATGCTTTGCCATCATTGTGGCTGTAAGACCATTATGGAAGATTTATTCCACAATGTCTGGAATGCCAAAGGTGTCCTACCCCTGACCTAGGGTATTGGTTGTTATTTGGCACCCAGAGCTGAATTGTCAGTTGAGACCCTTACATTTTATATTTTCATGTTTCTCTATGTTGTTATCCCCTCACCCTCTTATGTGTCTCTTCTTATAACAACTAAAGTACTTTAGGTGCGTGGAAGGTTCCTTTAAAACTACCCATGAGCATCTTAGCAGTATAGTGTTGCTGGTCAGGGTGATTTCTGGTTTCCATACTATGTTATACAGACTGCAAATACATTTCTAAGAGTGACGGTTTTGATTCCCCTCTTCTATATTGTTAAGAAAAAAATGCTGTCTTAAATTCAATAGACTGGATTTTTAGTTTTGAGACACCTAAAAATAAATCCGGTTTCTGCATCCTTTCAGGATTTATAATGTGCCAGGACATTATGTTATGGTTAGTACATCCAGTATATTTTAATGACAGGTGATACTGACTTTTAAAAGGCAGTTTTGGAGAATGGATTTTGATATTGGGGGGTGATGACATAACAGTGGAACTTAGCGTGATGTCCGCAGACTTGCCTCCTCACAAGTCGAGTGCTGATAGGTTTTGCGGGGGCAGTACCAGAAATCTTGGCAGCAGCTAGCAACTGTGACTGCTAGAAGCTGACGGGAGGTTTTCCAGGAACACTGCTTCCTCCATGCCAAACTCGATGTACGAGAGATTTGGTGGCTGGGTTTGCTGCTCGAATGTTTGGCCCTTTGACTGCAGGAGTTGGGGCCTTGAGGTCTTGGGTATCAAATGAAAAAATGGAGTCCACTCTAGATAACCAACTATATGATATATATTGGAAAGCAGTGTGCTATCTGGTAGCTATTTGGAATTTGGATACTTATAATGTATATGTGACCCAATATCAAGTACAAATTCTTTTTTTAAATCATGCTTGCAGTTATAAAAGTCTGTCATAAATATATATGCCCAATTCTAAGATGTGTAAAATTTAAGTGAACCTGAATGTATATATTCTATCATTGTGAATTCTATGAATTGATTAAATAAGAAGGAATACCTACTCTCTTATACCTGAATTGAGACTGTTCTTAAAGGGACACTATAGTCACCCAGACCACTTCAGCTCATGGAAGTGGTCTGGGTGCAATGTTCCATGTCCCTTAACCCTACAGTGGTAATTATTGCAGTTTTAGAGAAACTGCAATTATTACCTCTCAGGGTTAACTCCACCTCTAGTGGTGGTCTACCAGACAGCAACTAGAGGGACTTCTGGGTGATTAGGCGACCAAAAGTCACCTAAATGACGCTGGATGTCCCCACATTGTGCACAATGCTTTCCTATAGGGAATCCAAAGCAAGCATGGCACTTGCAAGGTGCTTGGGTGGAGCCTGACACAGCGCCGAGAGACATCAGCGGTGGATTCAGGTAAGTAACTGAAGGGGGTTTTAACCACTTCAGCACCGCGGGTGTGAGGGAGGGGGGCACAGTAGGAACCTATTGTGCCAGGAAACGGCTTTGTTTTCCTGCCACTATAGTATCTCTTTAAAATTCACTAAGGAGGAATGTATCCAAGGCCTGATTAGTCTTTAGCAGCTGAGGATTTATCACCATTCCCACAATGTATAAGCTGCTATAAAAATTAAAACTGTAACTGTGTTAATATTAAAGGATTTGCTCTAATCTATACCAGATAGAATTTAAAGTTTTATACTGCATCAAATGCTGATGTCTGGCTAAATTATGTTTTAAAGGTATGAAGGAAATTGTAACATGTTTTTTTCAGACTCCCTCTTCTTTTCTTACAATATGGCACCAAAGAAGGACAAAGAGAAAGATAAGATTAGAAATCCGACCATACAACCAGCACTTCCTATTCACCAAAATCTATAAGTTTAGAACAGGAAAATAAAAAAGGAGGTGACAAGGATCTGATGTAAATATAAACAATACAAATAAAGATCAGTAGATTTCGGGCGAAGACTCTTAAATAAACCTCCAGTCTTACAACAGGATATTTAAAAAAAAAAAATCAAGATTTTAAATATAATGTGATCTGAGTAAGAAATAGGTCAACTTTCTACTGCCAAAGCTGCAACTTTGGGTACAATCCAAGCTAAATATAATTATCTACAAGTAATGAATTCACATATCGAAAGGGAATGAAATATTTTGAGAATAATTACATATCTTGAAGACCAGTGTAGAAGAAAGAATGTAAGAGTTTGCAGTATAACCAAGTCAATTACTGATGATCAACTGGCATATACCTGCAGAAACTGTTTGATTCTCTGATAACCCCATTGCAACTTGGAAAGTACCCAATTGAAAGATTTAATTGGGTTAAAAATCCAAGGCTAAGGATGGGCAACTTTCAAGAGATGTTTTAGTATGATTTTCAAATTCTTATTTTACAGATATATTTTTTAAAGGAAAAAAAAAACTATACTAGCAGACATCTATATAAAGATGTAACGGTCATCCAAGATCTCTCACTGCCTACAAGATTGGGAAGAATAAAATGTATTAAACAAACTTGGATTTTACTGGCCAAAAGAAATCCACTATAAATGACTATTTCCCACTGCTCTCCCACTTTCTCATTATGATGGCTCTTATTCTTTCTCTTATCCCAAAGTTAATAGGAACAATTAGTTATTTGTAACATTACTGAAAACCCTTAAGAGTGATTTTATTTTTAGAAATTCAAACAATAAGGTTTAAAATATTGGTAAGTTATCTTTGGGCTGATATATATATATTCAGAATTGTTACTCATATTTAGTGTTATTACTCACTCATATTTAATCAGATATATGATGACACAGACACTTAAAATCTGGATATCACGATCACATATAAGAAAGCATCCTGCAAGCATTGAAGGCCACCTCATCTCCACTCCCCTTCCACAGTAACCCAATCCATATATACCCCAACCTGTCTTGGCTAACACTCCAGGCACACCGGGCTTTAAAACCCATCATGGAACTGCTACGAAAACACAAATGGAAATATAGATGGGGCTACCCTTTTGCCCTAATTGTCACACTTTTAGGAATCACACACTCCATCTCTACCCACAAGGATGTACAAAATTTCTTACGAGCGCTGCACCTCCCTGACACGCCGTTCATGGACTGGCACACTCCACAACCGGTACAGGATGACACGTGGATGCCGCAATGCTCTAGGTGGAACACTCCAGAAAAGATGAATGGAAATCCGGAACTTATCTCCGGGGAGTGGACCCCCCCACTCGACAAGGTCCCATTTAAAACCGATGCTCCGCAGTCTGCCCTCTGAGCAACTGAAGTTACGTTCCAATCCACACTCACAACGGGTCTAAGGAAGGGACTTTTTTCATCAGAATAAGACCGCACTGTCAGCACAATTGGGGTAAGGCCCTTGTTCCCGCCCAGGACCTGTCACTAGGTACTTTTGCACGTTTATAAAAAACACACAAAAAAAGCTATATATACCTCCTCCGCATCTTCTTTGATCACTGCTATTCAGCTCACCCCCATACATGCTATCGTCCACTAGTATCTAAGCAAGGCCCACGGGCACCTTCTGGGGTGATTATAGGGGTTTTTGTATGTGATATATGTATGTATGGCATATGCATGGATTTAATTTGCACTTCTATGTATGTAGGGCCGAAACCACATTACCGTTTGTAACTCACATGACTCCCAACCTAAGATGCACCATCTTAACCAAGTCCGTGTGCATATTGTAGCTTGGTCCCTCCCCCTCAGCCGTATCCATGACCTATTCTCCCCGACCTGTCTCCCCCTACTCCCTTGCCGGCCCTTCTGGCCACCCTCAGAGATTCCCCTATACCTATCCATCTCCACGTAGGGCCCTGCGCCCCAGAACTCTCCATCGCTGCCTGACGCCCTGATGATAGCGATTTTCACCAATTGGAGTCCTTATGACTCAACACTGGGTGGTGTTGGTTGGATGAGGGTTACCTTTTTGGGCCAGACTCGAGGTCTACCCACCGGTGCCCGTACCATTCACAATCAGATCTCCTGGAGGGCAGAGGGTAGACTGCCATATAGATTAATACACTGCAAAGTTTAATTTTGTTCCATTTTATCAAAGTTATAATGTTTCTATGTTTTCCCAGGTTTCCACAACTTTATGCAACATTGTTAGATATAATTGTCTCCTTCCACTTACATTTAAGACAACAACTTGGATTATCCGACTCAAGCATTCTCACATGCTACACACCCAGTAAATTTTCCTGTCTCTCGCACAGGGACAGAAGTACACTGAAGTATTCCCACAGTAGCTCAGGTGGCAACACTACCCGTTACCCATGCACTGTCTCCTATCAATCCTCCTTCAAAGCACTACCTCTACCAACAAACACCATTTCCCCCCAATCCTCACCAATTTAATCCCCACCTGACCACCCTCCCTCAATCCCTACACCCCTTTCAAAATCTCCCCTTCCCTTTCCCTACCTATGGTTAACAACGTACATACCTAGCTGACTACACCTACATTGTAATCCCTTCCCTGCCCCAATTCTCCCCTCAATGGAAACTGAATGATCTCCTACTCAATAACGCAGACACCATCACATGACTTAAAACACTCATCACCAGCTACTTTGAAAAAAAACACATACTGAGACACCCAACACCGCCATATAGGAAGCACATAATTGTGTAGTGAGGGGGGAGCTAATCAAGATAGCAGCGGCACACAAGCAAAAGCAGGTGGAACAAATATCTACCTTAATGAATGCCATAAAAACATTGTAGGATCAACACAGACAGGACAAATCCCTACACATACATAAAACACTCATAGCCAAGAGGTCAAAACTCACAACTATTCTAAATCTACACTCAAAACGCAAACATCTACTGAACAAACACACTTATTATACCCAAGAAGGCAAAAGCGGGCGCCTATGGCCCAATCCCGAAAACCGATCAGGCAAACGACATTCATATCATCCATCAAACTACAGAACGGACAAAAATCCCACCTCATGCAAGACATCATTGCATCCTTCCAGGAGTTCTATACCAAATTATATAATTTAAGGGAACAACCCCCATCAGAGCATGAGATAAGAGACTACCTCTCCAAAAGGATCAAAAGCACTGTTACCTGCAATACCCTGGAGGCTCTAGAAATCCCAATATTGCCTGACGAAGCCAAATATTATAAATCGATGGAGCTGATATTGACACAACCATTCACAGACACCTTTAACTCGCTTCTAGACTCAGCCAGCGTACCCACCCAGTCCCTGGAGGCCACAATTGCTCTACTTCCCAAGCCAGGCAAAGACCTATCGAATATAGGCCCATGTCGTTAATAAATGTCGACATTAAGTTATTCACAAAAATTTTGGCTAATAGACTAAAACCGCTGCTGTTGGGACTAGTCCACCCTAACCAATCTGGTTTCATGCCAGGGTGAGAGGCAAAAAGTAATACCACAAAACTTGAGTTTGATGTACTCAGCGGGCTGTCAGAAAAGCCAAGCGCACTACTCGCTAGCGACGCAGAAAAAGCGTTTGATAGGGTGGACCGGTCCCTGAAGTAAGCAACATTGCAACACATGGGTTTTGGGTCCTGGTCCCAATCTCAAATGGAATGAGGCAGGCAGGGCCAGTGTAAGGATTTTTGCCGTCCTAGGCAAACAAAAATTTGCTGCCCCCCCATATTCTCTGCCCACCATGGGACATCACAATGCCCCACCCATATGATCTGCCATATGGGCCAATAACAGTTCTACTCAAAGTGTATTTTATCAAAAACAGACAGTGTGTTTACAATAAAAAGCCTGCAGGCACAGGCTATAGACACCAGAACCACTACATTAAGCTGTAGTGGTTCTGGTGACTATAGTGGCCCTTTAATGTGAATGCCAGGGCCTGACCATGAGTATGCCTACAAGACGTGCCCATAAGTCCACCTACATGGCCCACCCATGAGTTCGCTCGCAGGGAGTGGAGTGTATGTGGTAGGGGATGTGTTATGTGTTATTGTAGAGGATCTAATGTGTGTGTGTTCTTATGGAATGTAGTGTATAGGGATACCAATTGTGTAAGGGATGTAGTGTGTGTTTCTGGGTGTTTGTGTGTGTGTGTGTGTGTGTGTGTAAGGAATGCAAGGTGTCTGATTTAATGCAGTGTGTGTCTGTAAGAGGTGCATTTTGTTTCTGTGTGTGTAAGAGAAGCAGTGTGTGTGTATGTGTGTAAGGGATGCATTGTGTGTTTGTGTGTGTAGGGATGCATTGTGTGTTTCTTTGTATGTGTAGGGATGCATTGTGTATGTGTGTAGTGTAAAATAGAAGGTTTGTGTGGTAGGATAGGGACTGAGAGGGGAGCAGCTCATTTAAAAAAAAAGTTTTTATAGTGCTCTCCCCTCCTATGGATGATAGGAGGCTCCTTCTTCCTCATCGCCATCCACACCTCCCCATGGCATGAATTAATCCATAGATTCCTTAAACACAAAGGACATCTGACCATCCCTGCTACATTAAAGGTTTGGGCTCCCATCAGACTTCTCAGTATTTCTCCCCATAACTATCCCAGTTATAACCTCTCTCACACAATCCACTCTTCCAACTGGGACTTTCAGGCAAAAACTAAGAGAAATACCACACTACCCCTACCCTCATGCTTACTTCCATTCTACAAGACAAGAAGATAAAAACACGGACCTCAATCCTCCCTACAGTGACCCCCACTGGTATACAACATTACCGTTATTCCCAACTAATACACTTTGTACAAAGTGCTAACCTACTCCATGAGGGAGCCAGAGATCTCACAAAGCTAGAAACACTATGCACAACACACCAACTACAGAAGAATGTCCTATCAACCATGTACAACCTCCTACTAGCAGCCAAATCTATTGACTTACCACATTATACAGATTTCTGGTCGAGGGATTTGACATACATATCTGGGGATCAATGGCAAATGGATATTCCTCCAAACCCACAAAACCTCACCATGCCTTGCTACACAGGAAAGCCACTACAAGCGTATTGCTCATTGGCACTACACCCCAACAAAAAATAAAAAAGCAACACATCTGACACATGTTGGAGATGCCCCCAACCAGATGCCAACCCTGCACACATTTGGTGGCGATGCCCTCAAATCAGCAAATTTTGGGAACATATCAGCACCCTAATTCACACAATCACTACAGTACAACTACCATTTACACCGGAGTGCTTTCTGTTTCTCCGACTACCGAGTGGCCAGAGGAGACGTATATTCCTCCTGGTAACCATTCTCCTAGCGGCCGCTAATCTGCTCATACCAGTACACTGGAAATGCACAAACCCACCCTCAATACAAGACTGAATCCAGAGAGTAGAACACATAAAACAAATTAAAGATTCACATACTCCATATCCAAAAAGTATTTCAAATTCACACAAATTTGGGGACCATGGGACACCTTCATGGATATCTCCAGTGGCACAGCAACCTAACCCTCGCCAAGAGTACCTATTGCACATATGTTTTGTCAAGCATGTTTTGTCAAATGTGATCCAGGCTTCCAGCACTATCATTTGTCAGCAACCACTGTACTCCCCACTTCTGTATGACTCAATGTATGCTGTATGATAGACCAGTGCACTACTGTAATTCTATCTCCACACTGTATAAGATTTCTGAAGTACTACACCGTGTAATCTAAGGTAATATACCTTATTGTTTTGTACCCTTACATTTGATTACGATTGTAAATTTGAAAACCAAAATAAAAATAAAATTAAAAACAAAGAAGAAAAATATACAGTAAAAGAGTTGGCGAGGGAATCAAACATGTCACTCTTGTTTGGAGCTCCCCCAAGTTTTTGGTGTCGTTCGATGCCTATCCACCTTGTCTGTTAACTTTCCAAAAAGCTCCCTGATTGGAGGCCTGGGACTGAAACCGCTCTGTTCAAAGATATAGTGGACTGCAGCAACTCTGCTATCCGCTTCAGAGTTCCAGAGTAGTATAGAACCGCTTCTTGTCAGGCACTCCATGTCTCAGTGCCTCATGGAATGACAAATAAGCAGTTCTTGATAACCAGAAAGGGGCTCTGGGCAGGGAGGCATGGGTTGGAGGGTTAGTCAATGATGATTTTTATTTATTTTTTTGAGAAACATTTTGCAGGCCATGTTCACCAAAATGGATGCTGAGGCAATGGAGGCCTCCCTTAAAAAGGTACTATCTGGGCCAAACTAGCCACGATCCGCCAGGACGTTTCTTCCTTTCAGGGAAGGGTGGCCACACTTGAGGCTTCAGCCACTACATTCTCCTAGCAACATAATGCAGCTAAATTGGCAGGCAAGGAAACATGCTGCGGGATGTTAGACAGCAGGTAGAAAACCTCGACAATAGAGGCAGGAGGTGTAATATTAGGATCCGTAGCCTACCTGAAAAAACATGCAGGGGACACCACTTGAGGCTACACTGCAAACACTCCAACTTTATCCTGGGAAATGATGACCCAGAGAACTTCCAACTGGACCGCGCACATATGGCCCTCTGCCAACCAAGGCTAGATGGGACACCTCGAGATGTCATTTTCTGCCTGCACTCATTCAAGCAAAAGAGCTCATTATGCACCAAGCCAGTGAATGCCAGGTATGGCAATTTCACAACGCAGTGGTCAGTTTATATTGTGCCCTATCACGTCTCCTCCGTACCCACAACCTGAAGTACCGGTGGAGCTTCCCCTTCTGCCTACAGGCAAGGTCTGGCGATGCCTGGACTATGATAAGACGCTAAAGGTTGTACCAGGGTTTCTTAGAGCCCTCTAGCTACCTTACACTAGCGGTATAAAACTGGATCCTTGTCATGTATTCATCCACACATAAAAATGTGGTTAATGGCATTTACTGTCCTGACAGGAAAAGTTGTGCCGAGCAACATTACCGTCCTGACAGGAAAAGTTGTGCCAAGCAGCAATCATGCACACCTGGTAATTACCTTTGGGGTCAAAGGCCGGTTACAGCCAATCGGATCCACGACAGGGGTATTTAAACTCAACTCTCCTCTTGCTCATTGCCCTGTCGTGGTTTCATGCCTATGGTTATCCGAGAGTGCGTTCCTGATCTTGATTTTCTGGTATTTGACTTTGGCTTTGTTTTGACTTCCCTGATATCTGGTATCCTTGACTTTTGGCTTTCCCTCATCTTTGTGTCTGATTCTGTGTCCCTGACCTCGGCAAGTATTTTGACTATTCTTGGAGATGTTAAGTCTGGACATTCTAAGGTCCGGTTATACGTTATCATTAGTCCTAGGTGTGACATAGTACTGCGTTCTGGATCAATCCTGACAATCCTCCATCCAACCACCCTACCGCCGACAGAACAGTGTTCTTGCCCTCGCTGACATCCTGCCCTCCACTCACCCTCCTCCACATCTGGCCGAGCAACACCAGACAGATCAGAGGAATAAGCCACCCGCATTCAGCCCCGGTGAAGTGACCCACATAATCTGGTTTGGGGGCAGTTAGCTGTGGGACATTGTGATTCAGGGAGATGGAGGCCTCGGTGGGTCTGATGTATACTTCACCGGAGACATGCACGCATACGGACCCTTCTCAAGAGAAGGTGAGGCCAGTACCCCTGCCCCCACTCTGTCAAGTTGCTCCCCTGGACATGGACTTTTGGGACCTGCTTCTGAGGTACAAATTGGAGACATGTTTTGCAGCAACCTATGTTTCTCTCAGGTGGGTACTCATGACTTCATGTTTTGGGTAGCCCGGGCCTTTGAGGACTCACAGGTATTCAGGTTGGGGCGGAGACGGACGGCTACTGGCTGGGGGGGAGACTGTGTTCCAATTGAGCTGTTCCAAACATGGGTTACAAGAAGTGTTCTCCTGCCCTGGCAGCAAAGGGGACTATACTCTTCATTGCCATATCCTAAGCTGAACACCCGAAAGTGGGGCATTTGGACCTGCCCCTGGGGTACTGATAGGGATGAACGCAGGTGATCTACATGCCTCACGGGTGGGTGCCCATGGCTTTAAGGTTCGGTAGGTTTTGGGAGAGGGGATGCTCTGAGCAGGTGCCCACGAGGAGCTTTGACTAGTCAGTGCAATTTCGGACTGATCAGTCTCCGAGGTTGCCCTGAAAAGGTTGACATAAACACGCTGCTACAGAAGGGATTCTGAAACCGCTTAAGGGTTTTGTTAAGCTCCCTTTTCTCAACACGTTTGCTGAAGGGGTGCATAACCTGCTACAACAGGAGCAGTTACACTAAAGTTCAGTTATGGAAAGGGGCCTCAGTTAGGAAAAAAGACAAATGAGTAATTTGTTACATGTGAGTTTACAGAGGAAGAGGTTCTATTTCAACTGTCAAAAGTAAAGACAAATAAGTCGATGGGGCCTGATGCAATACACCCAAAGTTATTAAAATAACTTAGTGATGTACTAGCAAAACCATTAACAGATTTATTTAACCAATCATTGTTAACAGGATTAGCCCCAGAAAACTGGAAATTCACGAATGTTGTACCCATTCACAAGAAAGGTAGTAGGGAGGAGTTGGGCAACTATAGGCCAGTAAGCCTTACTTCAGTAGTGGGGAAAGTGATGGAAACCATGTTAAAGGATAGGATTGTTGAACATCTAAAATAACATGGATTTCAAGAGAAAATGTCATGACATGTCATGATTCCCTTTTATTCCAGAAGTTTGGTCTTTAAGGGGTTAACTAAAACGGAATAGGAATGTGTGGTTGTAAGTAACAGGGGACAAACGGCTTAGAACGGTCACCTTATCTCTTATCCCCATCCCCCTCCTTTTTTTTCTATTGGCCCCTCCACCTTCCTCCTCTATCCCCCAAATGCGCCACAAGGATCTATCACATTTGCACCCTCACTAAACTTCAGAAACGTATACGCCCTAACAGGCTATGTTGAAAGTGATGTACTGTTGCCCCATACAACTGATATTTCTCCTGCTGCTAAGTAAATGGGTGGGATGGGAGTTGTGTAGACTGGGTAGACAGATTTAACGATTTATAATTATATATATATATATATATATATATATATATATATATACATATGTATATAAATATATATATTTAATAATCTTTTTTTTAAATTATTTATTTTATACCTCCCTTCCTAATTACAACAATTAGACCGACCAGAACGCCGCCCTTACTAAGCTTAGAAAATGCTTATGTCATGTTGAAAGCTTTGTACGGTTACATGCTATAACATGTTTGTGATGCATATCCTGTTTCTCAGACTGAGGCCTGGTAGACATGGGAGTTTCCCTCTAAAGCCCCAAGCAACACGCTCATTCTATTATTATTCTCTTCAGCCCCATATACCCAGGGACTGTAGAAAACCAAGACCTCCCTTGGGAACTAAATTTCAGAGGTGCAACATGGCCTACTGCTGAATTAAGGGCCACTGGGGTGTTGACATAATGCACTCACTTGACTAACGACATTTGACCGGGGGCTACTCATATGCTGGGATTTTCAAGGTGAGAGATTCAACTATCACAGTTGAGATTATTGTCAGGATTACTGTTTGATCCAGCACGTAGAACTTTACAGCACGGATGACAAATAAGTAACGTATTACCGGTCCTTAGAATGGCCGGATTTAACGTACAAAGAATAGTCAAAAATACTAGCCGAGGTCAGGGAACACAGAAAGGGACACAGCGATGAGGAAAGCCAGGAGTCAGGATACCAGAATATAGAGAAGTCAATAAACAAAGCCAAAGTCAAAAACCAGGTAGAAAACTATAAACAGGAACGCGCTCTCGGACAACCACAAGGGAAACCACGACAGGGCACTGAGCAGGCTGAGAACTGGGCCTAAATACCCCTCCTTTCTTTCTGATAGGCTGTAACCGGCCTTTGACCCCAAAGTCAGTTACCAGGTTTCATTTGCATAATTGCTGCTCAGCATTAACCCTTCTGTGGATTAGGTTGCTGCTCGGCACAACTTTTCCTGTGTGGACAGTAAATGTCATTAACCACTTTTCTATAAGCGGATGAATACATGAGACCAGGTTTCATTTGCACAATTACTGCTCAGCATTAAACCTTCTGTGGATTAGGTTGCTGCTCGGCACAACTTTTCCTATGTGGACAGTATATGTCATTAACCACATTTCTATAAGCGGATGAATACGTGACATTACCCCCCACCTGAAGAACGCCCACCGGGCGGACAGGACCAGGCTTGAGAGTAAATTTAGCGTGAAAAGCGCGGATCTTACGGCCCGCATGCAGGTCAGGAGCCGAAACCCAAGAACGATCAGCAGGACCGTAACCTTTCCAAACAACCAAGTACTGTAAAGTGCCCCGAGAAAACCTAAAATCCACGATAGAAGATACCTCATACTCTTCCTGACCACCCACCACCACCGGAGGGGGAGGAACACAAGGAACAGTATATCTATTGCAGACAAGAGGTTTGAGTAAGGACACATGAAAAGTGTTGGGAATCCCTAAAGATGCAGGAAGAGCCAGAGAGTAAGACACTGGATTGATCCTACGAAGCACTCTATAGGGACCAAGGAATCTGGGGGCAAACTTCATGCTAGGGACCTTAAGCTTGATGTTGCGAGATGACAACCAAACCCGGTCCCCCACTTGGTACACCGGGTTGGCACTCCTACGCTTATCAGCAAAATGTTTGAAGCGTTCAGCAGCAGCCCCTAGAGCAGTTTGAACCTTAACCCAGGTATCCCGAATGGAGGCCAGACGCTCATCCAGAGCAGGAATGGCAGTATCAGAAAATACCGCAGGGAGAACCGTAGGATGCCTACCATTATTGACAAAAAATGGACTGTGCCCAGAGGAGTCATGAACAGCATTGTTTCTAGCGAACTCGGCCCACGGGAGTAGTTCAGACCAATTGTCTTGTGTGCTATTAATAAAACAACGCAAATAAACTTCTAATGACTGGTTAGCCCTCTCAGCTGTACCATTGGTCTGTGGATGGTAGGAGGAGGAGAAGGAGAGATCAACCCCCAATTGTTTACTGAACGCCCTCCAGAACCTGGACACAAACTGAGAGCCCCTATCAGACACAATATTGTGGGGGATGCCATGCAAACGGACAATTTCACGTATGAAAATTAGGACCAAATCTTGCGAAGATGGCAACTTCTTGAGAGGAATGAAGTGAGCCATCTTAGAAAATCGGTCTACAACCATGAGAATAGTAGTGAACCCAGCAGAGCTAGGAAGCTCTACAATAAAGTCCATGGATAAGTGGGACCATGGAATCTCAGGAACAGGAAGAGGCTGCAACAGGCCACAAGGAAGTGCATGAGTCACCTTAAAAACTGCACACACAGAACATGCCTGCACATACTCCTTTACATCTTTCCTGAGTGAATCCCACCAAAATTATCTAGTGATCGCGGCAGTGGACTTATTGATGCCCGGGTGTCCAGCAGTTATATTGTCATGGAACACTTTCATGATATTAACCCTTTCACATAGGGGAACTAACAGTTTATCACACAGTTTACCACTGGGCGCCTGAGGCTGGGCCTCCAGTATGGTGCCAAGCAGTGGAGAAGACAGTGAGAGGACAGTAGTGGCAATAATACACTCTGGTGGAATAATAGGAGATGTCACCTGTTCCGGAGCTGACTCATTATCAAATTGCCTGGACAAGGCATCAGCCTTGGTATTTTTAGAACCAGGTCTATAAGTAATGAGAAAGTTAAAACGTGAAAGGAATAGTGACCATCTAGCCTGTCTGGAAGACAAATGTTTGGCATCCCCTATATATGCCAGATTTTTGTGGTCGGTTATGATCAACAGGGGGTCCTTGGAACCCTCCAAAAGATGTCGCCACTCCTTGAGGGCAAGAATAATGGCCAACAGTTCTCTATTGCCAATATCATAGTTGCGCTCAGCAGGAGACATCTTTCTGGAGAAGTAGCCACAAGGATGCAATGGTGTTCCCTGGCTTTCTCTCTGAGAGAGAACAGCCCCTACCCCTGTCTCGGATGCATCAACCTCCAATATAAAAGGTTTACTAGTGTCGGGATGTTTTAGTATGTCCGCAGAGGCAAATCTTTGTTTAAGAGTCTCAAAAGCATTCACAGCCTCTTTGGACCATACCGTGCTACTAACCCCTTTGCGAGTCATATTTGTGATTGGGGCTATTACAGAAGAAAATCCCTTGATGAATCTTCTGTAATAGTTGGCAAAACCAATAAACCTTTGAATGGCTTTTAAACCAGAGGGTAATGGCCAGTGTAGTACAGCCTCTAGTTTTTTAGGATCCATTTGAAATCCCGATGCAGAGATGTTGTAACCCAAAAAGTGGACTTCAGGCTGGTCAAATATGCACTTTTCTAATTTGAAATAAAGTTTATTTTTCAACAACGTCTGCAGAACCTGTTTCACATGGGAGTGGTGAGTCTGAAGATCAGGGGAATACACCAAAATATCGTCCAAATAAACCAAGACAAATGAGTAAATGAATTCCCTGAGTACATCATTTATAAAGTCTTGGAATACGGCCGGGGCGTTGCATAACCCAAATGGCATTAGCAGATATTCATAGTGTCCACTACGGGTATTAAATGCCGTCTTCCACTCATGATTCTCTTTAATTCTAACCAAATTGTAAGCGCTCCTAAGGTCAAGCTTAGTAAATACTTTAGCTCCCTGAAGTCTATCGAACAATTCGGAAATGAGTGGGATAGGGTATGCATTTTTTACAGTGATTTTATTAAGTGCCCTGTAGTCTATGCAAGGGCGTAACTCACCACCCTTTTTCTCAACAAAAAAGAATCCTGCACCAGCTGGTGAGGATGACTTTCTTATGTGCCCTTTGCTCAAGGATTCTTTGATGTATTCCTCCATTATTTTACTCTCCTGGGGAGATAAGGCATAAACTGCCCCCTTAGGTGGCATAGCACCTGGAAACAGGTTAATGGCACAGTCATATACTCTGTGGGGAGGCAATACATCGGATTGAGCCTTGTTAAACACCTCCTGAAGTTCTCTGTATTGTATGGGAACTCCAGGAGTTTGGGGAGTGGTAGTGGGAAGGTCAATAGTATCCAATCTCTTTAGTACTGGTTTTATACATTTCCCCATACACTCTTTATCCCATTCTAATATCTCCCTATTAGCCCAGTCAATATAGGGATTGTGCTTACTCAGCCATGGAAACCCTAATATGATAGGACAGGATGGAGAAGTAATAACCTGAAACGTCATCTCCTCCCTATGGGAGGCCCCAATGGAGATCATAATAGGGACAGTTTCGTGGGTTATAAGCGGTTGTGTGAGTGCTCTACCATCAATAGCCTCTACAGCTAGCGGCGTAGGTCTCTCCCTGACCGGTATCTCATTACCCCTAATAAACTGGACATCAATAAAATTTCCAGCAGCACCTGAGTCCATTAGGGCACTGCAAGAAAACTTCTTGTTATCAAGGGAAATAGATACCTCAAGGAGGAATCTACTTTTGTTTTTGTTAGAGGACAACTCCATCACACCTAAGATCTGTCCCCTTAAGGTTCTTAGGTGCGGAAGTTTTCCGGACGCACTGGACAATTAGTTATCATATGTCCCTTTCTACCGCAATATAGGCATAACCCCTCCCTTCTCCTATACTGTTTTTCGGCCTCTGACAGTCTAGTGACCCCCAACTGCATAGGTTCGGGTTCGGACTGTACAGGGAGGTTAGACAAAACAGGTTTAGAGAATTGAGGTGCTAGGGACATAGCCGTACATCTGGTCTTGCTTCTGGTGACTTCTCTGAGTCTTAACCTATTATCAATATGCATGACAAACGTAATAAATTCGTTAAGACTCTTAGGTAATTCTTTAGCGGCTATCTCATCTAGTATAGTCTCTGAGAGACCCTTTTTGAATGCTGAGATTAACCCATTGTTAGTCCAGTCTACCTCGGAAGCTAAGGTATGGAATTCAATAGCATAATCCGAGATAGACCGGTTACCTTGTCTGATGTGCATTAGGGCAGTGGAGGCGTCATCCTCTCTACCCAATGGCTCAAACGTGAGCTTGAATTCGGCAAGGAATTCCTGGTAATTATGAGCTATGCTCCGATTACTCTCCCACAACGGATTAGCCCAGGCAAGGGCCTTGCCCTTTAATTGATTCATTAGATAACCAATTCTTGCTCTGTCCGTGGGGAATGACCCTGGTGAGGCCTCAAAATGGTACTCCACCTGATTAAGAAAACCCCTGCATTCCTGGATATTGCCATCAAACTGTAGGGATGGTGATAAGGAGATGCTAGGAGTCATATTAACAGTGGGTGGAGGTACACAGGGTAGAGGTGCTATAGGAGGAGACGCTGCAGGATGCAGATGCTCCGTTCTAGCGAGAAGCGTACTTAAAGCCTGAGTGAATTGATCCATGCGGTGATCATTCTCCTCTAATTTCCTCTCGCAAGCAGCTATGTGCTGACACAGTTCTACAGGATCTATGGCCATGTCGTAATGTCAGGATTACTGTTTGATCCAGCACGTAGAACTGTACAGCACGGATGACAAATAAGTAACGTATTACCGGTCCTTAGAATGGCCGGATTTAACGTACAAAGAATACCACATGCGTCTCTCAGAGCTTTGCAGGGGAGGTACCCTGATACCTCTTTGGGAACTCCTGCAAGACCATGAGCCCACTTTGATGGAGCACTTCTGATACCACCAACTGACCCACTTTCATGATTTTGTGGCCCGTCAACTACAAATTACTAGACCATTTCTCCCATTCAAGGACATATGCTCAAAAGGAGAGGGCCTCCACCATAGTATATCAGTTCTGTATGCACTCCTGCAGCAAGCAGAAACAACCCCCCCACTGAAGTTCCAATCACTGTGGGAAGAGGCATTACATTATCTCATTCACTCCTCAGGAATGGGTCAAGATGGCCATGTGCACAGTCTTCAGCTCTAGATGTGCCAGATATCAGAAAATTAACCATAAAATATTCACCCAATGGTATGACACACCACAGAAGATCCATAAATATCTACTGGAGACATCAGAGATCTGTTGGAGTTGCGGAGAAGGGTTGGAAACTCTCCTCCACATATTCTGGTCCTGCCCACTAATAACGCCTTACTTGGAACGAATATACAAGGTGATGCGTAAAGTAGCTGATGAGGAGGTTGCATTTGACCCTGCATATATCTTACTCAACAGATCGGACCTACACATATCGACATCTAAGAAAACAGTATCTCACCACCTACTCACAGCAGCTAAGTCGCTCATCCCAGTTCTGTGGTGGCGAACAGAACCGCCAACTTTCCAAGCCTGGCTCCAAAGAGTGGAGGAGATCAGGCAGGTGGAAGCAGAAATATCTGCGTTTAGCTCAAGACTGGAGAAACATGAGGAGATCTGGAGGACGTACTACCTGTGCACAAGAGACGAACCTGGAAATCAACCTACTGAGTAAAAGGATGGAAACATTTCCTACTGGGAGACATTGGCTCTGAGTGTGCCTGCGGGACTAGGGTCATGCAGTCTAACCTACCTCCTTTCATCCTCCCCCCTATATATATTATTTACACTTTAACCCCCCCTTTTTCCCTCCTCTTCTTCTCTCCCTCTCTCTATCTCCTTCCTCTTTCTTTCTGTCCTCTTCTCCTCCTTTTACGTACAGCAGAGCTAACATACTATACTTGCATAATATTGTTCATCCACCTTTCTTGTCCCTCTAACCAAGGCTCATGCCAATATTAATAGGCAATTAAAGGGAACTAGTACTATAGTTCACTCTTTCCTCGTGTGCCTAGCTTACTGGATACTTGGGTAATATACACACTGGACTAGGGGCTACCCTTTAGGGCACACAGAGTGGAGGAACTCATACCACTCTCATATTAGAATAATAATAATAATCTCTTGCCCCCTACCAAGGGTATAATCCAAATGATTATGTTGGTGCTTTGGCAAACTATATATTTTTATAAATATATATATATATATATATATATATATATATATATATATATATATATATATATATATATATATATTTCAAACTATCCAGAAAGGTACTTATATTGGGTACTGAATGTAAAAAAAGAATATGTATAAGTTTTTTTTAACTTCAGAACCCAATCTAAGTACCTTTCTGGATAATTTAAAAAATGTCTTGACTTGCTAAAGATGATCGAGATTTAAAATAAATCTTTCTCTGAATTAGAATTTTTTTAAATTATCAATGATTTGAAATCTGCTAACGTCCTAATGGATACTCAAAAAAAAAAAAATAGTATCATAACTCTTCTATTAAATAAGTTTATAAATGTCCCTAGCAAGGGGATTCCGCTGGAGATACCTCAAGTCACCATTCCCCCATTTAAAAAACAAACAAAAAAAAAAGGTAAGAATCTAACTCTATGTCCCTATCACTCATCAACCTTGATGTGAAGACCTTCTCTAAAATCTTGGCAGATACAGTTGCAAGAAAAAGCATGTGAACCCTTTGGAATGATATGAATTTCTGCACAAATTGGTCATAAAATGTGATCTGATCATCATCTAAGTCACAACAATAGACAATCACAGTCTGCTTAAACTAATAACACACAAAGAATGAAATGTTGCCATGTTTTTATTGAACACACCATGTAAACATTCACAGTGCAGGTGGAAAAAGTATGTGAACCCTTGGATTTAATAACTGGTTGAACCTCCTTTGGCAGCAGTAACTTCAACCAAACGTTTCCTGTAGCTGCAGATCAGATGTGCACAACGGTCAGGAGTAATTCCTGACCATTCCTCTTTACAGAACTGTTTCAGTTCAGCAATATTCTTGGGATGTCTGGTGTGAATCGCTTTCTTGAGGTCATGCCACAGCATCTCAATCGGGTTGAGGTCAGGACTCTGACTGGGCCACGTCAGAAGACATATTTTTTTCTGTTTAAGCCATTCTGTTGTTGATTTACTTCTATGCTTTGGGTCATTGTCCTGTTGCAACACCCATCTTCTGTTGAACTTCAGCTGGTAGACAGATGGCCTTAAGTTCTCCTGCAAAATGTCTTAATAAACTTGGGAATTCATTTTTCCTTTGATAATAGCAATCCGTCCAGGCCCTGATGCAGCAAAGCAGCCCCAAACCATGATGCCCCCACCACCATTCTTCACAGTTGGGATGAAGTTTTGATGTTGGTGTGCTGTGCCCTTTTTTCGCCACACATAGTGTTGTGTGTTTCTTCCAAACAATTCAACTTTGGTTTCATCTGTCCACAGAATATTTTGCCAGTACTGCTGTGGAACATCCAGGTGCTCTTGTGCAAACTGTAAACGTGCAGCAATGTTTTGTTTGGACAGCAGTGGCTTCCTCTGTGGTATCCTCCCATGAAATCCATTCTTGTTTAGTGTTTTACGTATTGTAGATTCGCTAACAGGGATGTTAGCATTTGCCAGTGACTTTTGTAAGTCTTTAGCTGACACTCTATGATTCTTCTTCACCTCATTGAGCAGTCTGCGCTGTGCTCTTGCAGTCATCTTTACAGGACGGCCACTCCTAGGGAGAGTAGCAGCAGTGCTGAACTTTCTCCATTTATAGACAATTTGTCTTACCGTGGACTGATGAACAGCAAGGCTTTTGGAGATACTTTTATAACCCTTTCCAGCTTTATGCAAGTCAACAATTCTTAATCGTAGGTCTTCTGAGAGCTCTTTTGTGCGAGGCATCATTCACATCAGGCAATGCTTCTTGTGAAAAGCAAACCCAGAACTGGTGTGTGTTTTTATAGGGCAGGGCAGCTGTAACCAACACCTCCAATCTCATCTCATTGATTGGACTCCAGTTGGCTGACATCTCACTCCAATTAGCTCTTGGAGATGTCATTAGTCTAGGGGTTCACATACTTTTTCCACCTGCACTGTGAATGTTTACATGGTGTGTTCAATAAAAACATGGCAACATTTCATTCTTTGTGAGTTTAAGCAGACTGTGATTGTCTATTGTTGTGACTTAGATGATGATCAGATCACATTTTATGACCAATTTGTGCAGAAATCCATATCATTCCAAAGGGTTCACATACTTTATCTTGCAACTGTAGATTAAAATTAGTGATGCTGGGTATAGCTTAAAAAGTCCAGTCTGGATTTGTCACCAATATGAGTCCTTTAGAGAATACTCAGAAAAGTTTTAATATTATTCATAACATTAACATACACCAAAATTTGTATTTATTTTAGCTTTAAAGACCCAAAAGGCATTGGACAGAGTAAGTTGGAGAAATTAAACCTGGTTCTAGATAGATTTAGAATAATTTGTTCCATTAAGGACAACATTATGTCCTTATATTAAAACTCAACAGCTAAAGTTGCTGGCCTGCTTTTTGAATTAAAATGGTTCTCTATTTCAAATGGGACCAGGCAGGGATGTACTTTAGCATCTCTGCTGTACATTTTGAACCTTTTATCAATTTCCATTACACTTAATGATGAGACTCAAGAAATCCACGTTGGGAACCGGGTATATAAGATATTGCTTTATGCAGATGATGTTCTCCTGTCAGTGTCAGATCAAGTTAAGTCAATTCATGCTTTAGTAATTTCTATTAACATCTGCAGTAAATATTCGAGTTATAACATTATAACATAACATCTACCTAATGAAGATCTTAGGACATGGAAGACACAGCATTGTTTCAACTCGATTAATAGATCTGTCGACAACTTGGGAAGTAACAGTTTTCTTCATGGAGAAGTTTAGAAATTTCTTGGCTGGGCTGTATCAAAGATGTTAATGCTTATGCATTACCCAAGATTAACTGTTAAATCTTGGGTAACTTTATGAAGTTATTTGGGGAGTATATTTGGCAAGGGAAGAAACCCAGCATCTTTATGGAGTTATTTGGGGAGTATATTTGGCAAGGGAAGAAACCCAGCATCTCCCAAAATATCTTTAACAAAGAGAAAAGAGAAAGAGCTGCATCATATCCTGATTTAAACTCATTACATGAAGCAGCCATGTTTTCACACTTTACTCTCTGGTTATATTTGGGTTCACAGGACTAGTTTGAAATTGAGAGAATACATATCTTCCCCTATATTCCATTCCAACTCAGATGTTCTGGTCTTATTTACAAATTGATAAATCTAAAATGACTTAAAATCCTATAATTTAACGTTAATAAAAGTAAAAAAGGATTTGTGTTAGCTGATAAATTGTCTAAAAGTAGTTGCAATTGAGACAGTTTTTTTTTTTTTTTTTATAACATAGATTTGAAAAGCCCATTGAAAATCTTTGTAGCTATGTCAAATCTCAGTTATTATTGATAAAAGGGAAATCTTATCTTTCTCTCAACTCCAAAGTAAACCTGATCTTTCTAAGAAAGATATATATATATTTATGTATAAAGAATTATATGATAGGGAAAATGATTATGTCTTCTCACTTTCTTATCACTATTTTATTTGGCCTGTAAGATCAGGAGAAAAAAAGCTGATGATCAAAATACTAAAAATATTCAAACTTGGGGGCAAAAAAATCTGAGAAAACGAAGGTCGCTTCAATTCAGGAATGGAGACTGGAATTAGACAAACATTTCCCACATGAGGAATGTCTATCTGGCATCAAACACGTCTCTCAAAATGTACACTGCATTTCCATTTTAAAATTAAATAATAAATTAATATATAGGTGGTATCTGACCACCATTACATAACAAAAAAAAAATCTCCATAAATAATTCTGACAGCTGTTGGAGGTATTATCTAGAAAATTGATATTTATTACACATATGGTGGGAATGCTCTAAGATCAACTCCATTAGAGGTCACCTTAATTGTTGTTTAAATTAACTATTCTCCTTTAACTCATTGACATTATACATGTGGAATATGGATTATCCCAACTGTATTAAAAGCCAAGAATATTTAAAAGTTCATATGTTAAAGGCAGTAAAGATCATTAACGCCGATAACTGGAAATCTTCAGATGAAATTAATTGTAACCAAATTACGTACCAATATAAGATGGAACATTGCTTTTATATGTCAAGAGGTAAAAATTGAAAAAAAGATATGTGGCTTGCTTGGAAAAATGAGGTTAACACTAATGATCCACTCTAGATTTACAATAATCCCTGTATATCTTTCAAGCTTATTTTGTTTTTCTCTTTTTTCTTTTCTAGTAGATGCCTATTGCTCACCGGAGACCCCAAATCTGTGTGTATCAATGTGGATGGCTAGGTTTTGGGTTTTCTTTTTAATGTAATATATAAATTCAAATATAGTTAACCTCACGGGTGATATTGAATAAATTGTTCTATATATAAAAAATAAAAAAAGAGGGTGAAGAAAAAAGGGAAAAGTAGAAAACTCTGTAAATCTAATTATACTTACCTGAATATATGTTGTATCACTTGTAAAATATGCATGCTATGATACTGATTGATTAAAGATTAAAGGTTTAAGAATAAAGAAAAATGGTAGACGGATAATTTCCCTTTGGAAAGAACTTTATAGAACACTTGCCAGGACTATAACCAGTGTAATGGATTCTCAGTTGTTACTCTCCTGTCAAATTTCAAATTCTAGTCTGAATTTTCCCAGTGGAAGATAATATTGTGTCTCAACATAGAGAGGTCTGTTAATAAGCAGCATCCAAAATGTAGGTGAAAACAGTAGTTGGATGAAATCTATAAATTGTGTAAATTAGAGGCTTTATGATTCAACTCGTCTGTTTCAGGCTAGGAGTAGGCAAATCAATTCTCAAGTCCCCACAAGCTGCTGCTAAGACCCAGAGTGAGAAACTGAGAGGAAATGATAGACGTGCCAACGATACAAAAGAGGTTTTATGTAAACTATCCTGATTTACACTGTACTGTCAAGTATATATATATATATATATATATATTTTTTTTTTTTTTTTTTTTTAGCTACTCTTTTTCCTTACATTGATTTTTCTTTTCTGCACCACAATACAATTTTTTGCAAATTAATTTTGAGACGACAGAACAAAATGTATTCTCGTAATTATCTGTACATTTCGGTACCACACGCTTACATATATGATCAGATACTGTGGATCTTTAATAACAAATCACTGTGTAATAAAAAAGGGAAGATAGGTCTGTGCACAATAATAGAACATAAATGAAGTTTTTATTTACTGGCTGTTTTTTTTTCTAATTAGGGATCTATTGGGGGTTGAACAGGAAATTTCAAACTCCCTGAGACTTTTTTTTTGGTGGATCTTAAGAGGAAGAGTACTCCTTAAATCCATTATTAACAGAGCATCTATTGCAGTAAATTAACAAATTATTTAGCCACCCTACCCCATTGTCTCGACCATGTGATACCGGTGGATGCCCTTCTTTTAAAACCTAGACACTGAGGGCAGTGGAAAAAAATACCACGGCTTAGCAAGATCGCTCAGCTACAGTATTTAAAGGGCTATATAAAGCGCTCACTTTCAGTGCAGCTCATAGCTCATCTGTCAGTCTGGGTCCACTAACTGTGGCCTCATCTGACAGAGGGGACCCTGATGTATTGAGAGATACCTGAGGATCCTTGGTACCAGCAGGTATTTAACCCCTACTGGTACCTTTACTGCATGATAGTCTATGACGTCACCGAGTATTAATTCACTGCACGACGACATACAGTCATGTGGACCTTAAGTCGTTAAAATATGGAGGCCTCACTAAATTGGGTATCAGACTTAATTTCCGAATTTTTTTTGCTTTGAAATTTGCAGAGGGATTTAATGGCTCGTGTTTAGAGAATGCTGTCAAATGACAACTGCTGTAAATTTTCATTTCACTGCATATTTTCCAACTGAGAAATGTGTAGATCCCTGTGAATAATGATGAATGGATTAAAGGTAAAGGGATGTTTTGCACCAGCTTTATCCCATTGCCACATCAAAGCAAGCAGCACATGTAAATGAATATTCCACTGATTTTCATTTTTTACTATTTAGTTGATATAAACTTATATAAATGTTTTTCTTTTTCTGAATGTTTCCTTTTGGGGTGCATGAAAATAGCAGTTTGCTCCCCTCTTCCCGTGAAATAGACTTTCAGTCTGTGCTGGGGAATTAACCATTTAGTGACTATTTATTAAGTAGAATAAACAAAAACATAACTCAATGAGTATCCCAAATAGATAAAGGGACTCAGTGAGAAAGAGCACAGTAAGAGAAAGGACAGAGTGTAAACGAGGAGTAGTAGATCCCTACCAATATTATTACTAATTAACTCCTTAAGGACACATGCCAGAAATATTCCATCATGATTCCATGTTATTCCAGAAGTTGTGTCCTTAAGGGGTTAAAAACAGAAGGAATAGAGTTTACAATAATGTTTGTACACTAGGGGAGGATAAATACCAGAAACAGAGGTCCCTGAAAAAAACTCCTCTTGGGTGAGGGAGAGGGACTGTAGGTATAGATGTAAACAGGGTTATATAGGGTTAAATGTAGGCTCAGCAGGAATAATAGTAGTCAAAATAGTAGACCACGTATAGTAAAGTAAATATGTGCGCTAAAACACTATAGCCAGTAACTAAAGTACCAAGTAACCCCACCCTCGGCTAAGGCTATCAGTAAACCCTAGCAAGGGTTAATAACCAAAAAACTTTTGCAGTTTTCACTTAATCAGCTCCAGCTGATTTCATTAACAGCTGATGGGGAAGGTATTTAACCCCTTAACGCCGTTAAGGCATTCTATGCCGTCCCGCATTAAATGGGCTTTAAAGCCGTTGGGGCGGCATAGAACGCCATAACGGCTTGCAGCCCCAGGAGCTCGGAGGTACTTACCTCTGCCACAATCCTCTTAGTGAGGACTGCCTGACAGCCCAGGCAGCCCTCCCATGGCAAATCAGGCCCCCGGGGGCCATGTGATCGCTCTCAAA
Source organism: Pelobates cultripes (assembly GCA_933207985.1). Lineage (NCBI taxonomy): Eukaryota > Metazoa > Chordata > Amphibia > Anura > Pelobatidae > Pelobates > Pelobates cultripes. Next base: position 258,435,079 of record OW240912.1, read on the forward strand.
GCGAATTGTTCTTTTAAAACATTTGCTTGATCAGTAAAAGATGTTAACTTTGAGCAGTTCCTACGCATTCTTAAAAATTGACCTTTCGGTATATTTTCTAACCAAGGATGATGGTGACAGCTATCCATTTGGATGTAGCTGTTCACGTCTACCTGTTTGAAATAAGTTCTGGTCTCTATTGCGTTGTTTAAAATATATATTTCTAAATCTAAAAAAATTATATTTGTTTTACTGCTCTCTTTAGTCAGCTTGATACTCCATGTATTAGAATTTAAAAAGCTAAAAAATTTTTTTTTAAAGTTCTATTGGTCCTCTCCAAATTAAAAAGATTTCATCAATATACCTCTTATATAGGACCAAGTTCGCGCTGTATTCATGGTTATTATATATAAAGTGCTTTTCCCAAAAGGCTATAAAAAGGTTAGCATAGCTTGGCACGAACATGGTCCCCATAGCCGTCCCTTTCACTTGAAGATAAAAATCACCCTCGAACCAAAAATAGTTATTGCTTAAAATCAGTTTAATCCCCTCCACAATATAATCAACCTGTAGTTCTAAAAATTGTTGGGATTCTGTCAGGAAATATTTCACCGTTTCACAGCCTTTTTCGTGATCTATTATCGTATACAAGCTTGTTACATCGCAGGTGATTAGATAAAAATATTCTTCCCATTTAAAATCTCGTATTGTATTTAAAAGACTCATAGAGTCCTGTAAATAAGATGGGCCTGTCTTGACTAGTGGTTGGAGATGTGCATCAATATATTGTGAAAGTGTGGATAAAATGGAATCGATTCCCAATACTATGGGTCTCCCCGAGGGGGTGGGTAGGGTCTTTGTGCAATTTTGGTAAAGAAACAAAATAATTTTTTAACAAATTGGACAGAAATACAGAAAGGTTTTTACCATTGTGGTATGTGCAATGCATGCAAAAACTCAGATTGCACTAATAAAACTAAAATAAGTTTTGTATCAAACGTAACTGGAAAATCTTTTAAGATAAAAAACCCCATCACATGCCAGTCAAAAGGAGTGATATATCTTTTAATATGCAAATGTAGATTACAATATATAGGAAAAACCACTAGGGCACTTAATATAAGTATAAGTGAGCACATAAGAAATATTAAAAAGGGTTTTATTAACCATAGTGTATCCAAACACTTCCTTAAAAAACACAACTCCGATCCAAAAAAACTGGAATTCCATGCTATAGAAAAAGTTACTACGCATTGGAGAGGAGGGGATTTTAACCAAAAATTAAGTTTACAAGAAACCAAATGGATCTTTGAAATGTGCACTTTAACACCTAGATGGCTCAACATCGATTTTGAAATTAACTGTATTTTATGATTTTTTATGTATTTATATTTTAATGTATTTATTATTTACTTCATACGTTTGGGCGAAGGATATAGTTCTTATTAAAATAGGTCTCTGCTAATACATTGTCTTTTTAATGAAATTATTCTTACTATATTCTTTCTCTCTTTTATGGTTAAATTAATATATACTGTGGACTATCTGGCATCTAATTGGAGATTAATTGGATCTGGACGATATACATATTGCCAGATATATATTACATAAAAGACTGCCGTTCTTTGAACTAATATTTATGGCGAGGTGGAGTCCGAAGAAAGAAGGAGCCAACTACTTAGGAAAAAATGTGTCGAAAATACGCCGACCGGAAGTAGGCGCATGGCTATTTTGCAAAATAAGTCGACCGGAAGTAGACCGGAAGTAGACACACAGTCATTTTGGAACCCCGGAAGACGCTCACCGGAAGTAAAGTCACCACCATCTTGGAATCCCACATATTAAAATGAACATGTGTTTTCTTTCTTCCCCCCTTCCCTTTTTTTCTCTCTCTTTATTTATATATGTAAAAACAGGAAGCATTCTTTTTATTTATATATGTAAAAACAGGAAGCATTTTTTCTCTCTTTTTATTTGTATATGTAGAGACAGGAAGCTTTTTTATTTTTTTTATTTATATATGTAAAAACAGGAAGCTTTTTTTTTTCTCTTTATATATGTCAAAAAAGGAAGCTTTTTTTCTCTCATTTTATTCATATATGTAAAGACAGGAAGCATTTTTTTTCTCTTTATTTATATATGGAAAAACAGGAAGCATTTTTTTTTCTCTCTTTGTGTATTTAAAAACGGGAAGCATTTTTTTTTTCTCTTTGTTTATATATGTCAAAACAGGAAGCATTTTTTTTCTCTCTTTATTTATAAATGTAAAAACAGGAAGCATCTTTTTTCTCCTCTCTTTATTTATGTATGTCAAAACAGGAAGCACCACCATCTTAGTGGTGGTGAGATGCTTCCTGCAATGACCAAATATGGACATTCAATTACCATTTCCTGCTGCTACACCTGTCTCCAATATGCAAATGGGAGGATATTCTGCACTTGAAAAAGCGAAACGTGTCGAAACGCGTTGTGTCAGCCATTTCTGCTTTTATTATTTTAAACCAAATAAATGTTTATTTCAACACCTTACCTGGTTCCTGAGTTCCTGCTAAGAAAAAATTATTACAAACATCTAAGAGGAGGATCAGATCCAGTGTATCCCTTGGTGGATGAAATACCTTTACAGTCCAGAGCCTAACTTATGTGGCTCTGGAAAGTTTGAGTGAACCTTTTTTATTCTCCACATATTGTAAATAGGTTTCAACAGTATACACTATGTTGTTTTCTTGTATATATTATACATAGGGTCCACAGTTACTGTCTGTTGCTGAAAATAGGACCTATACAAGATTTTAAAGGTAAAATATTCCACTGTTTGTGCGCTTTCACCTTTTTTTTTTCTGTTCATTAATATATATATATATATATATATATATATATATATATATATATATATATATATACACAGTGGAATGATCTTTTAATGGATACTTAATAAATTGTTAATTTTAATTCTTGAAAATCCGTGAGTGCTGATCACTATCTGAATTTATATATATATATATATATATATATATATATATATATTTATATATATATATTATGTTATATACGTAACAAAATACACTTAGAATGACATTATATATATATATATATATATATATATATATATATATATATATATATATATATATATCAATATATAAAATACAAATAACCGCAAATATATATATATAGATATATATATATAATTACATAAATGATTACATAAGTATACACGTATAATTTAAATACATATATATGTATATATATTAAAATTCTACGTGTATATTTAAGTAATCTTTTAACATAATTATGTGATTTAATTAATTAAAATTTGATTGACGTGCCTGACAACCCAGGCAGAAAGTGCAGAGAATTTAATTTGCATGCACTATATTTAACCCTGTATCTTTCCAAGACACCATAAAACCTGTACATGGGGGATACTGTTTTACTCGGGAGACTTCACTGAACACAAATATTAGTGTTTCAAAATGGTAACTTGTATTACAACGATGATATATTTAGTAAAAGTGAAGTTTTTTGCATTTTTCACACATGAACAGCACTTTTACTGACTATATTTTTGTTGTAATATGTTTTACTGTTTTGAAACACTTATGTTTGTGTTCAGTGAAGTCTCCCAAATATAACAGTACCCACTATGTACAGGTTTTATGGTGTTTTGGAAAGTAAGAGAGTCAAATATAAGGCTTGCATTTAATTTTTTTCACATTGAAATTTGCCAGATTGGTTACGTTACCTTTAAGACCGTATGGTAGCCCAGGAATAAGAATTACCCCCATGATGGCATACCATTTGCAAAAGTAGACAACCCAAGGTATTGCAAATGGGGTATGTTCAGTAATTTTTAGTAGCCACTTAGTCACAAACACTGGCCAAATATTAGTTTTTTGCTTTTTTCACACAAAAACAAATATGAACGCTAACTTTGGCCAGTGTTTGTGAATAAGTGGCTACTAAAAAAGACTGGACATACCCCACTTGCAATACCTTGGGTTGTCTACTTTTGCAAATGGTATGCCATCATGGGGGTAATTTTCATTCCTGGGCTACCACACGGTCTCAAAGGTAACATGACGAATCTGGCAAATTTCAATCTGAAAAAAATGAAAAATGGAATGTGCTATATTTGACCCTGTAACTTTCCAAAACACCGTAAAAACTGTTAATTGGGGGTACTCATGTACTCGTGAGACTTTGCTGAATCCAAATATGTTTTTTTTTTTTGCAGTTTAAGCTAACAGTATTATGACATTTACAGCTAAAATGTCTACAATTTTTTTTATTTTATTCATAATAAATTATGTTTCAATTATGAATAGTTCATGGGAAATAAAAGTCCAGTTTCTCCTGAACAAAATTATATATAATAAGTGTGGGTGCACTTAATATGAAAGAGGTGAATTACGGTTGAACAGACATATAGTGCAAATTCCAGTTTTTGTTTACATTTTGTTTTGATCAGAACGTGTACTATTAACTCCGTCCTAAAGGGGTTAAATGTCTTTTCTGGGTCTGTTTGTTTGACTTTGCCCCTACGTGTGCTGCCGAGGTAACCCAGGGAGAGATCTTTTTTTAGTTTCTTAAATCTCGCTGATCCTGCTTGTATTGATGTATTTTATAAGAGTTTTTTGGTTATTAACCCTTGCTAGGGTTTACTGATAGCCTTAGCCGAGGGTGGGGTTACTTGGTACTTTAGTTACTGGCTACAGTGTGTTAGCTCACATATTTACTTTACTATACGTGGTCTACTGTTTTGACTACTATTATTCCTGCTGAGCCTACATTTAACCCTATATAACCCTGTTTACATCTATACCTACTGTCCCTTTCTCTCACCCAAGAGGAGGTTTTTTCAGGGACCTCTATTTTAGGTTTGCCCTGCTCTGCACCAGTTCTTTCTGGTATTTATCCTCCCCTAGTGTACAAACATTATTGTAAACTCTATTCCTTCTGTTTTTAGTTAGTAATAATATTGGTAGGGATCTACTACTCCTTGTTTACACTCTGTCCTTTCTCTTACTGTGCTCTTTCTCACTGAGTCCCTTTATCCATTTGGGATACTCATTGAGTACTGTTTTGTTTATGCCTCTAAAATACATATAAGGGTTATGCCCTGTTTCCTATACAACACAGTTTAGGCGACCTTCCCCTGGAGTCTGGATATCGTGGTTACCATTTTATTATTTCGCCATATATTTGTATTCTTCTTATTAAGTAGCTTTTGGGCTGGAGCTGAAGGCACACACACCTGTTCTCAGCGTTCCAATGCTTCTCAATGAGCTGTCACACAGCTCTCTAAGAAGAAGGGAAGGCATGTGCTCTCTACCCCAGTATTGGCTCCACAAAAGCTAAATGAAGCAGAAGTAAACTCCTAAGAAAGGTGGGGAGTTGTTTTGGTACATAGTTATAAAAGTTCAGATTTCTTCTGAAATCAGTTTTTGCAATATTTTCCACCTGTCAATAAAGTAAGGAAACCGCATTACCATGCTTTCCCACTGCATACAAACCTTTCATTATCCTCATGGATACTACTATAAAGAAATAACATTTTTAGTAGGCTCTACCGAACCCTCATTGGTATGTAGAATAATGTACTGCTTTTCCCTGAGGAATTTTACATTTCATCATAATCTAATCACTAATACTAGGGCAAGTGATGTATGCGGATTCTGTTAATTAATTAAATTGGCAACTAGTTTAAAGCAGGGATTTCAGTGTTGAAAAGCAAAAGAAGATTAGACAGTTTAGAGACAGGCAGTATAGGTTACAGAGACAGTTCATCTATTGTAGCTCAGGGCTGATTTTAGAATTTTATTTTTAAATCTTACATTTTAGCAAGTAGGAGAATGTGCACAGCCAAATGTTACATGTGTACCTATCTTTATTAAGGTACCCTCCAATTTAAAGTAGACATATCTGTCCTGAGTTCTTTAGAACAATAGTTTCATGAAAAACTACCTTAAAGAAGAAAAATAAATTAGGGCGTGGGAATTATTATGAAATCTTCTAAAAACGGCACAATCAGAATATAAAATATCCCATCAGCCATACATGGGACAACTAATGGAAAAATGCATCTTTATGGTGGATGCATAAAATACGCATGTGGCATCTTCTTGCCCAAGAACATGATAATAAATGGAGGTTCCCCTTATCTCTTCCATAGAGCTGTTTTGATCTTTTCCAAATGCCAGACAGATATGGTACCTGGCAGCCTCATCTGGCAGGAGTTGAATAAGGAAGCAGGCAGTATTAAGAAGGGATAATGTGAAGTAAGAATATTCCTCATTTCCTTCTCTGGAGTCCCATGATATTATTTGATGGGCACATGTCAAATATCTACTTTGCAAAGAACACACAAGTAATGGGTGTGCTTTAAAGTTAAAGGTCCAATAAGGATATATGATGGATCTATAGTGAATTCAAAACCTCGTAAGTAGCACACAAATAGATGTACCTAATGAAAATATTTAGGTAATTTGTTGTCCTCATTTTGTGCCAAACAAACAAAATACAGTTCACGTCAATGAAAGATCATCAGATGCATCAAATTTAAAACAGCACTGCCACCATCTGGTGGTTCAATGGCCACAGATAAGGGGAGATATACTTACCTGAACCTGTTCCTCGCAGGTGCCACTCTATTTCTCACGCTGCTTCTCTTCAATGCCAGGAGCCGTCTCACGCATGAGTACAGCATTGAGGTCTATGGGGGATCTCTCGAGTTCCTCCCTAGACACGGGCAATTTCCTGCTGCTGTCACTGGATTGACTCTATGAAAGTCAGGCAGAGGAGAAAAACAGAGACAAAATAGTCCCAATTTGTATCAGTATATCTCTTGACTGGGTTGTAATTCCAGTGAAATTCCAACACAGTAAAAATAGGTATTTCATAAAGATTCTATATTTATGAACTACTCAATTCTTTGGGGTGGGTGGGAGAGACAGTATTGCTTTAAGATATTATATGGGATTATAGGAATAGCAAATATAGTTTGGTGAGAAGCAAGAAAAGTTATGAGACATAATGAACCACTACTGTTCAGGTTAAATGTTTGTTTTAGAAATAATTTCATTTAAACGAACTGACCAATGGGGAAAAATACTTGTGTTTTTTTGTTTAGTTTATATACCCCCAATCATAAGATGTAGATGCATTTAACTAAACACATTTTAATTGGAGGTAAATTTCAATACAGCAGATCTCTTGTCTGCAGCTTTTGCAAGCCTTCCCCTTCTTCCCCAGCCCTGACTTTCAGTGGCTGTCAAATCACAGTCTTCCCAATGCAGCTCTAGGTAATTGCCTACCTCTTGAGTTTAGCTCCTTCAAGTAACAGGGCATATTGTCTGATTGGTTGTCATGTAGTGTAACAAGGTTAATTTATAAATGTGCCAGTTTCTATTTCAATCTGCACGGTTTGTAAGATGAAAAAAACAAAAAACAAAAAACAAAAAAAAACCACACTCTTCATACATAACACACTTCAGCAAGCTAAAGTGTTTTAGGTGTCTAGAGAGTGCTTTTAAAGACCAATGACAGTCTATGCCATCACAATAAAATGGTTTTGATGTGTTCTATTTCGGAATGGAGTCAGTAATACATTCAAGAATTAAATGGTGTATGGAAATGTTCAAGATAGGGCATTTCATACCAGCATGAGGTCTTTAGAAAACAGATTGTCTTGATATCATATTATAACATCTGTTCTAATATGGGTTAAATTGGTTATTATTGCAGATTCTTATCTGAAGAATTATTATGTTATTTATATATCGCCAACAAATTCTGCAGCGCTTTACAGTGGGTGGACGAACAGACATGTAGTTGTAACCAGACAAGTTGGACAAACAGGAACAGAGGGGTTGAGGGCCCTGCTCAATTAGCTTACATGCTCGAGGGAGTGAGTAAAGTGACACAAAAGGTAAGGATAGTATTAGACTAATGACAGTTGCAAAAGAGGAATCAGTCAGGAGCTATTAACAGTTTAATTGATACGCTTTTATGAAGAAGTGGGTTTTTAATGATTTTTTGAAGGAGTGGAGACTGGGTGAGCATCTAACGGAGGAGGGAAGTGAGTTCCACAGGAACGGTGCAGCTCTCGCGAAGTCTTGAAGGTGAGCATTAGAGGTGGGAGTATGGAGAGAAGATAGACGTAAGTCTTCAGCAGAGCATAAGGATCTAGACGGGACATACTTGTGTATTAGGGAGGATAGGTAGGTGGGAGCAGCATTATGTAGAGATTTGAAAGCAAGAACCAGAATTTTAAATTGAGCCCTATATCTTACAGGAAGCCAATGTAGGGACTGAAAGAAGGATGAGTCATGGGAGGTGCGGACAGGAAGATGAGCCTCGCCTCTGCATTCATTATGGACTGTAACGGCGCAAGTTGGGAGCATGTAAGACCACGGAAGAGCGGATTACAGTAGTCAAGGCAAGAAAGGACAGTGGAATGGACCAGCACCTTAGTTGCATCTGGCGTTAAGTAGGGTCGGATGCGCGCAATGTTTTTGAGAAGGAAACGACAGGATTTGGCAATAGCCTGAACATGAGGTGTACAGGAGAGGTCGGAGTCAAATCTAGGCAGCGAGACTGCGTGGTGGAGCTGAAAAATAGTTGGGAGTGCATGGAGGACAATCAGGTCAACAAATAAAAGCCAAGATACAAGTCCAATAAATTGTGGATGAGGGAATAAGCCATGCCATCAACAGATCAAGTTTGCACTATATATATATATATATATATATATATATATAGTGACCTGGGACCATACAATCACACGGTCTTAATGATAGGAACACCACACAAATCAAATTTCTTGTAAATGCAGTCTTTTTCTTTATTAAGAGGCCAGGCAATTTAAACACCATTAAAACAAAAAAAAAAAGCCTTGCTCTTCTGAGCACTAACTCACAGTTTTTCCTCTAACTGCTGTTGGGCGACTTACCAACTTCAAACCATGCAAAATACAAATTTGAGCACAGACCTTTTTTCCAAATAAATGTTTCCTTTCTCCTTTACAACACAAAGACACTTGTAGGGAGAAATGCAGTCTCACACACTGCTTTTCCTTCTCCTTGTGAATCCCTGACAGGGAAATTTTATAGTGCTAATCATTGCCAACAGGTGAGCAGCTATCTGGGTGATCCAGAACTCCTGGATTGGATTGCTCACCTGCTGTTCTGCATATAAACTGTGTAATGGAGCACTGGCCCTCCCTTCACTCCAAATACTCCACCCCAGGAACCCATATTAAATTGCAAAATTGCTCTGACTAAAACAGACAGACCTTGTTCTTGTATTAATTTACATATTCAAATATTTATTGAGAAATATACACTCCATCCATAACAATGCCTTGCACTCTGTTACACTATATATATATATATATATATATATATATATATATATATATATGTAACAAGGGGGGGTTGACTGCACTCACCTGAACATGCATAAATGGGGGTGCTACTGGGGGCTAATTGATACAATACACAAGATCCAGCACACTCACCTATCCACTAAACAGCAACTTCAATGTTGAAAGATTTTATTTGTTTTTTTAAAAACACCTAAACTAGGCAAATATAATGGGGGTTTAGTTACATTATATGATCATACATTGCATAAGCCTGCCACAATGTCAATGTACCCCATCTTTGGCAGGTCCTACACTAACAGCCTAATGTCTGCTCTTATGAGATTAACCCACTTACTTAGGGAAAAAATTCCATCTGGGGCTCTCTGCAGTACAAGGCTAACTAGGGCCCTGGGATGAGGCACCTGTGACAGGGAGGGGTCTAGATTAGGTGTTTTTAAAAAAACAAATAAAATCTTTCAACATTGAAGTTGCTCGATAGGTGAGTGCACTGGATCTTGCGTATTCTGTGTATCAAAAACTTGAAAATAGTAGTCTGATGACATCTCATCAGTCTCAGCAGTATAAATCTGGGCGTTGTCTATAGTGTAGAAGGCAGATCATTAAATAATATTGTTACAAAATACCATTTATTGTTTTTGAAGCAGGTAGCGAATATATTTTAATTAAAAGTGACACTATATGCAAAACAACTTTAGCTTAATGAATCAGTTTTACTGTATAGATCAGTGATGGCGAACCTGTGGCACGCCGAGCCCTCTCTGTGGGCATGTGGCCATAGGTTGCCATGGGGTGGGGGTCACTGGCACCGGTCGGCAGCAATGCAGAGAAGGCACCTGCCTGCCCAAATGGCAGGCGCCTACTCTGCTTTCGTATCGGGAGGACCTGGAGGCAGGGGGAGGGATCTGGAAAGCAATTCTCCAGGCCGTCCGCGAGCAGGACTGTGCAGAGCATTGCAGCATGTTACCATGGCAACGCTCCACACAGCATTGCGCGGGAGGACAGGAGGAGGGGGAGATAAAGATTTTATGTATAGGTCAGGATTAAAAAAAACAAAAAAAACAAAAAAACAACAACACATTACCTACCTGCAGCACCCCCCTTGCACACAGCACCCCCTTTCGCCCCCCACACACACAGCAACGACCCAAACACACAGCAACCCTCCCCCACACAGACACACACAGCACCTCCCCCCATACACAAAGCAGCAACCCCCACACAAAGCACCCCTACTCCTCCCCACACAGCACCCCTACTCCTCCCCACACAGCACTCCTACTTCCCCCACACAGCACCCCTCCCCCACCACACACAGCACCCCCCCTACACACACACACAGCACCCCTCACACAGAGCACTCCATCCACACCCACTCCGCACCCGTACACACAAACACATACACTGCACCCCTCAATGCAGTATATGTGTGTATGTATTCAGCAGTGTGTGTGTATATTCAGCAGACTGTGTGTACTCAATAGTCTGTGTGTACTTGGCATTCTGTGTGTATGTGTATGTATTCAGCAGTCTGTCTGTATATGTATTCAGCAGTTTGTGTGTATCCAGCAGACTATGTGTACGTATTCAGCAGTCTGTGTGTATGTTTGTGTGCATGTATTCAACGGACTGTGTGTATGTATCCAGCAGTCTGTATGTGTATGTATCTAGCAGTCTCTGTGTGTATTCAGCAGTCTGTGGTGTGTCGGTGTGTGTATGTATTCAACAGTCGGTGTGTGAATGTGTTCAGCAGTCTGTGACTGTATTTAGTAGTATGTGACTGTATATAGCAGTCTGTGTGTATGTATTGTATCTATGTATTGCATTTGATGGAGATATTAATAAATATAAGCTTAATTTTAACTATAATTTATATAATTATTTATAATTTGTATCATTGAACTCTTTGTTGATGTGTTCTAATTTTAAAACAAAAGATGTTAATTAGTTCGGACAACTTTTTTTTTTAAACTTAAACCTCAGTAATCAGGTTTAATTGCTGTGTTGGCACTTTGAGGAAAACAAAGTTGGCATGTATTGCGGTTGGGCACTCGGGCTCAAAAAGGTTCACCATCACTGGTATAGACCATACCCCTACAATCTTACTTCTTAATTCTCTGCCATTTAGTAGTTAAATCACTTTTGTTTCTGTTTATGCAGGTATAGCCACACCTCCCCTGGCTGTGACTCACACAGCCTGCATTGGGAAAAAACAAAATAATTCAATCAGAAGTTCACTTGCTTTAGAAGTTTTTATCTCCTTCTCTGTGAATTGAACTTTAATCAAACACAGAAGGCTCCTGAAGGGTCTAGAAGGCTATTAATAGAGCAGCAGAAAATTAAGCCATGAGACTGCAGGGGCATGATCTATACAACAAAACCACTTCATTAAGCTTAAGTTGTTTTTGTGCCTATAGTGCTATATAATAAGTGTCTTTATCAGTTGGTCTTTTTTAGACATGACGTCAATTTGTCTTAATAATAGGCCATCATGTTAGCTTTATAAAAACCTCAGTATAGGTTCAAGCTCTCTGAATAAGCAGAAAGTAAAAAAACAGGAAGGGAAACCATGTCTCCATGGAAACAAGGAGCTGATGTGACAGTGAAAATAAGGAAAGTCCGGCAAAAACTCTCTCCTACAGAGTCAGATATTATATGCTATAATAAATCTAATTATTATGCGACATTTAAACACACAACACATTTAAAATGTTAGCTCAGTTTACATCTAAATAAGAAATACCCACACAAACATAGATCAGATGGAAAAAGTTGCTATGAATGTAATAGTCTTACATATTAGTTGCACCTTTCTGATGAGAAGGGCAGATAATTGAAGGGGCAACTAGACTAGTCTTCTAACAAATTACAGAATAGTATCATTCATGTATTTTTATCAGTTAAAGGACAAATGTCACCTTAAAACTATCTTTAATAGAATAATCCTTTCTTCAAGATGAGAAAGAGAAGGGATTATTTATTAAATTAAGCAGATGTAAACAACTTAGAAAAACTCATTGCTACCCTTAGTATATATCCGAATTCTTCAACCATAGACATGCACTTTGGGTAAGACAGTGTTTGAAAATGAACTAGTCTGTCTGGTCATTAGGTGAGTGGGGGAAAGTGGGGATGGCCAGGGACGGGGCAGTTCTGAGTAATGTTAGATGATTTGTAACAATTTACGCAACTAAAATTTAATTTAGAACAATAACAATGTGTCTTATTTATACAAACACAGAAAAGAAATAGCATACAACCGCAACTATGATGCAAAATGGTGACTGTAGCCTGTCATGGGTTTAACCCTCCACAAAGTAAACTGAAAAAAAGTGTATTTCAAAAGGCATTTCCTATCTGGTAACAATTATCTTATATTATAGCTAAATAATGAAGGATACAAGTAGCAAAAACCTCCACCTCCATGCAGATCTCAATAATCCTGTTTCTATTTATTAAGTTATATGGCAGAATTCTTCTTAACAAGTTAAGGAGAGACACCCATATTCTTAACAGTAAAAACAACAGTTCCCATTGTTACCATTCCCAATATGGACTGGGCTTTAGCAAAACTGTGCCCACAGGGTTAGTGACCAATAGGTGTACCCAGGTACACATAATGTCACAAAACTAAATCAACCTTAGAATAATCTGGTCATAGGGTCTGTGAACTCATCAAAAAATACATATATTTAAATAGTCCACCTAGAAACAGTAGATCTAGATTATCATAGCAAAGCAGATGTCAAAGTAGATCAAATAGAGCCTATCACCTAAATATAGCTAACTTAAATTGTGTAAGTAAATGGGGTCTATCTCCTAAATGTTGCTGCCAAAGCTAAGATAGACCAAATAGAGTCAAATGGAGTTTCCAGATGACTGCATATTAAAGCTAAGGTAGAGGAAATGGTGTCCGTCACCTCAGTTATACTTATCCAATGATGTGGATAGATGAACAAGATGAATATAGGTTCTCCCTAACCTGTGGTATGTGGTGTCATTATACCTGATCCAATTTGGTATTTATTATATCTTAATAATGCCACAGGAGTGAGATCAATTAGCGTGATCTAAATATACTCCCTTAAGTAGTACAGTATTTAGCCACACTATGTAAACTTCTCCCATCTCTCAGTCCATAGGTTTGTATCCGATGAAACAGATGGAAACACAAGTTGTCCCTACATCATAAGTTGATTTGGATATTATAACTGTTTAGTCTTAATAATGCAGTGTAATCAATTAATGGGACTAAATAAAGTTTCTGTAAGTGGCACAATAGTTGTTTTACATAAAAAATCTATGCAATTTTTACCCCAGTCAGGAGGTATGAATAACATTACATGTTGGATTCTGATATTTACAACTTAGTAGAACAGCCTTTTCATTCCTGTACACCTGGAACCAAAGGAGGATGCTATTGGAATTTAGATAGGTGTGTGGTTTAGGATACCCAAGTCTGATTAGCTAATTCTCTAAAGGGATGGACCAGATGTCCCTTTAAACGCCCTGAAAATTTTAAAACAAATTTGGCCACTGATGAAGGAGCTTCTGTGAACCGAAACTCACGTCAGTCAACCTTTTTTTCCTTTTCTTGCACTATTCTTCACTATGCATTTTCACCATTGTGTATCTAACACACCATTGATTATAATTTTGTTTCCTTAGATATAGAGAGCTGTGATTACGACTTAGCATAGCAGGTGTAGGCTGCTAGAAACTACTCCCTACAGCTAAAGTATTGCATAGCTCTGGGAAAAAGGACAGAAGCCGCACCTTAACCAGTCCTCAAAATCCAATCAGGAAAATTCATTATGCGAAAAAAGAGGACAGAAAAACAAAACATGGTGTAATATTTTCAGGTGGTTGAAGAGATAAATAAAGAAAAAAAAGCACTTACACTTTTTTGGAGATAGCAATTAGCTCTTGATTTTGCAAGGTTCCTCACTGATTAAGAATCACAGACAAAGCACTAAACAAACTTGAACGGAGTTCAGCGGAACCTCCAAATACTGCCTCTTTACACCCCCTTTCTCCTCCGCTCTCCTTTTCTTTCTGCCCTCTCTCCTTTAACACCCCCTCCCCTACCAAGATTACTTCGGGCTCTCGCCCAACCCCCACTACAAACCAGTGTGCGGGGCAACCCAGACGCGGCTCTGGGAACTTCTGGACCAACTACGATCATCAGTAACCTGACAGTTAACAGACCATGGCGCAGGGTGGAAGGCAGAGAGAGCCCAGGCTGAGAGAGCCAATTTCACACAAAAGGTTGGGATACAAGGCTAGGGAGATATAAAAACAAAATGCAGACACTGACCCACCAGACAGAGGCACTTCCCCATTGGGACGACAGAGGGAGATAATGCCTTATCAGAGCGGAGCTAGCCAGCAAGCTGAGTGGCTGCAAGCTCAATGAGCTCTGACAGAGCAACTGGTAATTGCTAATATCTTACCATCTACCGCATTAAAATCTGCCCCACTGAGGTCCCACATGGCAGGAGAGGACATGGGGAAGCATTTTTGAAAATCTCTGGGACTGAGCAGTGGTCAAACCCGAGACATCTGCCTCCTGCTTTCACAACCGAGAAGGCCAAAGATGGCGTATTTGCTCCCTGACTCACCTGGTTGCTCCACCTCAGCCTCGGAAGAGGAGGACAAGGATCTCTTGTCACAGCCCCGCGGCGGCAGAGCCTTCTCCCAGAAGGAACCTGACATCACCAAAATGGTAACAGAAATCAAAACATTCTTTGCCTCAGAAATGGCAACATTAAAGACTGAATAGAGCCATTAACAGGTAAAATTAAGGCCATGGAGGAGAACATCCAGAGCCTCGGACAAATTCAACACTCACATTCATAACTTTTCAATGAGGCTGATTAAGTTCAAATGAATCAAGATACATACAATGTAATTCCTTACGGAAAATAAACTATTAAAAATCAAGATGGAACATTGATACAAATTGAAACTGATTATATATGTTGTCCACAAGGGAGAATAGTTACTATACTTGTACACATCCACCTTTGTGAACAGATCATTGTTATGATTAATTTAATATATGGTTATTTACTAATCACTATATTACAATTAAGATAAGAAAGTTTCCTCATAATAGTCTCTTTAAAATGCCATTTTTAAAAGGTTTTTATTGTAAGAAGAGGTTTGCAATTTGAAATGAGCCCTTTTATATTAAAAGTGTTTATTATATCATAAGACGTGACTATATTAACTGTTACTATAGTAATATATGTCATTCCAGCTAAATCAATTAATCTCTTATTATTATGCCAATCTATTTTATTTCATCTTCTATATTTTATCATTGATTATTTCTATTGACTTTCGTTTTTATATCTTGTTTTAAATAATCATGGTTTGGAACAGTCAAAATTATATTATTCCATATGAATTTATGTATTTAATTCATTTTTATATGGACATTGATCAATTAATTAAACAACTGAGGGGTATATAAACATCCCCATATGGAGGTTAATCCACACGTCTCTGAGGAAGTAGGGCTACCCCCTACGAAACGCGTCAGACTATCTAAAGAACGTCCAGTCAACAATAGCCAGCCAGGGTATTAACATCAGGACTTCCACATCTCCCAACATCACACCGATACCATACGGCAAGCAGTGCTGATCCCCCGAAGTGAGGCTCAAGGTGGAACGCACTGCGGAACGCACGCCATCCTCACCGGCGTTCACTGTCTGGATGTGAGGATCAAGAACACCATCCACATCCATCCGTGCCTGGGAAGAAGTTTGTCCTGTATATTTTACCCTTACTGGACAGGTATGATTATTGTGGACTGATTTTTAACTATATTTTTAAACACTTTTTGGAATAAATTGTTGTTTAAACTCTCAGTTGGTTTGCAGCGATATTTCTATATTGCTTTTAGCGACCAGTTTGTTATACTGGTGCTTGCTTGATTCAAGTTTATATCTACATATGTTTATTAATAGTCAGCATTTTATCATGTTATTGTCTTCTGACTAGCATATCTTCCATATGTATGGAAGCATAATATTTGGCAAGTGGTCTTATTCAACCTGGGGTATTTTTTTCTCCAGGATTTTAGACACCTTTGCCATACATATCCTAGACATCTATATACATATTATATATTCTACACTTTATTTTTCTTTATCCACTTCAAGTGAGGTATTTTAGATTTAGGGTCCTATATTATACCCGTTCTACTAATAAGCTCCTGGACGTCTGTTACTAATATTTTAGTATATCACTCCATGAAAATTCAACACTCACCTGTGCAGCGCCAAGTGCAAAGGTGGAACACCTAGAAGATTTAGCATGGCAACGAAGCCTAAAAATCCCTGATACAATAGATGCCAGAGAATTACCTCATTACATCAGAAGACTACTCGCAGCTGCCTTGACACCCAAACAGGGCAAAGGAATGCTGCTAGATGGACTGTACCGACTACCAGGAGGCTCCAACATGTCCCAGGGATGAGATTTTAGGCTTTGAATCACAATCTGACAAGAACACCTTCCTTTAACAAGTTAAAGGTCAATCACTGTATACATTTGAACAATATGCTTTAAGCTTCTTTCATGACCTCAGCAGATCAACGCTGCAATGTTGCGCTATTTTGAAAAAGGTGACCTCGTGGCTGAAAGCGGCCAATGTCCCATACAAGTGGAGGTCTCCAAGGGCCTTTATAGTTGAACAACATGAACAACGCTACAAGCGAACTTCATTGTCCAATGCAGACAGCTTTCTACAAACTCTGAGACTGGCTACCCAAGTAGCATCTGGGACTGGCAGATCCACTCACCAGTGGGATATGGATAACATTAATATCTTCATTCCAGCTGGCTCCACTACCCCAGGATGAGGAGCACATGGAAGAAGCCATTCTCAGCCAGGTTCCCATTATAAAGGAGGATTTACTTCGTACAATCCAATTTTATGTTACTAGTTATACCCTTCTATAAGTTTATATTTGTTTTTTACTCATAAGAGATTTATGTACACATTTTGCCACCGTAGCAGTGATCAGTACCAGTACACTGGTAAACTGTCCTCTAAGGAACACAATAGTACTTAAGCAATGTGCTAATCTAAGGAATAGTTTCCATAACATAACTCCCCCCTCAAGCTTTGGGGTCATGAAGCTCATAAATTCCCAAATGGGCTAGAAAACTATCTTACACAGACATCCAGACAGGTGGCCCAGATATGCTTCTCGGTCTTAATCACCATATGATATATTTTTTTACCAGTTGGCAAATCCGCAGACACTTCTCTCTCACACACACATACCCCAAGTTAAATGCCTTATCGGTTTGTTTTTGTTGGCCTCAGATGGCTGCCATGGTTTACTCTTTTATATATGCTACTGTAAATTGGCCTCACTTTACCATTATTGTGGATCTCTTTAAACATTGTGCTATACAGTGCTTAAGTCATTTGTTTCACAAGCTATACTTGCTCACCTGCAAAAAAAAAATAATAAAAAAAATATATATATGAAGACAACAGCTTATCTGTCACTCAAACACATCAGGAGTAATCTGTCACTCAAACACATCAGGATAATTACACCTGTGAGTCACGGTTGCAACAGACAGGTAAGACATCCCAACAGAGATGCCACGCAGTTCAATGTCTATTCCAATGATAAAGTAACACTAATACGTAAATATTAGCAAACACACCGATACCGCACATGAATGCCTGTAATGATTTCTGTTTCCTGGTGATGTACCACACTGCTGTGACGCGACCCGCTTGCTTGCTACATAATAGTGCCACAAAACATACATGTAGTACTTTCCATTTCAACATATTTCACCTATTGATGTACATTTCCAAATATCACCTACGTAGGCTTATTCTTAATGTGGTACAACCAATATGCTTATTCAGACGCTGGCATTGGAATACATTCAGTATGCGTTATATTGTGGTTTGACTTTGTTAGGCGCAAACATTTTTGCTTACGTAACGTACTCTTAATTTACATATAAGTTACCTATTGTTTTACATTTTCACTAATCGCCTACTTAGGCCTTTCACTACTTTGGTTTAATCAATATGCCTATTCGAACCTCTGCATCAAAATACACGACCTACCTAATTCTGTATATGGTTATCGGATGCTGTTCTGTTTCATTATGCATACTTATTTCATTATGTTAGGTTAGATAAATATGCTTTTTGATGATTCTGCGTAGGCACACATGAAACTGCGTTAGTAATTTTGCTGTCTTACTGCCTTTATTACATAGAAAACATGTGTATGTCAGTGACCGTGTTTCAAATCAGTGAGATTGTGTGTCTGTCACTGAGAGTGTGTGTATATCATTTAGGGTCTGTGTCAGTGAGAGTGTGTGTCTGTCAGTGTGTCTCTCTCAGTGAGCGTGTGTGACGGTCAGTGAGTGTGTCAGACTAGAAAATGGGTGGGACTTATAGATGGAGAGATGGCGTTATTGCCATAGATACATGCATGTCTGGACATTTGCAAAGCTGATGAGTTAATAAGATGACCATGCCCACATGGGGGTGCCCAGGCATATTTGAACCTAGGATCAGCCCTGCTACCTAATGTTGAGAAACAAAATTTAGGTGACAGGTTCTACCTTTTTTACCTTAGCTCTGACGAAGAATCTTGAGGAACAGACCACATTTGATCTACTTCATTTTTGAAAGAATGTGTAGGCTGTTAGGGGATGATCCCTACAGCCAAGGTAGAGTTTACCCCTACATATAACCCCCTCTAATTTATATTATCATTTATTTATTTTTAGTGAACCTATTTAACGATATTAACTTATTGTTTTAGAGGTGGCTGGTTTTTAGAAGTGACTCCTTACAGCTGAGGTATTGTTAAATGTATTAGCTCCATCATCTGCCCTTGGGGCATCATTTAGGAGATATACCTTATATAGCATAAATTCTAAAAAAAAAAATTCAATAACAGGAGTCTTACATCACGGTAACTGATACATATTTGCTACAATTTACTGTTATTTCGATTGTCATAGACTTTTACCACATGGACTGTCACTCTATTTTTTTTTCCAAAGCTGTTTATCATAACAAACTTTATTGTGTTTTGTTATATCACTTTTTAACTACAATTTCTATTTGGAGAATTCACTATTTAGTCAAGAGCACACCTCCCCCCCCTTAGGGGCAGCACTTTTCCTGTACTATTCTCCATTTCTCATATATATTCTCACCACTTATTTCCTGCTACATTTAGGATCTAGTATCCTTGTGTTTTATTATATATCTCTAGCTTTTATGGGGGCTGTTTTATACCAGTTG
The DNA here is from genome assembly GCA_933207985.1 of Pelobates cultripes. NCBI lineage: Eukaryota > Metazoa > Chordata > Amphibia > Anura > Pelobatidae > Pelobates > Pelobates cultripes. Next base: position 258,454,755 of record OW240912.1, read on the forward strand.
AGATCCATGTGAGTAAGGGAAATAGCTTTTTCCAGTTTATTCCAGGTTCATTTACTGTCTTTACTGTCTTTCCACTCGATTTGGATAGGCTTATCCCTGTCCATTTAATCTGAATTTAAATAACTAACTTTTTCTCCTCAGTATATATTAAGGAAGAACCTATGGTTATAAATATACAAACATAGAAAAAAAAATGAGGTCCTATATAGCTTGTTCTGGACATCATTTGAACAATGTTTAACTGAGTACTCCATACCTATATCTTTATTTTTTGCTATTTTTGTAGTAAATGTCTGTTTTGTGTACTGGTTTCCTAGCAACAGAGCACCATGCCGTCACACATAGCATGCATGCGTGATGTCCGACAACATGACGCCACACACATACTTGCTGGGAACCGGAAGAGAGCACCAAATATCATGACACAGCTGTACTAAATTGGTGGGGAGCTGTACTTGGGAACTTAACTGACTGTATATAAACTGGTGAGAGTCATTGTATGTTTAAGGCATTTACATTAAAAATGGGCTTGTGCCTGAAACATCTGCTATTTTCTATTTTGTCCTTCAAATAAATTCTTGGTAGCACGTTCTGTGCACACTTTAACTGGAAGTTTGACTGTTTACACTGCTGGAACTACAGTGTAAGGGGCTGCAGCTCAGGTCAAATCATCTGTATTATTTAATCCTTTATGTGCCTCTAATTTTTCTTCTTGATAGTTATAGATATGCAAATGATTGCTGCAAAATCTTGCAGAAAATGTAACTTCTTAACTTCTATGGGAAAGAATTTGAAAAGTTATTAAAGGATTAAGCAAAAAAGAAAGAATGAGAACTCGGAGAACGGACAAAAGCTTATTAAAGGTAAATATTCAGGTATTTATTGAGAATAACGTGGTTTTCAGCAAAAATCAACATGGTTTTATGAAACATAGGTCATGTCACTTAATTGCATTCTACGAAGAAGTAAGTAGAAGTATAGATCAGGGTGTTGCAGTGGATGTGATCTACTCGGACTTTGCCAAGGTGTTTGATACGGTTCCACACAATAGGTTAGTGTTCCTCACTGTTCTGTTCTTGGACCGCTTCTATTTAATATATTCATACATTATCTTGAAATAAGCATTGAAAGTCAAGTTTCAGTGTTTGCAGATTAAAAAAAAACCCACTGTAAAGTAATTTGAACTATTGAACATACAGATTTTATTTAATTTTTTTAGTTCACAGACTCTATGACCAGATTGGCTTGAGGTGGATTTTGTTTTGTGAGACATTATGTATAATCTCTATTAGTCCCTAACCCTGTGGGCACAGTTGTAATAAAGCCCAGTCCCTATTGGGGAGGATAGTACTGGGAGCTGTTGTATTAGTTTTTATGTTATCAAGACTATGGGTGTCTCTCCGGAACTTTTGATTTAAGGCGAATTCTGACATATAACAATTTATAGAGACATGATTATTGATATCTGCACTGAGATGGAGGTTTTTGCTACATTATATCCATTAGTATTTAGCTACAGTATAAGAGATTCTTACACAATTGTTACCATATGGGAACTTTGATTTTGTATTTACTCCCTAGTCTTCAGTTTAATTTGTCTTTATTTACACAGCCTGATTTCTAGGCACATTGTTTGTAGTTTAAAGACACATTACGGAGAGCATTGATGCTGTGGATCTCAGTTATACACTAAGACATGCCAATAATATGGAGTTCTTTGAAAAGAGGGACATTAGGATAAAAAGGAAAAACAAAGTGATTTCGGACCAAAATAAGGACTGTCCCTCCTAAATAGGGACACTTGGGTGGTATGCCATTTTGTAGAAAGGCAATGTTTACATTACAAGGTTAAACATACCTCTAGTGGCTATCTTCCTGACAGGCACTAGAGGTGCTTATGCTGCAAAAACTGAGTAAGATTTGATTATTGAAATAAATGCTTCTCATAGAGAGCATTTGATTGGCGCAGTGCAGTGTTTTGATATGCATGCTCAATAACCTCCTTATGGGGAAGCATTGGATTGGCTGAGATCATCAAAAGTGATGATGACAGCTGAGGAGGCAAGGATATTGCAGCAAGACCAGTACACTCCGGCGTATAAGGGAAGTAAATATGACCTTTTAAACCATCACAGAGGGGCTGGCCATCTAAATAGGTAAGGTAGCACAATATCATTAGGAATACAGGTTTGTATTTTTACAATTGTTATCAAATTAGTTTAATAAAATAAATTCCCATATGTATTTAAAAAACTATATTTATTCCTAAACCAGTGCTGTCTGAAGGCAATACGGCTTCTACTAGGGTTCACAGAAGCAGGTGTAACATTAAGTTTGTAAATTCACACAATCTAGATCTGGTTGTATAGTTCACTTCATTTTCTTCTCTAGATATTTTTCTCCGTGCAAATGAATCAGTAAGTTTATGAAATAGATTGACACTTCTCCTTGGAAGTGTCAATGAATTTACTGTATTTTTGCCCTACTTTAAACACTTTATAAAATGTAAATCTGATGGGATCTAATAACTAAATAGTGAGTTGTGGACCACTGACAATCAGCAAATGCAACATTAAGACCAAAATAACTGAAAATGGCAAATTTCCAACAAAGCCAAATTAAAGAGTTTTCCACATCAGCTATTTACTGTACATTTTACAAGTCCGCTGTCAATTCCCCATAACTCTTCTAACTAGCAAATCTTCCACACTCTTACATGGAACTTAGCAAGGAAAATACACTCCAGATGGCAATGTACGAAAATATATAGATCAAGAGAAAGCCCCAGACGGTATTGTATTAAAAACTGCACTGTAGCCAAAATTGTGCATCTGTGAAAATCCTCTTAACTATAGTCATAGCTTGAATATATTAGCCTACATTTTGGAATTTGGGTTTTAAATCACTATAATTCAGTGTTTAGCGACCAAATCCTAGAGTTTTCTTTTATTTGTTGATGGGAACAAGTTCATAATCAATTCACTGTATACAGAAAACAATTCTTGTCATTAGATTGCAACTCCTGCAATTAGCTTTGTACTATAAACATGTAATTCCTTGCAGTACAATGAGGATGTCACAGAAGTGGACCTGAGAAAGAACTTGTTCTATACTGTAAATGAATTACTGCTGACACCCCAAAATAGATATGCAAATAAATAAATACAGCTGTGCTATACAGAGAATCTACAGAAATATAATTACTTATTATATAAGTGCAGTAAGAAAAATAAATCATTCAGAAAACCTTTAGATATCCATCTTAATCAATAACATAACTACATTCAAGTATACTGTCACTATCAAGAATCTTTGGAACAAATGCACAGATTATACATAATATTTTGCTAATCTAATAATCCTTTTCTTCTTATTCATTTTGACTATGTTGTGAATAGGTTTTTGTAAACATCTGTGAACATAAATACAGTATACCTTTGCCCTACACCATATTAAATAAAATTAAATTCAATAGATCATCAATTTTTAGCGATAGTACATTTTAATAAAAGCAGCCATATATCATGAAGTGCAGTAAAACAACTATAAAAAAAATTATTAGCAATGATTTAACAAGATATACTGCAAGCACACACATGGCGATAGTCTTTCCTAGTAGACAAGAAGAAGATTGACATATGAAACACTCCGCACAAGTCAAAGGAACACACTTCATAACAGAATGACTGTATCTCTAAGCAGCACTGCTTGCAAAGTGCAGGGAATACAATCACCTAGTCTAGAGGTCTAGTGAGTCCTTCAATTCCTTACTTACCTGAAGGTCTGAAGTTAAAAGGCAACTATGACTTTCACGCCTGTTTCAGTTCCATTAGAGTCAGTTCTGTCAGCACTGAATACAAATGCAGACATCAGACACCATCTTCTGTTAACCTTTAGGATCTGCACATAGTCTGTTAAGCTTAAAGCAGCTGTCACTTAACACACATGCAGCACAGAACTCCCCTTGCTAAAGCTGGAATGGGTTGGAGTGAAAGTAAAATGGGATTCTAGAATGATTTGAAGCCTGGAAGGGTAGCGTCATCTGAGCTCTCCACGCTGATTGGTGGGAGGAGATTAGTGTTTGTGTTTCCAAGCTATACTAATGGGTTGTAACGCATGTGGCTATCAGTCAGCGTTAGCAGTTTAGTAGAAAGTGTCCTCCGGGCATGGCTAATGTGTAAATTGGCACACATCAATCAAACAAACATGTCACAGGGATTTGGTAACCACGCTACAAACACACATTCACACATAGCATTTTATGAAGGGTTTAATTACAAATCTACACCTTGTATATAGCTCATCCTAAATGCAGATTGAAACCTACTAATGTAATCCTTATCTTCATGATTACTGGGTTGCTAAGGTTTACCCAATTAGCTGAAATCGGATTTAATTTAATATTAATAAGGTATAAGTACATGAGTGGGGTATTGACCTGAGAGTTGATTGGAAGGTGAAGTGGTGATTTTTAAATTTTAAAGATGGTTTCTGGTGATTATTTATGTTGTTGTTTATTGTGGGTGATGTGTTATATGACTTTATTTCTGCTTGGGTGTGATGTAGGTTCAGGAACAGCACAGTTTATTGTGATTAGTGTGTTTTTAGATTTTTATTTTTATCCCAGAACATTTTTAATTAACCATTGTTTTATATCCATTCTTGTCTCTTTTCACATTTCTCCTGCTTTCTTTTGTCAGTTGTGAGGTAATTGACTGATGAAACAAAATGCATATAGTAGCTAAGTTAACTTTGGGTGGTGTTATGCTAACAGGGGTAGGCAAACTTTGGCACTCCAGATGTTGTGGACTACATATCCCTAATGCTCTTACAGCCATAATGTTGGCAAAGCATCATGGGAGATGTAGTCCAAAACATCTGCAGTGCCAAGGTTGCCTATCCCTGTTAGCATAACACCACCCAAAGTTAACTACTTCAAAGCCATGTTCTTTCCTGTCACAAAATGACCTAACTAAAAAAAAAAAAAAAAAAGAGAAATGGTCGCATTCCCCGATTTGGAAATGTGAATTAATTTACATAAATACAAGGGAGATTAACAGTTTTAGAGATCACATATCCAATCAGCATACTTTAAAACAGAAATCTCAATGTATTCTGCCTGGTAAAATATTTTATAAATAAATAAATATTTCAGCTAAACTCTGAAATATTAGCATAGAAGCAAAAAAGCAAGCATAGGTGTGACAAACATAGATAATTCAATTGATGAAATAGAATTTCGTGGGCATTTGCATAGAATCTGATGGCTTTTCTGTCAATGCAGAAATACAAGAATGTTTCTTATAAGCATTTCTGCAGAAGCCAAATGCCAGTCCTGCCACTCATTGATTGCATGGACAGCAACTGATCATACTCAGCCAATTAGTGAGCATCTGTATTTCGAACTTTGCACTGACTTGACATTAGCCAGGAGGTGGAGTTACTACCGCAGAGGGGTTCTTCTCTGTATTGGCAGTAATTCATAGTGAAATACTGCACATAAAGACTACAGCCACCATGACCACTTCAAATCACAAAAGTGGTCAAGGTGTTTGTAGTAACCCTTTACCTAGTATAAACAGTTGTATTTATATATACAAATTATACAGGGAGTGCAGAATTATTAGGCAAATGAGTATTTTGACCACATCATCCTCTTTATGCAGTTGTCTTACTCCAAGCTGTATAGGCTCGAAAGCCTACTACCAATTAAGCATATTAGGTCATGTGCATCTCTGTAATGAGAAGGGGTGTGGTCTAATGACATCAACACCCTATATCAGGTGTGCATAATTATTAGGCAACTTCCTTTCCTTTGGCAAAATGGGTCAAAAGAAGGACTTGACAGGCTCAGAAAAGTCAAAAATAGTGAGATATCTTGCAGAGGGATGCAGCACTCTTAAAATTGCAAAGCTTCTGAAGCGTGATCATCGAACAATCAAGCGTTTCATTCAAAATAGTCAACAGGGTCGCAAGAAGCGTGTGGAAAAACCAAGGCGCAAAATAACTGCCCATGAACTGAGAAAAGTCAAGCGTGCAGCTGCCACGATGCCACTTGCCACCAGTTTGGCCATATTTCAGAGCTGCAACATCACTGGAGTGCCCAATAGCACAAGGTGTGCAATACTCAGAGACATGGCCAAGGTAAGAAAGGCTGAAAGACGACCACCACTGAACAAGACACACAAGCTGAAACGTCAAGACTGGGCCAAGAAATATCTCAAGACTGATTTTTCTAAGGTTTTATGGACTGATGAAATGAGAGTGAGTCTTGATGGGCCAGATGGATGGGTCCGTGGCTGGATTGGTAAAGGGCAGAGAGCTCCAGTCCGACTCAGACGCCAGCAAGGTGGAGGTGGAGTACTGGTTTGGGCTGGTATCATCAAAGATGAGCTTGTGGGGCCTTTTCGGGTTGAGGATGGAGTCAAGCTCAACTCCCAGTCCTACTGCCAGTTCCTGGAAGACACCTTCTTCAAGCAGTGGTACAGGAAGAAGTCTGTATCCTTCAAGAAAAACATGATTTTCATGCAGGACAATGCTCCATCACACGCGTCCAAGTACTCCACAGCGGGGCTGGCAAGAAAGGGTATAAAATAAGAAAATCTAATGACATGGCCTCCTTGTTCACCTGATCTGAACCCCATTGAGAACCTGTGGTCCATCATCAAATGTGAGATTTACAAGGAGGGAAAACAGTACACCTCTCTGAACAGTGTCTGGGAGGCTGTGGTTGCTGCTGCACGCAATGTTGATGGTGAACAGATCAAAACACTAACAGAATCCATGGATGGCAGGCTTTTGAGTGTCCTTGCAAAGAAAGGTGGCTATATTGGTCACTGATTTGTTTTGTTTTGTTTTTGAATGTCAGAAATGTATATTTGTGAATGTTGAGGTGTTATATTGGTTTCACTGGTAATAATAAATAATTGAAATGGGTATATATTTGTTTTTTGTTAAGTTGCCTAATAATTATGCACAGTAATAGTCACCTGCACACACAGATATCCCCCTAACATAGCTAAAACTAAAAACAAACTAAAAACTACTTCCAAAAATATTCAACTTTGATATTAATGAGTTTTTTGGGTTCATTGAGAACATGGTTGTTGTTCAATAATAAAATTAATCCTCAAAAATACAACTTGCCTAATAATTCTGCACTCCCTGTATACACCTTAGACCAAACATACATATACAATGCAATGATTATATTTTATATTCAATAAATTATGAGATCTCATAATGAAGATGCTCACTGTAACAGAGCGCCTGCACCCAGAGTGGTACCTCTGCTGTAAATTCTCCCAGGTGCCATAGTGAAGCAGTGATTATAACTCCCGCATACCCAAACATCAGTTTAGACTTGATGAAGGGTACAAAACGAACTAGTTTATTATGACCGAGTTGCCTGTTTATACACACGATCCCCAGAATGGGGTCTCCATTCAGTACAACAGTAAAACCGACCAGGCATCTCTGTGTCTGGGAGGTAAGTAAGTTTGCTTTTGCTTAAGCTAAATATAAGACAGATAGGAACCCCCACAAGTATTATATCTCTGGATAGCCCAGGTCAGAGCACCCAAGTTGTCCAAATAGCCCTAAGATCCATGTAGTATAGCCAAATCGCTACCTGAGTAAAGTTTTGAGCGACCGCACACGTGCCTGCTGCAAAAAAAATAGTTTCCTGAGAAAAGAGGTAGTGGCCGGTCAACTTTAGGGAGTTCAAATGAAGGCTCGCCCTGGCTCGTAGGGAGCAAATGTTCCCCTCATTCGGGAGTGTCTTTTCACTGAACAGAGCTCTCCTGGCTTGCTGTGAGAGGAGCAGGCAATGATACGATTTTACCGGGGTTTGCGAGGTAAAGTATCCGAAATATAGTTCCACACACTCGACGATCAAGTACCTCCAACTGCTTTCAGGAGACAAAATGGCCGCCATTTACTTGAGCACATGTGTTTGGTTATATGAATATCAGCCACCCAGAGAGGGCACTTGAATTAATTGTTTCTTTGAAGTTAACAAGCCAGGGGGTGGTCGTTGTTCAGTAGCATGAAAATAGCAAGCCAATGGGGAAACATATTGTGTTTGGTTAACCGGGGAAAACGAAATAGGGAAGTTCTCTACACCCTCCATCAAGAGGATAAATTACATATTAGCTGAAGAAAAAGCATGTCAACAAACCCCGTGGTCTTTTGTCTACTATTCTATTTAACTATGACCATAATGACATCAGACCTTTTACCTGAACTCTGGACACGTATGAGGACCCTCAACCCTCAATCCTCTCATTATACACCAACATTGCATTTTTTCATGGTACAGCATAGTAAATTACCATTTGTTCTTTTTAACCCATTAGACATCCAAACCTAATATGAATATAAATATGAACATATAATACTGTAATATTCTACATGATTCTGAAGTATAACATATGCCCCATACAAAACACAATTCTACATAAAACATATATACATAACATAACAAGTTAATGAATATATGGGAGAAAAAAGCAAACCTAATATGAATGCAATATATCATCTTGAACAGAAGGTCAATCAACACATGTGACATCCAGAGCAAGCATCCATAATACTATTGTACCTAACATTAAATTATCCATAAGATAGTGAAAGCTTTCCAAAAATTCATTGTCCATACAGTACAGTTCTCCACCTATCTTTTGTTTATATGAAATTTGATATTCTCTCTGTCCATTGTATGATAACTTGAACTGTTGTAGCATTACAATAAAAATGAAGGTGTGCAATACCTGCAAATATCAGAATATCAAAAGTATTACAGACAAGTTATAAAAAAAAATAAAAAAAAAATTACTTAGAGAGACATTATAGGCACCAAAACAACTTTAGCTAAATTAAGTAGTTTGGA
>OW240912.1:258463744-258574691 GCA_933207985.1 Pelobates cultripes
AAAATCACAGTGAGAGCACGCAAGCATCCATAGGAAAGCATTTTAAATGCTTTCCTATGCGACCGGCTGAATGCGCGCGCAGCTCTTGCCGCGCGTGCGCATTCAGCCGAATGGGAGGAACAGAGGAGGATCAGAGGAGGAGAGCTCCCCGTCCAGCGCTGGAAAAAGGTAAGTTTTTACCCCTTTCCTCTCCCCAGAGCCGGGTGGGAGGGGGACCCTGAGGGTGGGGGCACCCTCAGGGCACTATAGTGCCAGGAAAACAAGTATGTTTTCCTGGCACTATAGTGGTCCTTTAAGAAGTGCAAATTTTAAAAAAACAGATCAGTCTCCTTTAGATACAGTTTTATATGGGTCAAGATCTAAAAAACTTCTCAAATTAGACAGATCATCAACAAATCTATTCCAGAAGCTAAAATAAAAACTATCATAAAGTGATTATTCTTATTCTCATCATTTATGGACAGAGTCTATAGACCATCTTAGAAAATCAGTACATTGTACAAACAGTTTGGAAAATTACTACAAAATCCTAAATAGATGGTATCTAGTTCCCAATAGATTATGTAAATTTAAAGCTCAAAACTCGAACCTATGCTAGAGATGTAATAAGGACATTGGGACATTAACACATATTTGGTGGGACTGTTCAAAATTCAAAATTGAATTCGATCAAGGATTTTGTACTACAACTTTTTAAGGACCTATATCTAAAGTTATTGGAATTGACTCCCGAGAAGTTTCGCTTTCATATAAATATTACTGGTTTAAAGAAATTTGAAAATTACCTGCTAACACATGTACTAATGGCAATAAAAATCTGTGTTTCCAGATATTGGAAGAGCGTAGAAATTCCTTCTTTAACTGAAATTACAAATTAATCATCAAGGAGTCATGGAAAAAGTGGTTTATTTCAACAATGGAAATATTTTTAAATATAATAAAATCTATAATATACATTAATCCCTCATGATCTAGGATGTCAAGTGGTAAAAGATTGTTTAATTAAGTCAGGAAAATTTCTAAAGCACATATAGACTTTGTAATTAAGAGTATTAATTGGATTTAAACAATAATTATTTTATATTTAATTCAAAATTTTATTTCCAATGCCAAGGGATTGTGATGGGCACCAGGTTTGACCCCAGCTAAGCTAACTTATTCATGTCAGGCTGGAAAAATATCTTTATATATGATAGTCCAGAATGGGGGGCAAACCTGGTCACATATCACAGATACATTGATGATTTAATTTTTATATGGAAAGCTTCAGAAGAAGATCTTGAAATATTTTCAGAAAGACTAAATACTAACAATTGGAGTATTACTCTAACTAGTGAATTTAGTACATCTTCTATTCATTTTTTAGATTTGAAAATTTATATAGAAAATAATATGATAAAAACAAAAAAATCTTCAAAAAGATAGACCCTAATAATTATGTCTACAATAGTGGCCATTACACACTTTGGCTTGACAATATATCATAAGGGCAGTTTCAAAGGATTAGGAGAAACTGTATGGATAAAGAAAATTTGAAGAACAAGCCACGGTGTTGATGGATAAATTTATCTAGAAAAAATACCTGAAACAACTTCTAGAGAAAGCATATGAAGAGGTAATAAATTTAGATGCAACAAAACTATTAAAGGAATCTAAATCTCTAACCAAAATTAACACATCACTACCTCTAGTCTTTGATTTTAACCAAGATTTTAAGAAAATTAGGTCAATAGTAAATAAACATTGGCATGTTCCAAAAAAGGATAATGAGCTATCTAAAATTATTCCTGAAAAACCCTTCATCACCTTTAGAAGAGCACTAAATTTTAAATGGATTTTAACTTTTAACTACCCTAAAAAATAAATCCCAAGAACATTTCTAGATGATAATTAAAGGTTTTTATTTAAGGATGTGCATGGGAAAAATATTCGGTTCGGATTGGCATTCTGAAATTCAGGACTTCAGCAGTTTGGAACTTAGTCACTTCAGAACTTCGGCACATCGGCACTTTGGTTCGGCACTTTGGAACTTCGGAACTTTAGGACTTCAGGTAAGTGTAGGGTTAGGGTAGGGTTAAGGGTAGGGTTAGGTTAGGGGTAGGATAGGGTAAGAGTTGGTTTAGGGTTAGGGGTAGGGTTAGAGGTAGGGTTAGGGGGTAGGGTAAGGCTTAGGGGTAGGGTTTAGGGTAGGGATAGGGGTAGGGCTAGGGTAGTTTTAGGGTTAGGTTAGGGGTAGCATTAGGTTAGGGTTAGGGTAGGGTTGGGGTTGGGTTAAGGGAAGGTTAGGGGTAGGGTTAGAGGAAGAGTCAGGGTAGGGTTATGGTAGGGTTGGGGGTAGGGTTGGGAGCATAGTTAGGGTTAGGAGTAGGAGTAGGGTTAGGAATAGGGTTAGGGTTACACTACCGCTACCTTAACCCACCCCTAACCTTACCTTAACGCTACCCTAACCCTGCCCCTAACCCTGCCCCTAACCCTAAACCAACCCTAACCCTACCCTAACCCTAACCGTACCCCAACCCCTAACCCCAACCCTCTCCTGTTTTGCCACTTTTCAGAAAACCAAAACACTTCGGAAATTCGGCAATTCAGCGCTTTGGCAATTCGGTTCGGCATTCCGAACTTCAGCACTTTGGCAATTTGGTTTGGCTCGGCAGTCCGAAATTCGGCAATTCGCACTTCGGACATTCGGAAGCATCCGAATGTCCGAATTTGCAATCAGAACTAAACAAATTGCACATGTCTATTTTTATTCTTGTAATAAATGTGCAGGGTGCAAATGTAGTAAAACTGTGTCTTTAAAAGGTATAAATACATTTAAAACTAAATTTAGTGACAAAGAATTTTTTTATAAAAGATTTTATCACATGTTTTAGTAAAAATTTAATTTAGCTTCTAATATGTCAATGTGGACTTTTACTATGTAGGGCGGACAATTCGTCCCCTACGTAAGCGTAAGATAACATATGAATATGTGAATAATGTGTCTCTGCACATTTCAAAAAATACCATAATGAAGACCCAAGAGGTCTTAAATTTTTTGGAATTGAAATAGTAAAAAAATCATGGCGTGGGGGTAATCATATGATAGATATTAGAAAGGAAGAGATGAAATGGGTATATAGGGTGAAAACTTTATAACCAAATGTATTAATTATAGAAATTGATTTATTAATTTTTTTTATGAGCTTTTATAGGGTTTGTTATTAAGTATTTTAATCATACTAGACTTTTGACTACGTTGAGTATTTAAATTTTTCTCTTTCTCTCCTTATCGTAGGTTATCTTAAACATCTTTTGAATATTTTTTATATTTTTTTATAATTATGTTATAATTATGTAGTTTTTTTATGGAATAAAATTGTGTAATATGTTTCATATTTTTTTTAAATTGTAATGTATATGTATGTACATATGTTTAATAAAGCTGAAATTAGCCAATTTGCACTTTTGGAGATATTGTAATTATCTCCATTTGGAGGCGTGTGTAAAGAACTGACAGGCGAGTCTGAGCAGATCTGAAGAAGCCATGAATACAGGGAACGAGCACGAACGCACGCATAGCACGCCTGCAGTTTTGTAATTTCCTCCTACCGTAAGTGTTAAGTTGCGGCAAACCTGGTTAACGGAGAGAAAGAAGCCGGCTTTTCACTTTAGTAACCCGAATATTTGTACTGCTGCTGAAGGGGGGGTTTGGACGAAGCTGCTGTATGTTTTATGCGCAATAAATCTGCAAAAGTGGATCGACTGTCTCTGTCTTTTACTGCCCGAAGAGGGAGTGTTATTTGGAGCTGTCATAGTTAGAGCAGGCTCATCTGCTCTACTTTTGTGAGTGTGCATTACATCCATTATATTTTGTATATAGTCATACAGATTTACACTATCTGCACTTTATTTCCCTTTTTTTTTTTTACATGTTGTGATACATTGAGATGAACAACATATAAATTTTAACCCCTTAAGGACCAAACTTCTGGAATAAAAGGGAATCATGACATGTCACACACGTTATGTGTCCTTAAGGGGTTGGAATAAAAGGGAATCATGACATGTCACACACGTTATGTGTCCTTAAGGGGTTAAAGTGAGTGTTTTGTGTATTTTTACCACATATTTGCACATTATATAAGTGACATGGAGTTTTATGCACTATAACGCAAACTGCACTTCTGCACATTATAACACTTTCTGCACTTTAAAACTTTCTTTCTTAAAGACACAGCACCCCTATATAGATTTTTTGTCTTTCCTTGACTAGCCAACATCATGCTGAGAAAGACTTATTGTTAGGAGGAAACATTGCTCAGCTTGGTGTCGGGACCTCAATAAATCTGAAGTGCCTTTTCACCAATTGATGTGTACTGTACAGGTTTCTTTTTTGGACTCCACATTATGTGGACCAAAATGACCTGGTCCAGCATATGTTGTTGGTCCTGGTAGACTTCCATAAGTAGATACCACATACAGATGGGTATAGCATATATATTGAGGAAAATGTAGACTATAACAATCACCAATTGGCAATGTGACTTTTTCTTCTGTATAGAACCAGATAAGAAGAACTACATGAGAACCGATCCATGTTCATCCTTAAAGATGCAGCACTCATGTAAGTATACAATGTCAAATCATGAATAATTAATTTAAGGTAAAACAAAATGCTTTCTTCTTTTTTGAGAATAGGGGCTTTTTTTACATGTGCTTTTTTTCTGATTGAACAAACATAGCCTGATACATCATGTAATAAACAGGAAAACATTTCCAATTTAACCCCTTAAGAACACATGACATGTGTGACATGTCATGATTCCCTTTTATTCCAGAAGTTTGGTCCTTAAGGGGTTAAATATGTCACACAGTTTGCTTTCAAAGCAATAATACAATTTATATTTTTAGATAGAAGCAGTGTTCTGCTCATACAATTGCGTACAATTACACATAGTCGAACAGTGTGTCAGCATACTGACAAAACAGACAAAGTGTGGATGAGAGGGGAAGAGAGGGATAAGAGAGAGAGATAGAAGGAGAAAAGGCAGGTAGGGAAGTGGCAGGAAAACTCAAGAATCGGGTGGCGCTACAACATGCACTACAAAAGTTTAAAAAACAATGTTACTTGCAAAAAGGCAAATGATGAAAGTAATGATAGTTTGTGACTGTGCATCCTTCTGGGTGCATTTGGTTTCTTTACGTTGGTGCTTTGTGAAACTTCTGAATTTGGATGAGAGGCATATTGCCACAGTTTATCTTGGGTCGACCGAATTCTGGCCTTATTATGCTTTTATAAATATGTGAATATAATTGAAATCTGCACTTTTTGTAAATAATTTTAAAAAAAGATGACACACTTTCCACACATAAAGCATTTCAGCAAGCTAAAAAGCTTTACGAGTCTGGAGTGTCCTTTTAACTGAGCTAATCCTACTTATTCACCTTTCAATTTAGAAACATGCATTTGTATATATATATATATATATATATATTCCCCCTAAATAGTCAGTTGAGCCCTTAATGTTGGATGAGTTTTTATCTCTTGGAATAATTCATAAATCCTAGCAGCAATCCAATTTTGTTTTTATATAGTGGGGTTTTAATTCACTCAAGCAACATTGCTAGAAGTGAAATACTTCATATAGGTAGTCTGCATGTAATATTATTTATTAATGTTGTAATAGCGTTTTAAACTTTATGTGTGCCCTCTAGCATGCAAAAGTGTTGTTTATTAAATTTTTTTTTTTAACAACCTAATTCTGCAAACTCTTGGGAATTTGACCACATTAGTACAGTGGATGTGCAGTGAATTATATATTTTAATAATTTAATTTAAGAAGTTTAAGTAGTTCAGTTTGTTGTTTTGTTGCCTTAATTTATAGTTTGAACATAATGTCCGAAATCATAGGGCTAGCTAGATTTGGTCTATAGGAAATTGGAAGCAAATAGCCCAACTTGTGGCCAAACCAGTACATTGTCTCATCATACCCAATTCCCTTTCCATGATATGTCTAGTATTATGCTGTTAGGGACCAGCCTACAAACATTTCTATACTAGCAGCCCAGGACATATGCCCCCTGCCTCTCTTGCTACCCCCCCCCCCCTTGCCCATGTAAATTTATATTGAGAAGCCATACCACAGGTAAATAGCCCTGCTATTGATTTTATTTATTTATTTTTCATTTTGATTTTTTGGTGTGTAAAAAGTAAATTTTTACAACCTGATAGCTACTGTACAGAAAGAGAGTATTGTAATACTTAAATGTCTATGGATCTCCTAAATTCAAAACAGCTTTTTCAGGATTAATTACTTGGAGAATTTGAAACCTTTGGGAAATAAAAACAGTAATTGTGAGCTCCATTTAATAACCATTTAATTTATTTATATATTTTTTAAATTCTTTATTTTTAATGTGCAATGTCAACATGCAAATGTAGCAAAACAGTACAATGATAAGGATTTTACAAGAGACTCTGAATATACAATGTTGCTAATATGCTGCACTTTTTATATTTATTGTAAATGGGAGGTTAGTCCTAGAGGGCTTGGTGAGCTCTTTAAACATTTACGTAGGGCGCCTTTGTCCCCTTCTAGGTAAATTAGTGGTAGCTGGTGAGTGATTCGGGTTAGGGAAAGATGTGGCGGCTAACCATGAGCAAGCTTATGCCCAATTCCACTCCATAGGGTTTGAATGTATGTACTATACATAGTATAAATAGCCCATAATCGTGAGGGTCCCTTCCATAGAAGCTGTAGTACGTGTATGAGTATAGGGGCCTACCCTAGGGTGATTTTGCCCCTAACCTAGGGGGCATCAGGGAGGGGGGTGGGGTGGATTAAGTGTTAAGTAGTGGAATACTGAGTGTCTAGGCGACGCCGGACCAGCGCTGCAGAAATTAAGGCACTTGAAACTACAGAACCCTGAGAGGCTTTACAAAGTAATGTGTAAACTCAACAGAAAACAATGTTCAGTAACCAAACTCAATAGAAGGAAAATAAAACTGAAATATGTGGAAGCAACATAGCTTCCATCCATAAGTGAGAGGTTTAGTTTTGGAGTCAAGTGGCTAGTGCGGCCTCTCATTCGGTTCTTGGTACAAATGGCATGACAGTTGATGGGTCCCACATTTGAGTGGAGTGCTGGTCAAGCAGAGCCACAGTCGAATCTACGATGCCCAGAGCTGCAAGCAATGTGGGTGCTTTGGCCATTGTGGCGATCTTGTGGGTAGTCCCATTGTGATTAATGAGAAAGGATCTTGGTGACCCCCATCTGTATGTTATACCTGCTGAGCGTAGACGACTGGTTAGTGGGTTAAGAGATTTTCGCCATTGTAGTGTGGCTTTAGATAAGTCGTGGTAGAAGGTCAATTGGGATTCCTCATATAAAAGTGGGTTCTTCAGCACTATTATTTGTTTTTTCTCCTATGCTTCATTATAGGACTGTACCTATGTAAGAGAACCGTCTTTAAAGTGCATGTAAGATACTCCACCTTATTTTTTTGTTTGTGTTTTCTTTGGTTGGTGAAGGTTAAGGGGACCCCACCGAGGCATCAGAGTACCTTACTATTTGCATATCAAGCTTGCACTTGATATCTGTATATAGTTTATTTGCACAAAAGTGGGTTCTTGCCCCTTACTGCTACCATGATGTGACGTTTATCTTGAGGTAAAGTGCAAAGAAGGATGACAACTCCAACAGTTGGTGCGGACATTTTTGCCAGTGTGGGGAGACGGTATATCCCGGCTAGAATGATTTTTTTTTTACAACCGCTGGTGGAAGTATGGAAGCCAGCATTGGCCGTACATAGTGTGGCAAGTCTGCTCCCAGGATCTCTGATGGTATACCTCGCGTCTTTACATGATTGCGACGAAGTCTGTCTTCTTGTGCTGAAATTTGCAATGAAAGAGCCTGTTGTGTATTGTACAGCTCTAGTATGGAGTCCTTCATTGTGGACACTTCTCCTTGGATTTCTGTGATGTCCCTCTCAGTACCTCTCACCTTTACATGACCTTTTGCATGCTTGTTTTGAGGGCAGGCAAATCTGCTGTCAGCAAGCTTTGTATGTCATATAGCTTTTTCTGCACTTTCTGCATGTTTTGCAGGTCTTGTTTGGTTGCTGGGTCTGAGCTCCCCTTTGCTGTTGTGGCCGGTGGATTTGTGCTTTCCTGTGAGGCCTGTTCTAGTGGTGGGGCCTGAGGTAAGTAGCGTGTGACTGCTGGTCGTCCAGGCCTTCCACGGCCGCCATCTTGGCTGGTGTTTGCCTTTGCAGCAAGGTACCGATATCTCGATGGTCAGCCGAAGTTCCAGGCTGAGGTCTCTATGATCTGCACCCCATTTCCGAGGCAGCATTAGTCGGTCGTTTTGCAATGCTTCTGCCATCTCCTGGGGACTAGAGACACACAGAAGCTGCTCGAGAACAGGGATCGCCGGTGTTAGATAGGCCCCAGCTCTGCGTACCTTGGCCTGCTTCGGTGTGTGTAAAAATGGCAGGAGCAGACAGAAATGGTGTCTGGTCTGTCGCGCCGGCAAACTCCACCCTCCATTTAATTTGTTTTTACACAAAGAGTTTATGTAACATTTCCCCATAAATAGAGTTCTTCTTAAAATGTATGATTTTCTTTTCAAGCAATGTATGTCAATGAGTAGGCTTACAAATAACCAAATTACCAAATAACCCAAATTAGCCCTAGTTGGGGCAGACTAGATTAGGATTTGGTAAGTCTTTACCAATTCCACACTATTTCCTAAAATATTTAGTGTTTGTATCTCAATTACTTTCTTATTACCGGCAGAAAATCATGACTTACCCTTCCACTTCCCATCAATGCAAAGGTTGTGGATTGAAGCCATCAGGGTTACTGCATGATTTGGTTTTTCAGAGCAAGAGGATGCAATCATGGCATCAAGCTCCTATTGAGCTCATGAGAACATTTGTTCGTTGCTGTCATTAAACCCAACACCGACATCACAATTGCCATATTGTTAAACCAGCTGGCCAATTAGATCAAGTATAATCCATCAAATGAGTGAATATTTGTAAATTAGGTGTTACATTTTTGGTAACAAGCATCAAGCTTCAATTCACAATAGTGTTTCCTAGTTAGTAATTCCGAAGTGGCTTAAAGGGTTACTCCACTATAGTCCGCTGTAGTGGTTATGATATGAGAAGTACCCTTTACCAGGTAACTAGGCAGTAGAGCTGGATGCCTGATCATGCCAGCCATTCATTAGCTGATAACGCTAGTTGGACTAAAGGACTACGCACCCAATTAACATTAGCCAATTAACATTAATTGAATAGGACTATGCACCAAATTAACATTAGCCAGTCTGGAACTCATTTACGAGCTGGCTGGTGACACCATAGTGATGCTGCCAGAGTGGGAGTTACAACTCCAGCAATAGAAGAGCTAAATCCTACGTGTGCAGTATTTTACAGCAAAATTATGAACATATAGACACCAGGTATCATGACCACTTCAAATCACTGAAGTAGTCATGGTGCTTGGCTTAATCCAATAAACTGTGTGCTGTTATAAGGCTTAAACTGTGGACTGTGAAGGGGTTTAGAAGAGATTAAATACATTTTATAAACTATTCTGCATTATTGCTATTACTAAGGATATAGCAATATAAAATAAAGAAAGCAATTACATGAAAAATTATAATGAATTCAAATTATACATTTAAAAAAAAATTAATAATCCTGCTTCAGACATCATCCTGGCAACCTCTACTACACCAACTACCATACGGTACATACATTTTTATAAATACACACATTGGCAGCTGTGACTGACCCTGCTAAGCTGCAGGGAATACTCTATATATCTCACCATGGTTGATTAAGTGTTACTGAACTGTAAGATACCCCCTGGTGATATACAAAGTCCTGATGCAAAGGAACCTGCCCTGAAATATTTGATGTCAAAAACATTTAATTAAAAATATATATATTTATTTTTGCCACTGTAAATTTCTTACAAATAAACTGTATCATTTGTGTTTCAAGTTTATTTATTGGGTTAGTTTGTCTCTATTTTTTTTCTATGCGCTGTATATTTTGTGAATTAATATATTTACAAATAATAAATAATACATTGTTTATGAATATTGTTTAAAATATATTGGCAAATGTATCAACTCGGGCCTTCTTCAGGAGTTCAAGATTAAACATTTATTAACTATATGATAATATGATTTATTTCATTTAAATCAAACTTTGAAGGGACACTGGAGGCACCACAAACACTCCAACAGGTCAACGAGGTTATGGTACTGGGAGTTCATCGACTCTGTAGAATTATTTATTCAGTTAGTAGAGATCCTCAGTGCCTGACACCACGTTCTCCAGTGAGAAAATGGTGGAGGGGGAGTTATGCTCCATTTTATACCATACCAGGGATATGAGTGCAGTAATAGGCTGAGAGTGTCAGCTGAGAGCTCTCAGCCAATCACTGCTCCAATCCCTGGGTTGAATTAGTATGGCTCGATGTGGAACCATAGCACCCCTCCTCTTTTTCATAAGTAAAAGCCAGCCTGCATGCCAACAGGAGCTGAGAATCTCTGCTAAACAGTTAGTAAACTGTTTTGCACTGTTGTGGGACTCGGCACCCACAGAACCCAGGCACCATAACCACTTTCCTCAATTGAAGTAGTAATCCAGTGAAGTACTTGCAGTGTTCCTTTAATAGTAAGATAATGAAATCAGTGAGGTAAATGTTTACATAAAACAACCAATGTTATTAGTTTTATGGTGACTTGTTTATTGTAAATAGTTCCAGCACCTCTCTAAAGCTTTGATCAATTCAACAATAAATTCATTACTGAATAAATTATTCATATTGTATACCTTTTGATTTGAATATTTATTCACTAAATAGCAAACTGTGGTGAATTGAAAAACATCTTTAAAATGTAAGACAACAACAAAAGAATTTACCTCAGCAAAATTGGAGCTTTTGTTAGTCTAATCTTTTGGTTTTTAAGCCACTAAATCCTACTGTTTAGAGTAAGAGAATGATATTGTATAAAAATGTTCTCGTTGCTTGAATATGCAAGTTAATAAATGTATAAGTTAACAACTATGGTAATTATACATTGAAAAGGAAAGGCAAATATATGTTTTGCTTCTTTTTGGCAATGTATACACTGTTAATTAGAAACTGGAAATAATTGTAATATAGTTAAATAGAGTTATTCTAATCCTTCTGTAATTCCCTATTCAATTGTGTTTTCAGCACAAAACATGACAATTTTTAACATAAAACAAAACCATCATCTTAAAATAATTTAACCCCTTAAGGACAGAGTCAAATGTACAAAGTTCTAATCAAAACAAAACCTAAAATTGGAGCTATATGTCTCTTCAACCATAATTTAACTCTTTCATATTAAGTGCACCCACATTAATTATATATCATTTTGTTCAAGAGAAATAGGGCTTTCATTTCACGTCAAATATTTATATATGAAACATAATTTAATATGAACAAAATCTAACTTTAAATATGCCAGTTTGCTTATGTTGCCTCTGAAACCATATGCACCACAGGAATGAGAATTACTCATCGCTACATCATGGCATACCATTTGCAAAAGTAGACAACCCAGGGTATTCAAACGGGGTACATCCAGTCAGTTGAATGATGTGCTTATATTATATTTTTATTTGCTTAGTATGTGCAATATGATCCAGTATGACCCAATCTCTATGTGGTTAAATTAGAATTTCTTCTAAATGGGATAAGACTAGGTTATTTAGGATGACCTTTTATTATTCTGTATACTGATTGGTATTTCCACAATACATGTTTTTTACAATTCATTGCCACATATGTTTTCATTTTGATAATCACTTTACTCATAATTGTTATTTGGGATGGTATTTATATGGGTGTTTACACTGCTTGGTTAGACTTGATAAAGGCTCAGAGAGGAGCCGAAATGGTTGTCTTCACTTTTTTGTTCCTAAAAAAACCTGCCTTTTAGAAGAAATATTTATCTGGATATTTATCTTTTCTTCCATTTGATGTCTCCAGAGATTGCCCCTCTTTTTCTGGAGCACCCTGCAGGAAGTATTCCCTTTTTAGTGTGCGCATTTTACCTGATTTCTTGCAAGCAACTCAAAGGATGAGGCTTCCGGGTGTCGATTTTAACAGCCACCGAGACACCATTTCCCTGTCTCAGAAAAGGATCTTTAGGCTATCGAGTTTTCTCCATAGTTACGTATAGTCACAGCAAAAATATACCTGAAGCTCCTGAGCATTCTAGTATCCACCATCAGTTATGTCAGATGGGCCGAGTGACATCTCAAGGTTCCACAGATAGCATCTTAACCCACTTCAACTAGAGAAAGATAAATTGGAGTCAGCCCCTGGTAAACTCTCCAACAGTAAGGTTCCATCTTACCTGGTGGCTAAGGAGGAAGTACATATCTCAAGGTTTTCATTTAACAGAACCACACTAGCTGATGATAATGATTGATTTGAGTTCTCAAGGATGGGGAAATCACTATCAGGACCTAGTTACACAAGGTCTGTGGACCAAAGAGGAGTCTACACTGCCATGCAACATTCTGGAATTGCGTGCCATTTACAGAGCTTTTCTATAGTTCAAGAATATATTGGAGAACAGGTGGATACAAATTTGCTCAGATAACAGAGCTGCAGTGTTCTATGTCAATCATCAGGGTGGGAGTCACAGCCACCTACTGATGAAAGAATTGTGACCCATAATGATTTTGGCACTGAGAAAAAATCAGGGTTTATCTGCAGTTCACCTTTCAGAATATCTTTGTTGCTTATCTAAGGCAAGTGACCATTAATAAGGTCAGGAGGCAGAACTTGGGGGGAATCATATGGTGCATGCGCACCAAAATAGAGCTTCTTAAATGGACAGGAGGTGGAGACCAAGGAGGAGCTACAGTAGGCAGCCTCCTCTCCCTATTTAAACTCCACTAGCCTTTGACTCCTCCCTCAGTTGTACTGTGCTCTTGATTGTTTGAAGCCCTTCAGTGACTACCTGCCGTATCCTGCTTTTGACCTTTGTCTGAAATATCGTCTCTAAACCTGAGCCGCCTGTCCGGACTTTTGGCTTCCTTGTATACTCTCTCCGTTTGATCCCTTTTGCACTGCGAACTTGGTCCATCTACTTTCAGCGGTCCTCTGCATTGTAGGCTTCTCTACTAAACAGTGATTCCGACTGAACAACTGAGCCTTTAAAATGGAGCTCGCAGACATGGCTGAAATGCTTGATACCCTAATGAGACAAGTGACCAACCTGACTCAAGCAGTCCAAGGATTACAAGTGCAAGCAAGAACACCTATGCCTGCTGTATTTCCTCCATCAGTAGCTGCCAATTTAGTACCTCTTCCGGAAGATATGTCTATAGCACTTGAACCACAGATTACTATGGATAAAAAATTTACAGGTGATCGTTTGAAGTACCGGTTGTTTATCATGTCCTGTGATTTGATGTTCGATTTACAACAATACTCGAACCACTCTGATTCCTTCAAAGTACGTTCCATAATAGCCCTTCTTTCTGGCCCTTCTGCAACAATGGGAACATGAGTTGCTTTGGGACAACGATCCTGCTGTTCAGCGTTGGGACTCCTTTGTAGCACTTATGTATGGCCACCCCAACAGGCAAGATACTGCTCAAACAGCCATCAGAGCCTTGCAGCAAGGGCGCAGACCAGTAGAGGAGCATATCACCGATTTCAAACGTTATGCTAAAGATACTCGGTGGAATAAAATCAGCCTTGTGTAAGTAACCTCAACACTGGTACTTGGAGGGAGCCTGCTTGCCAGCCTCTTGCCTCAGGTTTGGGGGATTGAGGAACTACACTCTGGGGATTGCTATAATCAATATACCCCCCGAGTATAATCACTAGTTCTTCTAAGAGCTGCTCCTGCTACGCTCTCTGGTGGAGGAGAGGTCTACCCACTGGGAGCTGGATCCTGGTCTTGGGTCAGGGTGGGTGGAGGATGACAAGACCCAACCAAGCTGTGGTGGTTCGTGGGGTCTACAGCGCTTATGGTGTCTGGTCAAGTGCTTGGAGCCCTCGGAAAGCACTAGGAGCATCGATTGACGGAGGTACTCAGTCGGAGTGCCAAGCGGTCCATCACAAGCCTTATCAATCATTTCCGCCTGGGCATCTCAAAACCTCTTAGAGATGATTTTGCTTTCTTTGGTATTCCTGATTCACTGGAAATCCTGCTAGATAAACAAATACGCAAGAGGCGTCACAAGAAAGCAACCTCTCTTTCTGCCTACAAGGACACTTGCTGTACCTCCTGGGTTTCTGTCACTCCTTTTCCCAAATCACACTGCAGAACCTATGAAAACAGGACTGGCTCATGGTAGTCTACCCCCTGCTGAATTACACACTGACATACATACAGACACATACACACTGATGTACATATTGTCACACACATACATACATACAGACATATACACATACATACTGATGTACATATTGATTGACACATACACATATACAGGGCCGGATTAACATGGGGCTAATGGAGCTGCAGCTCCAGGCCCAGGCCCATGGAATAGGCCCATTGATTTTGAAAAAAAATTTTTTTTTTTTACACATTACTCTTAGGGTTGCCACCTGGCTGGTATTTTATGGTATTTGACTCCCTGGCCAGTGCCAGTATTGCAGTAAAACCGGCAATACAAATGCCGGCATATTTCTATGTCAAAACAGAGATTACTCTGCAATACCTGCGCCGGCCAGTAGGGGTCACTGTGTGTGGAGAGAGGCAGGGATAGGAAGTTACAGCATATCCCTGCCTCTCTCTACACACTGATCCATGGGGGGGCAGCTACACAGCAAAGCGAGTTCAGACAGCAGCTCCCAGCCTGCAGAGACAGCCTACAGCTCAGGGAAGTGAGGGATGGGTTAAAGGCTGCAGGGAGACATGGGGACACTGGGAGACACTAGGGGACACTGGGTGACCTGGGAACACTGAGACACTTGGGGACACTGAGAGACCTGGGGACACTGGAAGATCAGGGGACACTGAACACTAGGGGACGCTGTGAGACACTAGGCACTTGGGGACACTGGGAGACATGGGGATACTGAGACACTGTGTCCCTAGCATCTGTGTCCCCATGTCTCCTAATGTCCCCAAGTCTCTCAGTGTCTGCATGTCTCCCACTGTCCCTATGTCTCAGTGTCTCTCAGTGTCCCCTAGTGTCAAAATGTCTCACAGTGTTACCAAGTCTCTTAAGTGTCCCCTAGTGTCCAAGTGACACTGGGCAACATGGGGACACAAGGGGACACTGGGAGACATGGGGCACTGAGACACATGGGGCACTGAAACATTGTGATACATTGGGACACTGTGATACATAGAAGACACTGAGACATGGGGACATGAGGGGACACTGGGACACATGGGGCACTGAAACATTTTGATACATAGGGGACACAGACACTAGGGGATACTGGGAGACATGGGGACACTGAGACACTGTGTCCCTAGTGTCTGTGTCCCCATGTCTCCTAATGTTCCCAAGTCTCTCAGTGTCCCTAGTGTCTCAGTATCCGCATGTCTCCCACTGTCCCTATTTCACAGTGTCTCCCACTGTCCCCTAGTGTCAAAATGTTTCACAGTGTTACCATGTCTCTTAAGTGCCCCCTAGTGTCCAAGTGACACTGGGAAACATGGGGAAATGAGGGGGCACTGAGACAATGTGATACATAGGGACACTGTGATACATAAAAGACATGGGGACATGAGGAGACACTGGGACACATGGGGCACTGAAACGCATAGGGGACACAGACACTAGGGGATACTGGGAGACATGAGGACACTGGAAGACTCGGGGACACTAAGACACTGGGAGACAGGGAGACACTGGTAACAATCCATCTTTTATTCAGCAGAATAAATGTGAATAGTTTTTTGGGTGATTTTACAGAATTTTCTCTTAACACTCCTTGTGATTTACACGCATACATAATTAATTATGCAAATTAGTACGGCCGGTATTTTTTTCCAAGAAAGGTGGCAACCCTAACTATCCTTCACATACTCTTGCTTGAGTATGGAAACTTTAACGGGACTATATACCAGGAGCTTCTGCCTGCTAGTAAGGAGGTTAGGAGAGGAATGGACAAGCGAGTGCTAGGGCACAGTCCTTAGAAATTGTAGAGCGAACTCATCATTAGACACATTTATGCCAAGCTCAGGGTGCTGTCTGCATAGTTTGCCCTTAGTTGGCCAGCCTGCATGATTTGCAGGCAGCCTGACATGCATTCATGCCAGGCTGGCCTTCCAATTCATTAGGCAGACACGCCCGCTTTTTAAGGCATGTTTGCCTTTTTCGGCAGTTCTGATTACATGATTTGCGTCAATCGCCCACCCTTTTACCCTGTCCTGCTTCATTGGACATTGCTGTTAGGGGTATGGATTTACTTGAAAGATGAAAGCATAAATTAGAGAAGGATTAGCGTAGAGTGTGTGTTTTCTCATAGCTGCATCCTATGAATTTACCTTCAGCACCACTTCCGCCAGATACATGACGATTGGTAGGTATGACTATTTTAGTGTTTTTGGTCGATAAGATTCTGTAATTAGGCCCCATCATAATTATCAGCACCAGGCCCACTGGTCTCTTAATCTGCACATATATACTGATGTACATATTGATACATACATACTGACATGCATGCATACACATATACATACATGCATGCATACACACACATACATACTCACATACATACTCACATACATACAGACACACATACATACATGCAGACACACATGTACATACAGACACACACACACACAGAGCAAATTTTTCAGCCACCCTCCTGTTTCTTACCTTTTTGGTGCAGGAGGTTGGCTGTGGTGGCTGTGGTTGATGGGAGTCGGCTGGCTCTCCCCTTTTTTATGTTTCCGCTCTGCCTCCTCCCTCCTGCGCAAAGTAAGCTGGGAGGAAGTGACCGGCTGTCACATACATGTTTTGAGCCTTTGTATGAAAACAAATACCTGCAATAAAAAATGTAAAAGGTGAGGAACTGTCAGTATTATTTTGACTCCATTTTTATTTCAGACTTTACCATTGAATGTCTGCATAAACATTTGAATTGTACCAAGAGAAAGCCAAGCTTTTCTGCATTCCAGGGAGGTGTCCTTGAGGATTGGCTATGAGTGAGAAAAGGGCCCCAGGGTATGGTAGAAGTGTGGAATATTTGAAGGATATCTTTGTTTCTATTGTGCACCTGTTCATTGTTTATTTTGCCAAAGGGAATGTTCTTCTGGTCTTTTGTCCAAAACAATGGTCACCTGTCATGTTACATGACCATACTTGGTTACAGTGGGCAAATCCTATTTTCAAGATGCTTGATTAAGACACTTAAGCAACCTCTAACTTAAGACCTCAGTTAAGAAATGTTCACATGCATAACTTTCATGTTGCCTGGGGATAGTCAATGCCCTTGTTGTAAGAAGGATTCATTAGAGATCCTTTGCATATCTTAAATATTGACAACACTACTGTATGGTTCAATAAACCTTTCTATTCATAAAAGAACTCCGAGTCATTTATCATGTTTAACAATGACAAAATCAAAGACGATTTTGGAGCTATGGCAGATTCAGTAAGAGCAGAAAGAGGAGATCACACTCAAGTAAATCCAAATAATTCTAACAAAACAGATCCTTATAAGTACAGGTTCATTGATAAAATGGACATCACGGCTACAAAAACAGAGCCCTTAAAGAGATCAGGGGAAACTTGGAAACAACCATGAACATCAGTCAGTGTGTGATAAGCAGAACTAGAAAAACAAATCTAATTCACTAAATTTTTCACTATAGTTATTGCTAACCACCCAGGAGTAATGTGAGTTTGAGCGTAGGGCTTATTTTTGCTTTTGTTCTATGTATATATGCTGTACCCATTGCTGCCTTCCATGAGTAGTGGATGTTTGAGCACATGGATTAACTTTGTGTGGCAAATAGTTAACCCTGAATCCTATATCAATCAATATGGCTCAGATATTAGTGTTTTCAGTTGCTTTGGGAAGGGCATGTAATATAGATTTTTGGATGAATAGTCATTCGGCCCAAATTTGACTGAATTGTGATTCTAGCAAAACCACATTTCTAAGTCTAATACTAATTTTATTTTAATTTAATTTAAAAATGATATGGCGTAGTTATTAGGTGAGGCAATATTGTAGCACTTTCTGCATGTCAGCAGAGTCGTAGTCACAATTTGTCTTGCGGTTTTAGCTGCAAAATTGCCTTCTTCTGTTGTGAATTTTCTTTCAACCTGCATGTCTAGTGGTGGGTCCAATTGTTTTTTGTTTGTTTTTTCTAAGGAAGCAAAGGATTTTCGTTCAGTTGTGTAAATTTGAGTCTTCCAAGTGCTATACAGTGTTTCTTCCGGTATCAACTTTTTGTTTCTATGAAAAGAATAAATATTGGAAGCCTTACAACACAAACAAGAGACATATCCAGTTTCATAAGTACACATGAGAGAAACTTACTGTTCTAAAAACACATCAGGTTATCACATTCACAGTCATCACGTGTCTTTCTATAGCGAGTTGTATTTTGTAACTTGTTTTTTAGTAACTTGTTTTTTAGTAACTTTCCAAAGTCTTGTGTTTTATTATTGGCCAGTAAAATGCAAACATGTGAACAGACACAAGGAGTTAATTTATCCTCAGAAAAGCCAAAAATGAACTTTTTTTGTTATTCTTTATATTTAAACTGAAACCTAAATGTTTTAAATCACTCTGAATCCAGCCCTTTCAATAAGCTATTTATGTTAAATCTTTTTTTTCCTACACAGTTTTGATATTTTATTGTATTTAGACATGCGATTGCAATTATGTTCTGATGTCCCTTCTGAAAAATATATAGCTTTTACCATGATACAATGGTAAAATGAATGTGTGCCAATCTACATGTTTCATTTGCTTTCATAACTTTTCCATCTCTGATTATTCTCAGAATCATAAATCTAGAGAAATACCAATGTGGGGAAAATTGCACCTGAAAGGGATACTGTAAGCACCAAAACAACTTTAGCTTTATAAAGTAAATACATCATGCCCCTGCAGTTCCACTGCTCAATTCTCTGCCAGCATGAAAAAAAAAACAGTTTAGTTATATATACTTTAAACGTTTTTGTCTCCTGCTTAGTTAATTGAACTTGAATCAAACACAAAAGGCTGCTACAGTCTCTAGCAGGCTGTTAACAGAGCATGAAAGAAGAAACTCTAAATTAAACAATAAAGGAAGTTTAAACATTAGGTCTCACTTTACAGGAAATGTGTAGGTAGACTGAAGGTAAATAGCAGAGAATTGAGCAGTGAGACTGCAGGGGCATATATTATATTATACCTAAAAAATTAGGTTGCAAATCTGTCAAAAAATATTAAAAGAAAGCAATTTTTCAATGTTATAAATAGATTTTATTATAGAGAGTATCGAACTTATACTATCCAATAATTACTTTTGGTAGGAAGGCTGAACTTGATGGACACAAGTCTCTTTTTAGCTATGTAACTATGTATATAGATACGTTTTATTTACAGAAGCAGGGGGGCAGCTATGGGGACTAGGTTTGCCCCTAGCTATGCATAATTATTCATGGCAGATTGGGAGAATCCCACCATTTGGGGTAACCATTTTAGGAATAAGAAACTGTTCTCCTATTTTTGTTATATAGAAGACCTCTTTTTTATTTGGGATGGATCTTGTTCAGATCTTGAAGATTTTTTAAACTATTTTAATAAAAATGACAGAGGGATTATTTTAACCACAGAATATAGTAAACAAAGTAATAATTTCTTAGATTTACAAATTTTTATTCAGAATATGGAATTACATTCATGTACCTTTTTCAAGAAAGTTCATGCTAACACTAATTGATCAAACCAGCTCTTATTACACACACTGGCTAAATGGGATACCTAGAAGCCAATTTATAAGGCTAAGAAGGAATTGCACTACAATCATAGATTTTAAAGATCAAACTTGTGAACTAAAAGAAATTTTTTTTTTTTTAGAAAATAAATTCCTCCCCGAAAAATAGATGAAGAAATATTGTACGCAGAAAAACAGAATAGAGATGATCTTTTAACGTATAAAGACAAAAGAAAAAACAATGCTCCAATTTTACCTATAATTTTAGATTTTAGCAATAAAAATAAAAACCTGAAGAAAATAATTAATAAACATTGGCATGTGTTGCAACAAGATGAGTTACTCAACAAAATTATTGCAGAAAAAACAAATATATTTCAAGGCCCACCTAATCTATGTCAGGGTCTTACCTGTGGTGGGAGTCTGTAGCACAGATATGTTTGCTCACCCTTGCAAATAGACACAGTCCAAGGTGACCAGGTCAGAAGCCACCTGGACTGTGAATCTGTGCAGGAAAGGTGTTCCAAAGCTACTGCAGGATAGTTAAGGGATAGCCAAAGTCAAAGGATGCCAGAGGTCAGGATAAATCATGTGTAGCCAAAGTCAAGGGATGCCAGAGGTTAGGATAAACAAAGTGTAGCCGAAGTCAAGAGATGCCAGAGGTTAGGATAAATAAAGTGTAGCCAAAGTCAGAAGCCGGGGTCAATATGGAATACAAGTTCAGGAGGCTAGAAAACAGGAACTGAACGCATAAACCAGGATTAAAGACTTGATAATGTTCTTAGGGAGGGG
This sequence comes from Pelobates cultripes, assembly GCA_933207985.1. Classification (NCBI taxonomy): domain Eukaryota; kingdom Metazoa; phylum Chordata; class Amphibia; order Anura; family Pelobatidae; genus Pelobates; species Pelobates cultripes. The sequence goes on from OW240912.1 coordinate 258,484,442, forward strand.
CAGTTTATATACCCAGCAGATGCATGATCAGTCTCAGGTAAAGCACCGCAATGACCATAGAATAACTCCAGCCCCCACGGCTGCAGCTCGAAAGAATCGGAACTGCTGTGGCTCAAAGGCAGATAGCAAGCCCAGGACAGTGGACCCAGGTTCAAATCCCCTGTTTGGCACTTGTAGAATGGCCACATCTGGCCGTTTTTATGGCACGGTGAGAACCATGACAATCTACAGGCAAAATTAACACAAAATTACACTAAAAAGCCCACAAAATCACATATAAGTACACTTACAAATGGAAAAAGATTTTTATAGATGCAAACATTATGCAGTCTGCAAAAATACTAACTGTAAACAAAAGAAAATTACCTCTTTTAAAATCAACGTAACTGAAAAGTTTTTTTCAAAGATTTTATTACTTGTCACTCTAAAATTTTTATTTAGACTTTTAGAGTGCCCTTGTGGCTATCAATATTTAGGAATGAAGAAGCCTACTGTGAGGGGTTATGCTACGCTTGTGTCTACACTCTGCCTGGAAGGATTATTTGCTAACTACTAGGAGAAAGGGAACCCAAGACGGTCAGAGAGGGTTGGAGCGTCACATTTGGTGGCAAGCGGTGGGATGGCGTCCTAGTGTGAGGAGAAGCAGCTTGGAGACACTGATAACGTTATGGAGCTACAAGTGAGGGCGACGCTAGCACTCGTGCAGCAACCCTGTCTACAGCGGAATCCAAGGCGCAGATCGGAGCACTAGTGGCCCAGAGTGGGGCCAAGCAAGCATGACGTATTGCTATGAAGGCAATGCTTACATTGCGGAGGTAAAGAGGCGGCTAGCCGGGTATGGCCCAAGTCCTTCTGAAGTGGTGATCGTCCGAATCATGTACGAGTTGGATGAAGAGAACCAAGCAGCATGGGAATGTGAGTTCAGATTGTGGAGATTGGGGCTGCGGATGGCCTGAGTTCCAGGAGGAGGTGATGGTCAATCCCTCCACCTTACAGCAACCAGCGTCCTGGGGAGTGGAAGCAACCGGCCTCTTCCTCCAACAGCAGCCAGAGGTAGCGGATCTCATAGACTGGTTCTGGGAGGACCCCCAACAGGCAGCTGGAGATGGGACCAAGGTCTCTCTACCGGCCCTACAAGGATGCGGGGCAACCGGCCCAGATCCCCAGTTGCAGCCAGAGCTACAGAGAGAGGAGGCAGGTAGTCCTTATTCCCAAGTCCTGGGGGACTTCATAGACTGGTCCTGGGAGGACCCCCAACTGGCAGGTGGAGATGGGACCGAGGTCTCTTTACCGGCCCTACAGGGATGCTGGGTAGCCAGCCCAGATCCCCAGCTGCAGCCAGAGCTACAGAGAGAGGAGGCGGGTGGTACTCATGCCCAAGTTCTGGCGGATCTCATAGACTGGTCCTGGGAGGATCCTCAACAGGCAGGTGGAGATGGGACCGAGGTCTCTCTACCGGCCATACAGGGATGCTGGGCTGCCGGCCCAGATCCCCAGTGGCAGCTGGAGTTACAGGGAGAGGAGAGCAGCGACCTCCCTCCCCAGTGGCAGTGCACCGTGCAGAGGGAAGAGACAACCGGTCTCCTTCCCCAGCAGCAACCAGAGGTACCCAAGGTAGCGGACCTCATAGACTTGTCCTGGGAGGACCCCCAACATGCAAGTGGAGATGGGACAGAGGTCTCTCTACTGGCCCTAAAGGGATGCTGGGCAGCCGGCCCAGATCCCCAGCGGCAGCTGGAGTTCCAGGGAGAGGAGACAATCGGTCTCTCTCCCCAGCAGTGGCCTGAGTTCCAGGAGGAGGAGATGGTCGATCCACCCTACAGCAACCAGCACCTGGGGAGTGGAGGCAACCGGCCTCACCCTCCAACAGCAGCCAGAGGTACCGAGAGAGGGTACGACTGGTCCCTCACTGCAACTACAGAGGGAAAGCAACCCTAACCCCACCAGCGCAGATGGGACCGTGGTCTCTGTGCTAATTCTGCAGGGATCCAACCATCGTTGCAGGAATACCAGGAGGAGGTAAGCGAGCCCTCCTCTCCCCAGCTAATTCTCAACCTAGTCCTGAGATGTGGATGGGTCTGCAATACCCACTGACCCCCTTCCAGCAGAAGAGCTGGCATCCGGGCAGAGCGCGGTCGGCCTCGGCCTCTGCCCTCCCTTGCCCTCTTGTTCAGAACCTGAATGCCCACCGGCCAACCCAGCAGAAGCACTGGCATCCGGGCATAGTGCCGCTGGCCTCTGCCCACTAGTTCCCCTCAGCAACCTGTGACATACAAGCCAGAGTCGGACACCAGAAATCACCAGGGGCAGTGCTTGTTTATTGTGAGTGGGGTACTCTGTTAACTGTTTGTTGTGGTTGGGCCCCTCAACTAACTCACGTACGGACCGACAGAAGGTCAGGTACCTGGTTAATCTCCCCCCCAATGGGAAGATGTGTGAGGGGTTATGCTATGCTTGTGTCTACACTCTGCCTGGAAGGATTATTCGCTAACTACTGGGAGAAAGGGAACCCAAGACGGTCAGAGAGGGTTGGACCGTCACACCTACAAATTAGAATAAGTGAACACTGAAGAAACATCAAAAGAGGCTATGAGAACAACTCTGTCTTGAAACTTTTTTTAACACATAATAAAGACCCCAAATTTTTAACAGCTTTTGGTATACAAAAATGTAAAAAGCCTTGGAGAGGAGGTGATATTAAAAAAATATTAGGGAAGACAGAAATTAATTGGGTTTTTCATCTTAAAACATCACAACCAGACGGACTGAATTCAATAAATACACCTTTTTAAATATTAGTATATATTAATGTATTTAATACTTTTGGTCCATTAGAAATCTTGTATATACATTCTTAATGACTTATTTTGTCCACTGACTAGTGGAGCTGTTGGACGCTATAGATTTATACCTATTTTGTAAACTCCCAGCCACCGTACACATGTTTACATCATCATGTAGGACGCAATGATGATGTCATGACGTTCTGCATCAGATGAATGGCCGGAACATCAGCTTTTATAACAGATTATTCTATATGTTACACCAGGGCCATTTGAAGGAAGTAACTCCTGAGTGTGCAGCCCCAGATTTACCTGCCTCTATCCAACTGACCCAGAAGGACACTCCAAGGATGCCCATACCCCAAATTTACTGGCCTCTTCCCTGCTGGTCCAAGAAAGATTTCCCAAGGATACTTACACTAAGCAAATATATTGGAAACATTGGGTCCTTTTTTTCTGCACTTTAAGGAATCTACATTACATCTACAACTCACCAGGATGCCTCCCAGACTATCTTGTGGTTAGATCAAACCATGACCTAATCCCAGAATTGTATTTTTCTTATATAGATTATTTTTTTCATGGGATTTACATCTTTATACTCAGGATAAGGATATTCCTATAAATTATAAGACAATTCTAAAAAAGTTTTTTTTTTCCCCGATTATATTATGTATATACCCCCTTTTGTTGTCTCACAGGATCATATTCTTATAAGAAGATAATCGGCAGGCAATATTGTATATATGTTGTATATATTTTGTTTTGTGTTGCACTTTAGACTGATTGTATAGGTATATCAAGCACTCTACTTTCTTTCTTGTACTTGAGCTGTGTATAGGTAGACTATATTTTTGGGTGATCTGACACTAAGTGTTTTATACTCTGTCTCTACACCTTTATAGTGGTGGGCAAACCATTGAATAGGACTATCATCATACCTTTGGTGTCTTTAAACAGGATAGATGAATACTATTTCCAATTTTATTAAGTTGTGTCAATATATTTATATTCAGATACACTTTCTTTCTTGAGTGCGGTGGCATTTGGTGCTTTTGTATTTTGTGATTTAGGGTCTTTAGAGGTGACCCAGATACCTGCACCTTTTGTTTTGACTGAGTGCAAGTACTATTTGGATTTTTTGGATTAACCCCTTAAGGACGCTGTCCGGAAATTTTCCGTCATTGCAGCACTCCCCTTAAGGACGCTGGACGGAAAATTTCCGTCCAAAATGAAAATTAACCCCTAAAATCCCACCCCCCTCACCTCTTTCAAATAAAATTTATCCCCTTCCCTGCCCTTTGATCACTGCCTGCAGTGATCAAAATACAGATCACAGTATTTCACTGGGATCTTATTGTTTTTCTTTTAACCCCTGAGGGTTAACTTTTATTTATTTTAATCCTCAGGGGTTAAATGTATTTAATTAATTAATTTAAATATTTTAAAATATTTATTTATTTAGCTAGGGTGGGTAGACGTTAGTGGGGAAATTGGGGGATTTACGGTTAGGCTAGTTAGGGGTTAAAAGTAAAAAAAAACTATTAAAAGTGAAAAAAACTTTTGAAAAGTTTAAACAAAGTTTTAAAATAGTAAAATAAGTTGTTAAAAGCTAAATAAAACTTTTTAAAAGTTAAAAAAACTTTTAAAAAGTTTTTAAAAAGTCTAAAAAGGGGGAAATGCGTATTACCTCTACACTTTGTTCAGGCTAGCGAAAAAAATGATACCACGCTAAGGTTTCAAATATGCCTTTTGAAACACCCTGGGGTGTCTTCTTTAGGAAATGGTATGCCTTTGTGAAGTAATTGGAAAATACAACCTATTAAAAAAATTAAGTGGGGCATGGACCCAGCGTAAAAATTCTAACAAATGTCTGTGTCTCAAATGTGCCCCTTCAACGCTATCATATACCTGGTAAAGGTACATACGGGGGTATTGCTGTACTCAGATGACATAGCAGAGCAACATATGATGTATTATACTGCTGTAGCACATACAAGGTTTGCTAAATATTCTTCTTTAAAAATGGTGTGCCTTTATGGGGTAGCTGGAATAATTAACCTACAAAAAAACCTCCAAAGTGGGGTATGGACACAGCCTAAAAATTTAAAGTTTGAAAAAACGTAAATGGCTGTGTCTCAAATGTGCCCCTTCAATGTCCGCATATACCTGGCAAAGGTACATATGGGGGTATTGCTGGGCTCAGACGACATAGCAGAGCAAGATAGGACATATTATATAGCTGTAGCACACATAAGGTCAAAAAAGCAGAAAAAGTGCTTATTACCACTACACTTGGTACAAGCTAGCAGAAAAATGATCCCACGCTAAGGTTCAAAATATGCCTTTTGAAATACCCTCGGGCGTCTTCTTTAAGAAATAGTATGCCTTTTTGGGTTAGTTGGAAAAAGCAGCCTGTTAACATATTTAAAAATAGAATACGGACCCATTAAAACTCTCCATGTAAACCCTGGCAATAGCAATTCGGTCCAATGATTCCATCCATGGTGTACCAGTTGGCCAAAAAGAATACGAACTAAACTTATTCGCCGATGACATCCTCCTCACACTCACACAACCACTCATAACACTCCCCTCCTTGCACAAAGAAATACATGCATACAGCCAACAGTCTTACTACAAGCTCAACGTTGCTAAAACACAAGCAATGTGCCTCAACACACCAAAACACATGGAAACAATCCTGAAATCCAGCCATAGCTTCGACTGGAGAGAAGACTATTTGGTGTACTTGGGTGTCAAAATAACCCACAAAGAAAATGAGCTATTTCCCACCAACTACGCAAAACTTCTAAAAGATATAGACACCCAACTACAAACATGGAAGGGCCTGTATCTATCATGGGTTGGAAGAATAGCGGCATTGAAAATGACAATCCTACCTAAAATTCTCTATCTCTTCCGGACGCTACAAATCAAAATCCCGCAAAGCTATCTCACAAAATTACAGGCCACCCTCCTCAGATTCAGCTGGGGCGGTAAACACCCTCGAGTCCCCAAATCGCTGCTGCTGAGAAATGCGAAACATGGTCGAATGGGCTTTCCCAATATCAAAGCGTATTACCACTCCGTCATCCTTACGAATGTGATCAGCGCCCACTCGACCACATACAACCCCCAATGGGTAGCGATAGAGAACAACTACAGTGGGAACCAGGACCTGCCAACAATGCTCTGGATACCCCAGCACCTAAGACAGAAACCTACAACCATGCTGAACACCACCAAGCGCCTCCTTAAAATATGGGACACCTACAGAGACCTATTGTGCTCTGCACACCCGTGGGCCCTAGCAACTCCAATCCGAACCCTGCACCAATACAATGGCACATTCCCGCATCATAAATGGGAAGAAAAAGGAATTACACATATTTACCAACTATGCACCAAGGAGGGTCTCAAAACGTTCCCAGACCTACAGAAAGAATTTGCCCTACCCCCGAACTATACATTCGCATATCTACAAATCAAAGCGCTAATGACCCACAACAAAATCACAGATATGAAACACTCACTGAGATCATCCATTACGAAATTTGAAGCACAATGCCTTTCCCTAGACCCCCCGAAAAAATCAGTCTCTACCTGTTACGACTACCTCGCTAACCCTGACAACAACGCCACATGGAAGTTCATGCAAGACTGGCAGACAGACCTTCAAGTCACAATATCCCCAAATGACTGGGAAAAGATCTTCACCTCTCATGTAGGGCTGACAACAAGTACAGCACACCTGGAAGCATCTAGGAAAATTTTATACCGATGGTACATGGTACCGACCCGACTGCACACCATATTCCCTGACACATCAGACCTATGCTGGCGCTGCCACGCTACCAAAGGAACTATGCTACATATGTGGTGGACATGCGACAGTATGCAAGACCTATGGAAAGCTACAGCCCAACTTATAAGAAATGTCACAAATCTCCAACTAGCTCTTGACCCTAAAACGATGCTACTCCGATTGCTACCAGACGACTTTCCAAAACCGATCAAGAAATTGATATACCTCATCCTTGGCACAGTGTCCATATTAATAGCCAGAAAATGGAAAACAGCGGACTTGCCCTCCACCCGAGAAATTGAAACAGAAGTGACATTGGCAATGGAGTACGAACTCATCATGTGGAAGCAGGCGAAAATCAGAAAATTAAGCCCCTACACCGCCATGATGTGGCGAAACTATACACAACAACCCAAAACCAACACAGATCTTCCTAGGCCCACAGGGAAGCCAAAGCAATGCCTGCCAAAAGGAAAACACCCTTTAAACCAGCACCAATCTCCCACCACACTTACCAGACTATCCCAAAACATAGGGGTCATGACCTTAGGACCCACCTGCAGACGCAAATCGGTACCACGCTACTACCCCCCTCCACCTCCCACCCACCCTTCCCTCCAGTACACTGGAACCCCCCACATTCCCTGTTCCCCCCCCTCCCTAACCTCATAACATAACACTGACACCCTGCTCAGCGACGACATCCCCCCCCCCGGAGATAGGGGACCTTGAACTATATTGAACCAAATCGACTCCACAAGGTTCATGACAATGCCACCGTACGTAGTTACACGAGCGGACTCCCTGACCACTAGGAGCTCCTTCCACACGCACCACCCATTGAAACACCACGGCACCAGTGTGGATACTAGGTGTGGAAATGTTAGGTTGTGTCAAAGATGTGTTAACCCTCTCCTCCTTCCCCGTTGATTAAAGTTATATATCAAGACATGTATAGCAAAGATTGTACAACCCCACTATGTTCGAATGAAGCTCCCCCTTCTCTTCTGTACCCCATTTCCTTGTCTTAATGAAAATAAAATTTCAAATTGAAGAAAAAAAAAAACTCTCCATGTAAATTCACACTTAAAAACCTGAACTTGTCACGTCTCTTTCACAGCACTGTAACTTCACAAAATAGTGTCTAGGTCACACATTGGGCTTATTGTTTTACTCATAAGAGATAACTGAGCATACTTAGGGGGAATTTATGACAGTGGCACTTATCAAATGTAAGAAATACCAGCGAAAATGCAACATGTGTGTAATGATTTGAATTATTTTTTCTAATCTGGACATATTATGCACAAGCATTTTTTTGTTTTTTTCCACATTATTTTGCATTTTTTTGGTAACAAATGAGAATTTATATATGTATATGTCACATCAAATTAAAGCCCTTTTTGTTGTCTAAAAAAACGGAATATAATATGTGTTGGTACAATAAATGAGAGAGATGCAAATTGCATTTGAACACAAACAGCAAAAAATGTAATAATTGCTTGTGTCCTTAAGGGTATGTCCAGCTTCTGAAGCTGCGTCCTTAAGGGGTAAGGTAACATATAATTTGTAAACAACAAACAAAGTTAAATAACACTAGTCAGTTGTGGTGTGCCGGAACCGACAATGCTGTAGGCCTGTAATAAAGAGGGCAAAAAGAAGTGTACCATGCAAAATTTTATTAATATTGCAAAACATCAATTACTTGGACAAATCATGAAAAGCTTGCCGTAACTCTTTAAGCGGGTTTGGTATGTATAGAGAGTAAGCAGAAGATTTCCAGCATCCCACAGCTTTGATTATATGAGCTGGAATGTGGTTGGAGGAAGCAGCGCCTATGCGGAAGGAGTGTCCTGAGAAATTATTTGCATTTAGGCCAAGTCTAGTCAACAGCATATGGACATAGAGCATAAACTTAGCAGTAGTGAGAATGGAACCATGTAGTTCTAACAGTGGTTTGTGTGGTTGTTTGAATTGTGTGGTTGTTGTGTGGAAATTGCTTAAATAGGTGTCCAAAGCCTTAACAGTTATTATAGGTAGGGAAAAGAGGTATGTCAACCATGCATCCCCTCTGGCTAGTTTTAGAGTGATGAAGTGACAGAATGCTATGAAAAAAATTCCTAGAATTAACCGACAGTGCAAGGTGGGAAAGATTAAGTGCATGTATCAATAAGACATCTAATCCAGGAGCATGTCTTGGAATGAAGGGGAGGGGGTAGCTAGCCAGGAAGTGGTGGGCAGAGTCTGGAGGAAGGCCTGAAATCGAAACCGAGACAAGTGATCAGCTGATATATTTGTGACACCCGGAACGTGAATGCTGGTGATGAAAAATTGGCAAGTGACCGCTACCCACGTGTGTTTCCTTAAACACCTCATAATTACCAAAGATGATGACCGGCCTTTATCAACAATGTGGCAAGTGGCTAGGTTGTCAGAAAAACATTTGACTGAGTCACCAGCCCGGTCTGGCCCCCAGGCAATACGAGCGGCCACGATTGGGTATAATTCAAACATGGCCGATGTAGTGGAGAAGCTAGGTAGACACTTAACTTCTCTAGGCCATGGACCTCAAAGCCATTTATTTCCCCAAATGGGTGCAAAGCCAGTATTGGCCACAGCATCTGTCCAGAGTGTAGGTGAATTGTCGGGAAAGAGGGGGGATGAACATGGCTTGCCCATTCCAAGATGTGAGAAAAATGCGCTGCTTAAGTAAGTCAGCTGATGCGTGAGTGTCTAAAGTGATGCGTGATTCGTCTGAGGTGAGGCAAGTGGTGTTTCAAGAAGAAAGTAGGCAGGAAATTAAAGATTTACCCTGGGGAATGATCCTCATGGCAAAATTGAGCGAGACAAGCAGAGATTGAAATTCTTTCCGGTTACAAGAACCTAGCTGTAAGTACAGCTCAATAATTGCTAGGGTGCACTCAATCTTATCCTGGGGAAGACTCGCCTGCATGTGAATCAAGTCTAGTTGAATCCCCAGAAAATGCATAACCGTGTCCGGACCTAGCGTTTTTTTAAGGGAGACCCTTATACCCAGGGACTCAAAAAGAGCCAACATGTGTTTAAGGCTGCTAGGTTGTAGTGAGTTGTTTTCAATCATGAGAAAGTCATCTAAATAGTGAAATACAGTTGGACATCTGCACACATCAAGTAGCAACCAACACAAGGTTTCAGCGAAGATATCAAATATTTTGGGGCTGCTCTTGGAGCCGAATGTGAGCTGGGAGAAGAAATAATATAAACCCTGCCACTTAATGCCATGCAGATGCCAAAGTGAGAGGTGAATGGGAAGTAACTTGAAAGCGTTGACAATGTCTGTTTTACTGAGCCATGCTCCTGTCCCAGCAGCCAAAATTACCCAGATGGCATTGTCAGTAGTGGCATATTGCAGAGGGAATTCGTCAGAAGGTATGAGGGAATTGAGACTGGGGATAGTGGAGGAATGTGGTGCTGATAAATCGATGATCAGCCTGGATTTATGTGAAGTTTTACCCGTGAAGACCCCAATAGGATTAGTTCTCCATGAAGTGAAAGGTGGGGAAACAAATAGCCCTAACACAAAACCCTGTTCCAATTCAATTTTAATAAGATCACTCACTAACTCTGGATCTATCATTGCTGTTTGTAGATTATTGCATTCCAGTGTACCAGATGGCAATTGTATGATACCTGTATGAAACCCTTCAGACAACCCTTCGGTGAGAAATTTAACCAAGTGTTGTGAGGGGTGGTGTCGTAATAGAACCGCAAATAACGTGACGTTGATGCAAGCAGGGTATGGTTTAGGAAATATTTTATTAGGGCACGTGGTTTTTGCATGAGCCCGGAAACAGTGAGCACAAACGTGTAACAGCCTACAGGAACAAAAACCACAAGAACCCTCGTTAAAATTGTTACATATTTGGGATCTGCCCAGGAAGATGATGTCCCTACCCAGCTTATCCTTCAAAACTCTGGTTGGTCTTGCCGAGTTAGGGCCCAAGTGGCCCTGCTCAACTTCTGCTGTATTAGGGGATAGGTTGGTACTGAGGATGCACAAACTGCACAAGCCGGAGCCTGCAGAATAACACAATATCTAACTTACTTCAATTTATGCTGTAGTTAAACTGAGTCAGAGCTGCAGCCACTTTTGCAGAAAAGGAACGGTGGTAGTCATAGAAGGCTGTACTACCGTATTTGTGCCCCAGATCCAACAGCTTGTGTATGTATACATCTAACTCTTCCCATTTCTCAGGATATACAGAGCAATACACATCCCTATAAATCCCAAAACCTAACAAAAATTCAGGTATAGACAAATTTTTATAAAAAGAAGAATTAAGAAATCCTAAACGTACCAGGAGAAAGCTTGTGAAGAATGCTGAAAGATGAATTGTAGTCACTAAATTCAGTGAAATATAATGCAACTATTGAAAAAAAAGTATATATATATATACACACTTATAAAAACAAATTTATATATCAGACCCACAATAGGTAATGTCAGGAAAAGTGCTGCCCCTAACTGGAAAAGTGGGGCACATGAACTAAGTGGTGAATAAAGCCAAAAATTTAATAATTAAAATAAGAACAGAAAAGCTGAGAAAAAGAAAAAAGAAAACGCTTATGGAATAACACATCCAAATGATGTACAAAGTAATAAAATTCAAATAGGTGAAAAATACCACTGAGTCATAATCCATAAAAGTTCATAGTAGTAAAAACAGTCTTAAAAGTGTCTCTTTGCAACTATGTATCAGCTATCTGGATAGACACCTATGTTATAAAGTAACATAAGCTGTAAATAGTCCAAAACTGGTACAGTATAATGTGATCTGTAATACAGAATGTGGAACGAGTACCCAGTAGTCTGGAATTGATGTAACATATGCCGAGATAAAATGTGGTTCAAGGAGGTGTCTAATCACTTTTAGATCACAGTGACAGATCTAAAGTGGCAGGATATTCACTGTGTTCTGAAAGATAAATGAACAAGCCATAGTGCTCTCTATAACAACATCGTAATTTATTTGAAAAGATTAAAAACACTTACATAGGCAGGCATCTGAGTCCCACTAGGCCCTTCCCTGCATCTGAGTTGTTTATGTTAGTATTGAGCAGTCTGAATAACTCAGCTTTTCTAGCAGTAGCTTGGAAAGGAATACATCTTCTACGGAGCTCTGCTGTGAGGCGTGGAATAGTCCATGATCTAAGTGAAGATGGACTAGTCACATCAGCTCCATATGCAGATGTACAGGACCTAGCGGGGGTGCTAGGAAGGGACAGTTCTTCTACTTCAGGAACTTGAGACATACTGAAATATATATATATATATATATATATATATATACACACACTGTAATTACCATGAGTGAGACAACGTAGCCTGGTACTGGTTGGCTAGCTAAAAGACAAGCGGCAAAAAATTATACTACCACAAAGTGACAGGTGAGGTCCTGCTAGTTGCCAAGCGGCATGAGAGGCTCTAACTATGCGTTGACCTGAGGGGATTTGAGGCCACCAAATGGTGTGGCTGGGTGTTGGCCTCTTGGTGATAACTAAAGCATAAGATGGAAGGGTGTGATCCGTGAGGCCCTCTCTATGCAACCAAGCGAGACGAATAACTGTGCTTTGGACCGATGGGTGTATACCTCTGAGTATGAGGATGGGTGTTGGCCTTGCAGGACCACTAGCCTATGGCTTAAGACCAGATAACATAAACTTGGACACCTAAATCCCTGATAGCCAGTACTATCTGCTAATAGGAGTAAGGTATAGGAATTGTAAATGTCATACCTGAGATAGTTAGAATCAGAAATGATGATTCTTAGCAGAATTAGGGTAAAGATGGTGGCAGTAGACACGTGCTGCGACCTATATATGAGAAGTAATAAGTATCTGAGTATATCGATATGTATATGTGAGTGTGGTCAGATCGTGGGCCCAAGTAATAATAAAGGAACCTACCCCAAACCTAGATGCGAGGAGTGAATTTGGCAAAAGCTGTCATGAGTGGAAGAACCTTTATAAATGCTATAGCCTGGTCTGACAATGGCATCTAAAGGAATTTGAGATGTTAATGTAAAATCAGAAGGGATTATTTAAATAAGCCAAACTTCAACCAATTACCAACCTAAAAAGGACAAGTTTGTCAAAGCAGGAACAAATCCTCTGACTAATCTTCCCTCATGCACCTGTGAGAAGAACGTCACGATGACATAAAATGTCAAGTCAATGACAGGGTGATATACCATAAATAACAAATCTATATAAAAATAGAAATAATCGTATGCCATTATTTGTAACCCTTAATATCATTCGTAACCAGTAGGTGTCACCGTGACTTAAAGTGACGGATATACATACAATTCGTCTTAATTCGTGTAAGAGTGGAATTAGTAACACCCATCATTGGGGAAGAATCAGTCTATGCCTTTACCTAGTTGTTCACATGTTTCAAATACAAATTATGAGAAGGTTTGTTTGAATCATAGTGAACGATTAAGCATGCTAATGTAGTTAAAGGAGCCGAACGATGCTTGTGTTTGTGCGGTTGAAAGAACCGAAAGCCTGTACACATAGGAGCAAACTAATTTGTACGTGCGGTAATGCGAACAGTGCCGAACTCCTACAAACTATACGAAAAGATAAGAATAGGAATAGACCCAAACCGTGATGATGCTGAGTGTGACCACGGCCTGACGGTAAGTGTCTGACTTACGGTTGACAACAAGCCGCACCGAGAACAGTCTCCAAGCAAGCCGGAGGAGGCAGCGGGCTTGTAGCGTTTGGTGAGCGGTCAGGTAAGTGGAACAGAAGCAGGAGCCAGGAACCAGGACCACGAGGGAAAACAGGTAAGAGACAGCAAAATGGCGACTTGACAGGAAGTAACCCCTCAACTCGCCAGACTAACAATGGTAAAGTGGGATAGGTTTGGAAGCCCTTTTAAAGGGGATCCAAGCCCCTCCCACAACTACATGCCCAGCCTTAAATATATATATTTATATTTAAGGCTGGGCATATATATGTGTATGTATATGTATGTTTATATGTATGTATACATATGTATATATATGTTTATATGTATATGTATATATTCAATCCATTTTATATATATTTATATAATTTTTAATTCTTATCTGACCTGCTTCCTTCTCCTTTTACTCTATATCACCTATTATTTGTATCAATAAATATCCTTCATTTGTTAACATAATCTATACAAACAGATCCAATTTTAATAAAATATTCCCAGTGAATATTTACATATAGTCTCATTACCTTCATATCAGGTTACTATGGTGACCCATGATATACCCCTCCCTACCTGTCAGCCTTAAGACAGTATGGGCTTAGTAGTCTGTAAATGGATAGCTGATATGATCAGCTTTCCCTTATTGGCTAATCATATACATTTTTAAATCATATATATGCAAAGATCTCATACATTTTATTACCCATATGCCTGCTTTGTGCATGCAGGCTACCGGTTGCTATAGCAACCTAAGCCGCAACTCCCCAGTGTGCCAGCCGTGAAGCAGTATGGGATCAGCAGTCTGTTAAACCAATGTTATGTATTTTGTCCTCCCGCCCTGATGGGCAATCGGAGTGCGATCAAGGAGTGAGCACGCCGATCCTACTATGCCTTCTGTGCCACAGATATAAATCAATCGCACGAACTAAGATTACATTTTTTTTTTTTTTTTTTAAAACCCATCTCATAGCCGGTGGGCAGGCATGATAGTCTGAGTAATGTTCCCATCCACCTATTGCCAGCCCTATATGCAACCATGTTATCGCGACTCCATTCAATGAAGCAGGATGGGAATAGTAGTTTTAAACACCATTTTATTTGTTTCTTTCCCTTTGTATTATTTTCTTTGATATTTTTCATTTCTTAACTAATATAATAAAAGTAATTACCACATTTGTTTATTTTATAACAGTGATTAGTTATTTATAACTACTCAATATATTTTGTATGTTTTTACTTTATTGTATTAATTTTTTATAAAATGAATCACAAGTGTTTTACTAGTCATGCGACTCAGATAATGTCATCACCACACCCTTTTTAAATTGTTAGTAGTTTCAAAAGCCCTATAAATAGGGCTACATGCAGGATCCCTACCATCATCACTTGAAAAAGCCATTTGGGCAAAACGTGTTGTGATTTTTAAGACTGACAAATGTTTCTTTGTTTGGTAATATTACATTTTTTTATTTTTAAATAAAATTTAATTTTATCATTCAATTTATTCTTATATTTTATGTATTTATTTATTTTTTGGTCCTGCTTTCTATTTCATTCTATTTCTATGGTGTATTGGTTTTAACCTTTATCATCCTATCTCAATTGAGAATACCTACTGCCACTACTGCATCATATTTACTCACACATCCCAGGTGGTGATTGGACAACCCAAGCTGTTACCAACGAGCATATACATGCTCCCCTAAATGTAAGTACATTTTATTTTTTACATTAAGTGTATTTCACATTTCAAATTTTTATATATCCATTGAAAAATATGGAAGAATACCCCTTTCCAGCTATATCCGTGAGCAGGGATCATACCACTCTAAGCCTTTACTAAGAGCTGAATTGGAAGCTCCTTGTTTGTGAGTGTATTTTATCCTGCTTTTATATATACATCAAGATTATTTCAACCGAATTGCACTATTGGGTACTATTTTCTTTTGTATTTCACATATGATGCGCACGGTTTGAAAATCCCACAAGACATATATAGGTACCAATATAGAGCCTGTTTGAGCCTATCTATAATACCCTACAACAAGAGACTATATTGCTTTAAAGGAACACCATAGTCATGTGAATTACTTTAGCTAAATAGAGCATTTTTAGTGTATAGATCATTCCCCTGCAATTTCACTGCTCAATTCACTGTCATTTAGGAGTTAAATCACTTTGTTTCTGTTTATGCAGCCCTAGCTACACCTGGCTATGATTGACAGAGCATGCATAAAAAAAAAACTGGTTTCACTTTCAAACAGATGTAATTTACCTTAAATAATTGTATCTCAATCTCTAAATTGAAATTTAATCACATACAGGAGGCTCTTGCAGGGTCTAGCAAGCTATTAACATAGCAGGGGATAAGAAAATCTTAGTTAAACAGAACTTGCAATAAAGAAAGCCTAAATAGGGCTCTCTTTACAGGAAGTGTTTATGGAAGGCTGTGCAAGTCACATGCAGGGAGGTGTGACTAGGGTTCATAAACAAAGGGATCTAACTCCTAAATGGCTTTGAGGCTGCATGGGCATGTTCTATACACCAAAACAGCTTCATTAAGCTAAAGTTGTTCAGGTGACTATAGTGTCCCTTTAAGCAAATACATTTTGAGCCAGCAGAGGGCTGTTATGGGCAAATGCAAATATCACAAGTTTTAGAATGAAATGTTGTATTTCTTAAACTGTGTACTTTGTCTTTAAGAGATATTGCAAACTGACAAGGTGTTAGAAATGGAACATATTGTTTTTCATAACTGTTTCTTTAAGCAATAACCTCAGTGCATAATATGTTTGTGCCATTTTTGTCCCAGACGAATTACAATAACAATAATGCATTAACAAGCTTCAAGGCTATGTTACGACTCTTTCAGTACACAATAAACTGTGGTAACCTTAAGTAGATAAGGATGACCAGACTTTAAGATGCCATCTTGAACTAAGTCAGGAAAATTTCCATGATGTATACACCCTTTAGTTATGACTTTGTATGTTTGCCAAGTTAAGGGAGGTCCTAAAATGAATAAAGTAAAAGAAGTGTTACTTTTTCATATATGAACTACGGTAACCCTAAAATGGAGACACCTAAGGTATAAATAGGTGTACTTTTAAATGTTAAGACACAGAGGTGAGACTTGGAGACAGACGATGCTCCATCTTAAAATAACAGAGGCTGACATGATGACATGTTCAGAAGGGTATGTTAACCTATTAATGATATTTGCAAGCATTTAATTTAATCTCATAAACTCTGCTATAATGGATTTTATATGTCTATATTTATATTTTTATATAATAAATATCCAAAAAGACAAAACTATTGCTTCCAAGACAATCCTTATTTTATATTGCATTCTCGATTATTTAAATATTTTAAATAGAGGATCTCTTACACTAACTATATAAAATTCTGGCTAAGATATCTGTATGGTTAGCTCTACTTAGTTCTATGCTTTAAGACATTATAGTGGTAAATAAGGGAACCAGCCGCGGTTACAGGGCCCCTTGTTCAACGATTCACCATTCAACAAGAACTATCTTTTGTGCATTTAAAATTATTAATTATTCATTTATTAAGTATCAACAATTGTATAATCTAAAAGTAATTATAAGTATCTAGTTGTTTTGGTGCAACCTGCCTCTCTCCTCGATTACCTGCTATATGCTTTAGGATTGGAAGTGTTAAAGTTGGGGACTGAGTTTACATGTTGCACAATTCGGCACACCATGGCAATCTGCTTTAGATGCATGGCAATCCGCTTTAGTTGCATTAAATTGGCATATCATGGCAGCTTTGGATACATAAAATTGGCACACCATGGCTATCATTTTTAGATGCATAGAATTGCAACATCGTAGCAGCTTTAGATGCATAAAATTGGAACATAATCAAAATCAGTTTTAGAGGCATACAACTAGCACACCATGGAAATCATCTTTAGAAGCATACAATTGGCACAACATAGCAATCAGTTTTAGATGCATAAATTTGGCACATTATGGCAATCAATTTTAGATGCATATACTTGGTATATCATGGCAGATTTAGAGGCATCATTTTGGTATATCATGGCAGTTCTAGAGGAAGAAACTTGGCATATCATGTTGGTTTTGGAGGTATAATTCTGGGATTTGGCAGTTTTAGAGGCAGAAACTTGGCATATCATGGCAATCCGTTTTAGAGGCATACAACTAGTTACTCACAGACTCAGGCAGAATCAGATGTGCTGTGTCCCTCTATCATCCAGGCATCTCATGTTGAGTATCCCAGTGGTAGATCACCATCTGTCGGAGAACTCCAACAATGCTATCCCAGCTGGGGATCTACGATTTGCCTACCGTTGCAGGGTTTTATTTGCGAGCAGTGTTTGAGCATTTGAATGTAAGCATGTTTTTGTTTGAAGTATATGTGTGGATGTATGGGTGTATTTGTATGTACTGTTGCCATTGGAATGTATCGGTGTACTTGTGTGTAGTATTTGCGTCTGAATGCAGATGTGTTTGTATGTAGTGATGAATTTTAAATACAGGTGTGATTTTGTGTGTAGTGTTGGTGCTTGAATGAAGGGGTGTTTGTATATAATTTTAGTGTTTAATACTTGGGTGTGTTTGTTGTGTTTGACTGCAGTGCATGTGTAGTGGATGCAGTGTGTGTGTGTGTGTGTGTGTGTGTATTCTTTATATAAAATTATATGCAACGTTTGTTTGAATGTAAGCATGTTTTTGCATGGATTATATGTGTGAATGTAGAGGTTTGAATGCAGGTATGCATTAGTGTGTACACGCACTCATACAGAGACACACATGCAAATGCACAGCACACAAATAGACTGAAACAGAAATACACACACACAGACACAATGACGCATGTTACACACTGGCACAGATACTCAGACACTCAGATACACACTGACAAAATACACAGACACACACACACACACACACATTGACACAAAAGGACACACAGATATACAGAGACTGGAGTGGAGAGTGACCATGTGTGGGGGGGAGGAGAGGGTGACAGTGTGGGGGGGAGGAGAGGGTGACAGTGTGGGGGAGGGAGGAGAGGGTGACAGTGTGGGTAGGAGGTGAGGGTGACAGTGTGGGATGGAGGTGAGGGTGACAGGGTGACAGTGTGGGATGGAGGTGAGGGTGACAGTGAGGGAGGGAGGTGAGGGTGACAGTGAGGGAGGGAGGTGAGGGTGACAGAGGGGAGGGAGAATGGTGAGAGTGACAGTATGTAGGAGGTGAGGGGCATAGCCATTAAAATACTATTTTGAGAAGTCCCTGGTGATCCAGTGGTCTCTTCACCTTCCTTCCTTCCTGGTGGTCAAGTGGCTGTCCTGTCTGCAGCTCCACCTCCGCCGGCTGCAGACATGATTTTGCGAGTACTGGCTCATATAATCTCAGAGATTTTTTTTTAACCCCCCTTCCGACTCTAATGCATCTAATAGCCCCCCTGGTCTCCCTCAAATGCCCCTACACTTCCCATATTACCTATATTTAATGTTTATTTTCTGCCCGGACCTAGGTCCTGGGTGCCGCCATCTTTGTGTGGGTAGATGAAGTCCCTGTGGGACATGTCATCTGCCCACACTAGAAAGCGCGGTGAAATTCCCGTGCATGCCCAGTTCGGCATACGGGCGGGAATTTCGACCATTCATTCATCAGAAAGACGAATGAATGAATAGAAACTTCAAACGAACAAACAAAGGCCGAATGTCGGTATTCATTTGTTCGTTCATTACAAGGAAGGAGCTGCCGGCTTGCAGCTCCCTCATTGTAATATATAAAAATTAAAGCGTCAGGGAGCTGTGCTCCCTCCCACTTCCTAACCCCCCACATGTCCTCCCTCACTCTATGGGGGTCAATATGACACTCATATTAGCATAAGGGAGTTTCAAATCTCCTGAATGTCCCTACTCGCTATGCCTAAACAGTGAGCAGCCTGTGGCTGATTTATGTGAACCCCTACTAACTAGCCCCCCGATCTATTAAAAAAGTCCCCATCTATCTATTAACTAGCAGAGGGGAAATAGTGTCCCCCCTGAGCCCCGTGAGTGCGGGCTATGCCCATTGGGTGGGGACCTTAAATGACAATAACGGGGGACCTATTGTCCCCTCCCCTGACTCCCACCCATGGTTGGTGGGTGGGAGCCCTAAAAGACCATGGTGCTCACCTATTGTCCTTCCCACGGCCCCCACTCATGAGCGGCGGGTGGGTCCCTACATGAAAATAGAGGGGGGACCTATTGTGTCCCCCCTTGCTCTAAATGGGCGCTCTAAACGTAAAAAAATTATTAAAAGAAGGGGGGGTGACTAGGAGTCCCCAACCCCCTAATTCCCCCCCCCCCCTAAAAAAAATAAATACATTTCTTCCTATCACCCTCATCCTAAAAATACTGAGGGGGACAATAAAACTAAGTCGCTGTAAATAAAAACAAATACTTACCACTTGGTCTTCTTTTTTCTAAAATTATCTTTTTCAGCCCCCAAAAAGGCCAAATTAAAAACCATTAAGCCCATCGAATTTATAAAATAAAAAAAGACCCGAGTGCAAAAAATCCCGACGCTAAAAAAAATAATCCATGTTCACCCAGCGAGGGCACCGCGTAGACTGAGCTACTAATTATTAATATACTTTCCCCCTCCCCCCTTTTTTTTAAACAACATAACCATAAAAGTGAGGTTTTAGACATATTAATATCTCATCACTATCTTGTTTGGTCAGGGATTCCTCTTTAATATTACTTTAATAATTCGGGGTTCATGCCCCTATCTAGCCCTTTGACCACTTCAGACCTAAACTCCCACCCTTTATAATTCTAAATATATTTTTTATCACAATAATTAAAAAAATACACACATATACATGTTTTATTTTTATCCCACAGCACCCCAAACACCACACCGCACCCCCCACACACACTACGCCCCAAACACCACACAGCACCATTCACACACAGCACCCTTCACACACAGTGCACCCTTCACACACTGCTCACCAAACACCACCCCAAACACACACCCTACACGCTTCACACACACACCCTACACCCTTCACACTCACACACACACACACAGCACCTTTCACACACAGTGCACACCCTGCACCCCTCACACATCCTGCATCCCTAAAACACAGTGCACCATTCACTCACACACTGCACCCTTCATACACACACTGCAACCTTCACACACAGTGCACACCCTGCATCCCTAAAAGACAGGGCACCATTCACACACACAGTGCACCCTTCACACCCAGTGCATCCCTTACACACACTACATTCCTGACACACACTCACACTACATCCCTTATACACACACCCTAGATCCCATACATAACTATGGATCCTCTACATACACACACTAGAATCCCTATGCACACTCTGAATCCTCTACACCAGTGGTGTATCCTGGTTTTGTGCTGCCCTAGGCAGGACAAAACTCAGACTCCCCCCTCCCCCCGCGCCACCCCCACCCAACCCTTCCCCCCGCCCCACCTTCTAAATACACACACACACACACACAGTCAAACACACACACACACAGTCAGAGACACACACAGTCAGACACAAACACACACACACACAGTCAGACACAAACACACACACAGTCAGACACACAGTCAGACACAAACACACACACACATACCTCACAAACACAGTCAGAGACACACACAGTCAAACACACACACACAACACACACAGTCAGAGACACACACAGTCAGACACAAACACACACACAGTCAGACACAGTCACACACAAACACACACACACACACACAGTCAGAGACACACACAGTCAGACACAAACACACACACACAGTCAGACACACACAGACACAAACACACACAGTCAGACACACACAGAGACACACACAGTCAGACACACACACACAGTCAGACACACACACACACACAGTCAGACACACAGTCAGACACAAACACACACACACACACACACAGAGACACAGACACACACACAGTCAGACACACACACAGTCAGACACACAACAGTCACACACACAGTCAGACACAAACACACACACACAGTCAGAGACACACACAGTCACAAACACAGTCAGACACAAACACACACTCACAAACACACACACAGTCAGACACACACACACATTAACTTTTTTTTTAATTTAAATCCCCCCCCAACCTCCTTACCTTTGGGAGTGCTGGGGGGGGGGTCTCTCTCCCTGGTGGTCCGGTGGTCTATTGCCTGCAGGTCGGGGGTGCGGCGAGGGAGCACTTCCTATGAGCTATCTTCTCAGCTCCCTCGCGCGCCGGCTGCAGAGTGAGGCTGGGAGCCGGAATATGACGTCATCTTCCGGCTCCCAGCCTCACTCTGCGGCGCGCGAGGGAGCTGAGCAGTCAGCTCACAGGAAGAGCTCCCTTGTCAGCCGCCCGCCTGCCAGCGCCGCCCGCCCGCCCGGGATGTCAGTTAGCCGCAAGGCTAACTAGGCATTTGCCCTGGGCATTTGGGGGGCGGCGTTTTTTGCCGCCCCCTGAAAAATGCCGCCCAAGGCAAATGCCTTGTTTGCCTCGCGGCTAATACGCCCCTGCTCTACACACACATCGTACGTAAACTCTGGGTCCTCCATACATACTAGATCCCCTACGTACACAATAGATCCCCTATAGGAATACACTGCACCACCTACACACACTACATTAATAACATACACACTCTGGATCCCCTATGAACACACACACACACTTTACAACCCCTACATACACTACACCATCTATACACACATACACTACAGCCCCTATGCACACACTCGCTACATCCCCTAGTCCCTACTTTGTCTTATGTTTTAAAGAAAACTAGAGCAGACATAAAGAAAAGATAATGAGAGAGGCAGAGAAGAGGAAGCGACTGGGGAAAGGTAAGTTTGGCATGACAGTGCCACTTTAAGAAATATATATATATAAGTGAAATCACGTGACTTGCCTCATTAGCGCTTGGCCACAATGGTAATGTAGTTCGGTAACAACGATGGCACGGAGCAACGGAGGGCTGGGAAGTGTGGAGTAGTGACGTTGGCGCGCCTGTAGCGTCGGCCAGCGTCACTTAGAGTAATGATTTCGGCACGCTAGTAGAGTCAGTCAGCTTGATGATTTATCTATTAGGAGACAGATAACTGGTGGCCATATTTTGGGTGGGAAAAAGGAACAGAGGGCATACGTAGGTATAAGGGAGGGATATGGCCACGGCGGCCATCTTGGTGGGGGAAATGAAGCCAGAATTTCAGCTGAGAAGGGGAAAGTGATAAAGACAGGGTATAAAAGGAAACTACTAGAGGATGAAGAATATACATAAGTAAGCCAAATGCTGGCATATCTTAGCACAACTGAAGCAGGCAATAATTAAGACAAATATATTTTAAAAGCCTGACACTATAAATAGATATCCTAATATTAGATCTAGTTAAAAAAATGCAGCCTAAAAAGACATCATAATAAGACAGCAGCAAGTATTTGTGGAAGAATACATAGTAAATGGTGACAAATGTACAAATAAATAGCCCGTATTACTAGTATTTTCTGATATCTTAGTATTCCTGTTGCAGCACATTACATTGTTATATACTACTTTTCTTTCAAAAGGGAGGGAGACGTCCCCTTACCCCTTGTTTGGAGTTAAGATTTAGATTTTTTCTATTCTCCTTATACCGCTGGTCTGTTACAGATGGTCTTTTTATTATCCTGAACTCACAGAGCTACAGCCTATACTACCTTACTCTGTATTGATTATCCCTATATTTGGGTAAAACTACCAGATTTTCATATACAGACATTATAGCTACACTCAGGATAATTATTTTGTAAATATGTACATTATTTCTGTTTGAATTTTCTTTTCCTTTTGTCGTGGTGACTTATTTCACCTCTTAATCGCTATATTAAAAGTTAGGTTTTATTTTTAGAAATACCTAGCCTAATTGGTTGATATTTGCCACTCCACCAGCAACACAGTTATTTCTTGCTCTCTCCTGGCAGTTCTCTTTTTCTCATTTATTTTCCATAGTGACTAGTCTCAGTAGAGGTTACCCCCCACTGCAGGAGGTTAATAATTACATTACCTTTCTTTACTCTTTTATTGACTCTTCTTAACTACTTTCAAACAACAGTACTGTCAGAGGTGAAGAGTTAAATCTAGTATTTTTTACACATCTAAACTTTTTAGAATCTACCTGTGACGATAGTCACCATCACTGGGGATGGAAGACAGACACTATATATAGGTCCCCAGATTCCTCTTGTGTTTTGGTCACCCTGTGCTCAGTATTGGTGCAAGGTATGTTGAATGTATTAATTGTCTGTGCCTCTCCCCCTCCCTTTTTCCTGTCCTATTGTTTCCCTAGCATTGTCACAGGGACACTGCCAGACTAGTTTAAACTAGCTGCTCTGTCCCTCCTCAATATTCCATCAGCCCTTGCTATTTCCTGACCACACTCTTCCTTGTACTATAGTGCTCTATGCACCCTATTGTATGTTGTGGGATGAAATATGTGTGCTATTATATTAAAGTTAGCTGCTGTTTTAACCTTCACCAAGTGTTATTTGGTGTTTGGGGGAAATCTGCTGCAGGAAAGTGTGTCCAGGGTTATAAACACAATGGCCTGGTCCAGGGTGGAAAAGGCCCTCAGTGATCCCAGTCAAGCCTCGGCAACTGGGTCTGAAGTGCACCAGGGTCCCTGATAGCTACAAGGAAGGAGACTTGGTGGAGGTACTCGGTCGGAGTACTGGAGCTCTGTTACGCTGCCCACTCACCAGGATAAAAATTGTTGTCTTCCCTGCCTCATTGTATATACAGTAGAAAAGAAATTTAATTGACATGGAAGCTGCATATTCCATACAGTGAATCCCAAACAAACATGCTTGTCCATTGTCTGGTATGTTTGCCAATTGCCCAAGGTCAGATGAATTCTAGTTCATTTGAAGGCAAATGCACAAGTCTACAAAATGTTAGGAATGGTATGGGGAGTAAATATGTTATCTTTTTTAAACAGGGCCAAAGTGATTGAACATCATCTGGCCCTATAGGTATTTTCATTGGACTAAGTGGCTTGCAGAACCCCTATTATTACCTTTTATCTGGATAAAGGATGGAAGGAGGGGTGTTGACTCCCTAGCCACTATTATTATATTCCGATCCACCATACCATCCTGCATTTATATTATTCTCCATGAGACTAAACTGGTAACAATTGAAGAAATACTGGTCATTGTCTATATAGTTTAACTCTTCCCTCCCTCCCCACATATTAAATGTTAATAGTGCTGACCATTACATTACCCACAGTCCCCACACAACCCAGTGTCATTAGGACTATGGGTTATAATTTTGATCTAGCCAGACAGAAGAAGATAGAGACGTAGGTATGTTTGCATGCAGACCGGCAGATAGATGTCATAGCAGTTGAAAATGTTGTGTATAGCCTGAAGAATGAATTGTTTCACAGTTATTATATGCTTTAGATGTATAATAAAAGTGTATCTTGTTATATTACCAACAGGATGCTTTTTGGTTTAAGAAAGATGAAAGGATCCATTAATGCTATTATTTCAGGGTCTGTGCTTATTGCTTCTACACTGAAAATGACCCACATTTGGAATATGTATCCATTATGAGTCAGGTAACAAGGAAAATAAAAATGAACCTGTGAACAAAACCCCCAAAATAAACTTTTCAATGTAAGTTGGAAGTTATCTACAGGTCTATGTTATGCATACATATACATAAGTATTTCCATATGAATCAATGCCCTGTTACAGATGCCTTGTTTCTGTTTTGCCAACTATTAAAACATTTTGATCTGCTTTCTCGATACATAAACATTCATTCTTGGGTAAAAAGCACTAAGGAATTTCAGGTGTATACCATACGTTATTTCTCAAAACCCAAAAGTAAAATGTATTGATGATCACTGTTAGTTAACCACTGATGTAATTGTAGACTTCTACTAAGTGTCTTTGCATGTCATCAATGCTTTCAATATGCACACAAAAGGTAGATCAATGTGTACCCTACCAGATACTGATTTGTCAATTATATATGTATGCATGTATTCCGGACCAATAAAAATAGTCAAATTTAAAATAAAAAAAAATATTTGATCCCTAACCACATATTCATCTGACTACAGTGTTAACAAAATCTTACCAGAGGGTCAACAGTGTCCCTCCTTTCAGCTCTCTTATCCTCACCCAACTTAATTCCATATTGCTAGTATCTGTGGGTGTGTTCCTTATTACTTCTTCGACTTCATAATATTGATGCAGTTACCATCATGCTATGTGTGGACAAACCTAGAGAGTGATGTAAAGGAGCCAAATAGGAAGGTTTGGCTCTCATATGTATTGAAGTTGCTAATCGGATGTATCCTGATGGATAGATTCCATTTTCAAGATTAGGGAATGAGATCTATGTAACTATGCAGGGCATCAAGGTATATGTGAGCAATGGCAAGCCTGGCCATTGACCTTACTTTGATTGGCAAATAGGCTCCATCATTTTTCTGTATAATGTTCTGAATAGGCTAGAGAGGTGTATTACAGCATCTCCAGTGGCAAGGGAAAACTGAATGCAAAATTACATAGAAATAATACTACTTATGTACATCATTTTCAGCATTTCACACAACTCTTCTGTTGAACCCCCAAAAAAAAGTTCATGTAATTTCCAATTCTGCCCCATAATGAGAAAAAAATTATATTTGATTTCAAAATGGTAGTAAAATTTTAACCTAAAAAGGCATCAGAAGTTATTTACAAGTCTATGGAGAATTTGATAAAACAACCTCTTTAGGCTACGAATTCCAAATCGTTATTCTCATTACAACAAATCCCTTTCCTCTGCAATAGGTGACAGTCCTACTGACGAGCAGTTTATCAGAGATGTCTGTACTAGTATATTTGTATACTATATTTGAATCCCCTCTGAGTGGCTTTCTATCTAAAGCAGGGGTTCTCAACCCAGTCCTCAGGACCCCCTACCAGTCCAGGATTTGGGGATTACCTGGGTGTGTCTCAGGTGTTTAGACAAAGGGAAAAAAAGACCTTAGACTCTAAGGTGTTTTTTTTTTTCTTTTTCTAAACACCTTAGACACACCCAGGTAATCCCTAAACCCTGGACTGGTAGGGGGTCCTGAGGACTAACGTTGAGAACCCCTGATCTAAAGTAAAGAAGTTCAAGAAGAAACAATTAACTATAACACATGTTTGACCACCAAAGGTCTGAATCACATGAGTACCAACCTTTCTACCCTTCAACAAACTACAGTGAATACAGAGTCATACGGACGCAAGGTATTTTGTATGGATGAACAAAATCCTGTGAAAATGAAAGATAGGAGGCTTGGGCCAGAGTTTACAAAAGAGGTTTTATCGGTAGGTTTTGACATCTCAGCAGGATAACTTATAGAATGAAATAATGAGAAGGAAAGTGAGAAATAAATAGTAAGACAATATGCCCTATATAGATAATAAACAAATTTGCAAATAATAAAGCTAGAGATAAAAGTATAGATAGAATAGTAAAACAGGTATAAAGAATAATAAGGTTTCTCCGAAATATCTTTGAATGAGGTATCATTTAAAGATATAAATAAAAATCCAGTTTCGGCCCTCCTCCACTTGAACTGGCCTTTTAAATCAAGTAAACATATTTGTTTAGCTATTCACTGCTTTATTGCAGCTAAAATTATCATAGCGAGACAGTGGAAATCTTCTGATCCCTTTCAGAAAATTTCCTTAATTAATCAAATTCAATTCCAACTGACAATGGAAAATGATATGGTTAAAAACTGGTCAGTGGTCTCCAAATAAAGAGACTGGTATTCAATTTGGCAAAAAAATTGTTCTCTACTCTATGGTAACTCATAAATCTCTCAGGTGACGTGGTTATGGAAGATGTAATTCTATTTGGTTAGTGGAATTTATCTTATGGATAACATGTATTTAAATTTGCGTTTACTTCCATTGATATACTTCTCACTATTTTTCTATAGACTCTTGTTTATCCCATATTAATGACTTCCTGTTTTCTGTCATGTATTTTTCTTTTTTTTTTCTTTTCTTTTTTTTCTGGCCGATTGATTGATATATCTTAATGAATGTATTCTCTCTACATAAAATGATTTATTTACATCAATCGGATGCATTTTGTATGACTGTATGTATGTATTTTTTGAATTGTCTTGTAACCCAAAAACAAAATTTCTTAATAAAAAGTAATAAAAAAAAAAGAATAATAAGGTTTCAGGGTAGGAAAATAAAACCTTGAAAATAAAAGTAAGCAGCAATGTCCAGATAGGGGTTATGCAGGTTTGTTATTGAGCAGGGTTGGTAGTAAACCAGGTTGGCGGGATAAAGCAGAGTTGTAGGCAGTCCGGGTGGGTATGGAGCAGGGTTGGTAGTGAATCAGGTTGGAAGCAATGAAGGCAAGTCACAGGTTGCTTCTCAGGAGCCAGGATCGGAAGTCTTTCATTAAGAACATTAAGAACATCAACTTCAATGTAATGGTATTCTCGGGTGTGGCCTTTTGTAGGATCTGTAATTAGTCCTAGGCAGGTGAGGACTGAGGTGACTAGTGGCTAGGGAGGCCACTAGTGGTGGAGAGCTGGAACTTGATTTAAAGGAACAGAAATAAATGAACATAGCACTTATCTGTAAGGATAGGATCCTGACAGGATTCCAACCATCATGGCAATACTCATTACTCTTACTTAAAGCCAAGTCCAGTCAAGAAATAGTCAGTTCAATCAGTTCTGCAGCAGTAACCACTTGCATTTCGTGCCCTGATTAAAATCAGTGCTTTCGTAAACATACTCTGTAAAATTATCAGATTTGAAAAATTTATAAAGCACCATTTTTTGCAAATTATCATTCAGCTGCCTTTTGCAAGTGAAAGGCTACATTTAAATAATATAGCACTAGCAGACACTCGGCAGCACATAGGTTTCCAAAGAAGTGAGACTTGTTGGGAGACATCTCGAGAGAAGCGAGACTTGCCTGTTACAGTGCTCTGATTGGTTGACTTATAGACCAACCAATTAGCGCACATTAATAAGATTTCAAAGTGTGGGAAAGCCTTTATAATACTCATTCTCCGCAGAGCCCTGTCAGGATTACTATATGATCCAGCACATAGTATTGTGTCACACAGATGACTAATAGGTAACGTATTAACAGGCCTTAGAATGGCCGGACTAACGTACCAAAGAATAGTCAGGATAATAGCCGAGGTCAGGGGACACATAAAGGGACACAACGAGTAAGGAAAGGGATACCAGTCAGGGATACCAGAATACAGGGAAGTAAAAATCAAAGCCAATGTCAAAAACCTGAAGAAACTTGAATCAGGAACGCGCTCTCGGACAATCACTAGGGAAACCACGACAGGGCAATGAGGAAAGGCAACTTTAGGTTTAAATACCTGCTTTACCTTTCCGATTGGCCGAGATCGGTCTTTGACCCAAAAACTTGTGCGCGCGGCGCGTGCGTGACGTCACGTGCACGCCAATGTCGTCAATCACGTGAGCGGCATGGGCATATAATTAGCCTTGTATCTGCAGAGGCCGGCGTCCATTAACATGCCACAAGTGTTAGTCATGCAGATGCACGGCCGCTGACCACAATGGGTGGAAGAATATTTAACAAGCCCTCACGGAGAAAATAATAAATATATTTATTTTCATTGCATCATAGTTTTGATTTTCTTGTCACTGGATTTTGCAAATCAGGATTTAAAGAAATATTTGATAGTTGCATCGCTTATTAGGGATTTTAATTTGACCTTTTTTGGGCCGAAGAAAAGAGATTTAGAGGAAAAAGACTTCTGATGGTTAGTATAATTATTTTATTTGTCAGGTATTTGTTTAGTGCCCCCCCTATTGTGTCTATATCAGTAAGTGGGGGGGAGGTAGATTAATTTTAATGGGGGTGGTTTGAACCACCAAATTAAAATCATATTTATACTAAAACGTTTTGTAAGAAGCCAAACAATGAGAATATATATATATATATATATATATATATATAAATACATATACACACACACACACACACACATACACATATATACATAAATACATACACACACACACACACATAAATATATACATATATACAGACATACACACACAAACGTTGGTTCTATCCGAACTAGTAAGACCCAGCCTACTAAGAGGCGCTTATAAGTGAAGAGACCCAACCTATAAAAAGACGATTAAAATTAATCAAATTATGCAAAGGTTAGATAAAACTAAATAGTTATATTTGAACAACCAGTTATCTGAAAACCCAACAGATGGAAAAGGCAGTTACAAATGACAAAGGATAACTCAGCCAAGTTCCTATACCTATTTTTGCCACTAGGGTGCACTCCAATAGTATCCAATGAACCACTTAATCTCTGTAATACAAATATTAATATTTTTAATCAGATTGATTCAGCTTCCTTGTAACCTTGCTGCAAAAAAGACTGGATACAGTATGCTGCTAGGAATTTAAATTAATGATTGTGCTGCCATTTGGAAACCATTCCCATCCAACTCAACTGCACAAAGATGGATAAGACTGTAAGACGTAGTTGGATACACTTTGGAAAAAATCAGATGATTTCTATTGCCTCCTTACTAACTTGGATTACACATCGCTGAACCATCCCACAAGGTGTTGGAGCAGAAAAAGATTAAGTATATGTCCACCGTCTTCAGCCTTCAAAAAATAGAGGCCTTTCATATTTAAAAAATAGTGCAGCCCAGGACTTTTATGACAGTCTTCCAATAAGGACTGAAGCTTTTTCAAGCAGCGCAACAATTTATTGCAGGTTATTGTCGAGCAAGAAAATAGATTGAGCATCCTACAAGGTGTCATTTTCATGTATTACGTCTCGAGTGACAATGCATTTCTATATACTCAATAGCAAAATATGGAAGGGGATCGAGGCAATCTAATGCATAATGCCAAGAGCAGAGTACAAAAAAACCATATAAATAAAATATTTTCATATTTACAACACTGCAAGAAGAAAGAAGAAGACCAGGAAGCAATACGAAAACCTAGAATATTCAGGTAAAGGAAATCATTACAATTCATAGTTTGAAATGCTATTTTGCAGTATGCCATGCATGGCAAGAACTTAGATTGAGCATCCTACAAGGAAATCTTTACATTCCATACTTTGAAAGACTATTTTACAGTATGTCATGCACGGCATTGTGTAAAATAGCCTTACAAAATATGGATTGTAACGATTTCCTTTATCTGAATATTCAGAGTTTTCTTATTGCTTCCTCTTCTTCTTCTACTTGCAGTCTTGTACATATGAATATATTTTATTTACATTGCTTTTTTTTCCTTGCTCTTGGCATTTTGCATTAGATTGCCTACATTCCCTTCCATTTTTTGCTATTGAGTTATAAATATATAACTTGATAATTGCCTTGATTCATACACTAAGAACATATAGTGCAGGCCTCGTTGACAAGTGAGAAGGCCACTTAATTGAGAATTAATAATACATATACCACAGGACATACTTGAGAATGCGAGAAAACCTCTCTGCATTCTTTCTGGTAAAACACCATTATTATACAGAAATGGCTTCACTACAAATGTCACATCTGTTCTGTTTTGAAGAAAACTGCTGCTTTGAAGAACAAAAACTGTTTTGACAAAGCACTTGAAGTACAGGGATTTACAATGCTTAGTGGGTGTCAAGGGAATTAAAAGGCACAGCTTAGAGAATGAACTGACTCGGCAAATAAAGTTCAGATATTTAACTGACAATCTGCTAAATATGTATGGTTATGAAAATCACCCCCCGGAGGATGAACCCTTAACAGAGTTAATAATATTTAATTGTTGCTCATCTTTCAATTAATCTTCTGATTCATCCCATCTTTCAAATTTAGATATATATGTGTAACGGAGCTCCTGTACTCAGCCAGTGTACTTCCACTATTCTCCCTTCCTCGTGAAGCTCAGACTTGCAGAGATTATAGCCCATTTAGCAGTTTCCCAAATATTAGCCAAGATTAATGAAGGGTGAAACAAGTACTGTTTATTTAATAGAGCCACACATATTTAATTAGCCTACAATGTGTATTCACCCTCCAGGGGGGTATTCACATAACAATGCACAGTTCTCTCCCCAGCACCACCAAGTCTGGAGCTGCCAGCTGCCACTGAGCCACAGCCAGCCACGGTGCCAAGAAACAGAGCCCCAAAAGATAATTATATACTGATTAGCCACAACATTTAAACCACTTGCCAAATATCATGTATGTCCCCCAAGCTTTAATCCGTTGAGACATATACTCCACAAGACCTCTAAATGTGCCCTGTGGTATCTGGAGCCAAGACATGACCAACAGATCCTGCAAGCCCTGCAAGTTTTAAGGTGGGACTGAAATGGTTTGGATTTTTTGATCTAGCGCATCCTGCAGATGCTCAATCGTATTTAGATCTGGGAATTTGAAAGCCAAGGCAACACCTTGAACTCTCTGTCATGTTCCTCATACTATTTCTGAACAATTTTTACAATTTGACAGGGTGGATTTTACTGCTGAAAGAGGCCATTGCCATCAGGCAACACCATAAAGGCGTGTACATGGTCTGCAGCAATCTATAGCTAGGTGGGATGTGTCAAAGTAACATCCATTTGAATGCCAGTACCCAAGGTTTCCCAGAAGAACATTGTTCAGAGAAAAAAACAGAAAAATTTATACACACTTCAGCAAAATAAATACCTGTATAAATATTTTAATACTAAAATCATTCAGACATCAAGAGATGAATACAAGGAAACAAAATTTGTTGCTGTACGAGGTCTACCAGATTTTCCTTTGCGCACATCACACACGTGGTGTCACGAGTGGCGGTCCAAAGACCGGGTCCTCTGGATGCCTGATAATGATGATAGGAGTCTCAGCGTTGAAATGAACAATCAGGGACTGGTGAAGGGTAACTACATGCCCCCTAGTGTTGAGCACCAGGGTTTGTGCAGCCACATACTAGAGTCCTGATGAAGCTTAGCAGATGCCAGGAGCTTACATTAAGCAGATATGTATCCAGTACTAGAAACAAGGCAAGACTAGAATAGGCACCAAACGAGATAACAAGACAAGACGAACCCAGAACCGGAGTATGATAGAAAGCAGAACATGTACACAATACATGAGGGAAATATTAACAGGACATGGACAGGGCAGAACATGAACTGGGAATAAAAGACTTTTTTTAGATACATAAATGAGAAAAGAAAAGTAAAACAAGGATTAATTAGATTAAAAACAAAAGAAGGAAGGTATGTAGAAGGTATTTTGTTCTGTATTTACAGATGAAAATGAAGGAAAGGGACCTCAGTTAAGAAAAAGGATAAATGAGTCATTTATTACACATGAGTTTACAGAGGAAGAGGTTTTATTTCAACTCTCAAAAGTAAAGCCAAATAAGTCAATGGGACCTGATGGAATACACCCAAAGCTATTAAAATAGCTTAGTGGTGTACTAGCAAAACCATTAACAGATTTATTTGACCAATCATTGTTAACAGGAGTAGTCCCAGAAGATTGGAAGTTAACGAATGTTGTGCCCATTTACAAGAAAGGTAATAGGGAGGAGTCGGGCAACTATACGCCAGTAAGCCTTACTTCAGTAGTGGGGAAAGTGATGGAAACCATGTTAAAAGATAGGATTGTTGAACATCTAAAAATACCTGGATTTAAAGATTAGAGACAACATGGGTTTACTTCAGGGAGATTATGCCAAACTAATCTTATTGATTTTTTTGATTGGGTAACTAAAATTATAGATCAGGGTGGTGCAGTAGACATTGCTTACCTAGATTTCAGTAAGGCTTTTGACACTGTTGCACATAGAAGGCTTATCAATAAACTGCAATATTTAAGTTTGGATTCCAATATTGTTGAATGGGTAAGGCAGTGGCTGAGTGACAGGCAACAGAGGGTTGTAGTTAATGGAATATATTCGAAGCTTGGACTTGTCACCAGTGGGGTACCTCAGGGATCTGTACTTGGACCCATTCTCTTTAATATTTTTATTAGTGATATTGCAGAAGGTCTTGATGGTAAGGTATGTCTTTTTGCTGATGATACTAAGATATGTAACAGGGTTGATGTTCCAGGAGGGATAAGCCAAATGGCAAATGATTCAGGTAAACTAGAAAAATGGTCAGAATTGTGGCAACTGACATTTAATGTGGATAAGTGCAAGATAATGCATCTTGGATGTAAAAACCCAAGGGCAGAGTGCAGAATATTTGATAGAGTCCTAACCTCAACATATTATTATAATAATTATTATTATTATTATTATATTTATAGAGCGCCGTCAAGTTCCGCAGCGCTTTACAATGGGTGGACGAACAGACATGTAGTTGTAACCAGACAAGTTGGACACACAGGAACAGAGAGGTTGAGGGCCCTGCTCAATGAGCTTACATGCTAGAGGGAGTGGGGTAAAATGACACAAAAGGTAAGGATAGTATTAGACTAATGACAGTTGCAGAAGAGGAATCAGTTAGGAGCTATTAACAGTTTAAATGATACGCTTTTATGAAGAAGTGGGTTTTTAACGATTTTTTGAAGGAGTGGAGACTGGGTGAGCATCTAACGGAGGAGGGAAGTGAGTTCCACAGGAACTGTGCAGCCCTTGAGAAGTCTTGAAGGCGAGCATCAGAGGTGGGAGTACAGACAGACGATAGACGTAAGTCTTCAGCAGATCGTAAGGGCCTAGACAGGACATACTTGTGTATAAGGGAGGATAGATAGGTGGGAGCAGCATTATGTAGAGATTTGAAAGCAAGAACCAGAATTTTAAACTGAGCTCTATATTTTATAGGAAGCCAATGTAGGGACTGACAGAGGGGTGATGCATGGGAGGTGCGGGCGGACAGGAAGATGAGCCTCGCCGCCGCATTCATTATGGACTGTAACGGCGCTAGTTGGGAGCACGTAAGACCACAGAGAAGTGGATTACAGTAGTCAAGACGAGAAACGACAGTGGAATGGACCAACACCTTAGTCGCATCAGGCGTTAACTAGGGGCGGATGCGCGCAATGTTTTTGAGATGGAAATGACAGGATTTGGCGATAGATTGAACATGAGGCTTGAAGGAGAGGTCAAAGAGAACACCTAGGCAGCGAGCCTGCGTGGTGGAGCTGACGGTAGCACCGTTGACTTGGAGGGAGACAGACACAGGAGTAACAACACTTGAGGGAAGAAAGACCAGATTTTCACTTTTGGTCAAGTTTAGTTTGAGGAAGTGGGCAGCCATCCAGTCAGAAACAGCAGAGAGGCAGTCAGAGAGAGACGGGGAGAGATCAGGAGAGGACAGGTAGATTTGCGTGTCATCTGCATAGAAATGATATTGGAAGCCAAAGGAGCTAATGAGTTTACCAAGGTAGGCAGTATAGATGGAGAACAGTAGGGATTTAGGGGTGATTATTTCTGATGACTTAAAGGTAGGCAGACAATGTAATAGAGCAGCAGGAAATGCTAGCAGAATGCTTGGTTGTATAGGGAGAGGTATTAGCAGTAGAAAGAGGGAAGTGCTCATGCCATTGTACAGAACACTGGTGAGACCTCACTTGGAGTATTGTACACAGTACTGGAGACTGTATCTTCAGAAGGATATTGATACCTTAGAGAGGGTTCAGAGAAGGGCTACTAAACTGGTTCATGGATTGCGGGATAAAACTTACCAGAAAAGGTTAAAGGATCTTAACATGTATAGCTTGGAGGAAAGACGAGACAGGGGGGATATGATAGAAACATTTAAATAAATAAAGGGAATCAACATAGTAAAGGAGGAGACTATATTTAAAAGAAGAAAAACTACCACAACAAGAGGACATAGTCTTAAATTAGAGGGACAAAGGTTTAAAAATAATATCAGGAAGTATTACTTTGCTGAGAGGGTAGTGGATGCTGAAGTGGTAGAGGTTAACACAGTAAAGGAGTTTAAGCATGCGTGGCATAGGCATAAGGCTATCCTAACTATAAGATAAGGCCAGGGACTAATGAAAGTATTTAGAAAATGGGGCAGACTAGATGGGCCGAATGGTTCTTATCTGCCGTCACATTCTATGTTTCTATGTTTCTATCTATGTTTCTAAGACAAATAAAAACAATACAAGAGAAACAAGGCAAAACAAGAGGAGAAATAACGAAGTACAATATATGTAATAAACATTGGAGACTTAGACATAAAGTACTCAAATTACGGTGGGTCCTAACTGCCTAGATATGCATGACTAAAAGTACAACAATAAAACACACACAGCACTTACCTTCAAGGAAAGGAGCAGAGGAAATGAGACCACTGCTAGCAAGAACAGACTGAAACAAAAAGGAAAAATGGCAAAGGAACAGGTGTGGCAACAAAAAAAAAAAAAACATTTAAAGGAATCTGTCATGCCAAAAGCATGAGTTGGTGTTTGATTTGTGTTTATATATGTTAAGAGTTGTTGTTTTTTGTAAACCATTGGGATGACATTTATTGTGGTCTTTGATCTTGCACCCAGCCTAGACCATAAAACATCTAGATAGCCATCACCAGAGCTGGACACAAGGAATTTCATAGAGTGGGCAATAGACTGCCAGACCAGCCCCCTCTGATCCCCCCCAGGGGTCTGCCCACTGAGAAACAACTAGTTTAGATATATGAGGGTGTTGGACTATCCAGGGAAGTCAGTTATTCATTTTTCTTTTGTCAGTAACTTCTAGGAGACCTATACCATCTAAGACTCCCACAAGAATTCTATATGGGGTAAATATATGTGAGGAATTTCTTGTGTTTTCTCCTATTTTATTTTATGTACTGTTTTGCAATTTGTTATCTGTATGTCATTTATTTCTGTATTTTGTACTCAGCACTGTGAATCCTTTTTGTCAGATTAAATGTTTACTTAATCAGCTTGTGTCTCTGTTCTCTATGAGCTTCACTCTCCAGAGGAAAGCTCAGGTAAACACGTTACCAAAAAGGGGTTAACTATATATGTTTTATCAGTAAAAGTAGAACTGTGATACTATAATTCTCCTGTGTGTGGGGTAACCTAAGACGCCCGGGTTTAAAAGTCTTGGTGGTGGCAGTAGAGTAAAGTGTACTAAGGGGTTTAGTGTAGAAGGGATTGCAGGGGTTAATTGAGTGGTTGCTGGGACTAGCAACAGGTAACCAGGGGTCTGGTGTCATTAACCATGTCACTTCCACACTCTCCCCACTGTCTCGGCTGGGCCTATAGCCCACGCTCGTGACAGAATCCAGGAGACTGGGAATTCCAGTAATGGAATAAAGGAATGAACCCAGAAAACCCAGCATAAAGAAGATCAGACATAGAATAGAAAACCAGAAGAAAAAAAAGAAAAACAAGAATTGTAAAAAGAGTACTGGATAACAGAAGCCAAGGCCAGAAATATGCATAGAATGGAACAGGACGTGACACGTGGGTTTCAAACTTATCTCAAATTTGTGAAATTGATAGGCGTGTCAGGGGATTTGTTGCAAACTAACGCCTCCATTATCATTGATTTTCAACAACGTTCTTAAATTTGAAATACTAATTTAAAATGGTATTACATTCCATAAACAACATCCCACGTTCTAAATAAATGTTACACTATTTTAAAAAATAACTTGTTACTGCATGGGTCAAAGAGTCAAGAAGGCAATTGGCTTTACAGTATATTTGCAGACTTTACACGCATTTATCAAATTAATCAGAAATCAAAGAAAATGTAAATTTGTAATCTTTCCCTTTTTGGCATAATGATAATATTGTAAGATGTAAATCTAAAATGCCTCACTTAAAGGACAAGTGTCAAAATGTCTTCATTTGGGTTGACAATTTTCTGATGCATGATAGAGAATTATAAGTAAAGGCCTATTGTCCAAATGTCATTTTGTTGTAGAGTGACATTAAAAAAAAATATTAAAACACCAGGATAAGCTTATCTTTTAACAATATTACTATGAATGAATATGGTGAAATCCACCCAAAGTTTGCACAGGGATTAGTGTAACTTGGATCAGTGCTTATATTTATTTACATTTGTTATTTGAACTTGTATACATGATATAATTTGCACACTCAGAGCTGATTTCTTTAAAAATCATTTAAAATGTGGATTAATCATCAGGAAAAGTGTTGCTGCTAATTTTTCCCAGTTTAACCAGCATTGATTCTTATTAATCACTGTCATTCTCTCACAATCCAAACGATTCTCTTTACAGGACATTTCCAAAGCCTCAGTAACAACTTATTTTATGTTGGCTACATTCAACCCCTTAAGGACCAAACTTCTGGAATACACACATGTCACACATGTCATGTGTCCTTAAGGGGTTAATCTTATTCATGTAATATATAATGAGGTTTATATGATGAATTAACAAATCTTCCTGGATTTACAAGTAGTACTCTGTTTGGATACTTTGTACACACATTGTATAAAATAAATAAACATCAATAGGTGATAGTATCTCCATTTGTAATCATTCTTGATAGATGTACCAATATGTATAATTACATGATTTTGCTATTTCATGATGAAAGGTCGTGATTTTATGAAAAACACAGAGACAAGTATTGCTTTACACTTCCTTCACAGTCCACCAATACCAGAAAAGAATAAACAAATTAGAAAAAAACAGATCATACCCCAGCCACTCCTTATCCAAGCAACTGTATAACACAGCGGTTCCCAAACTTTTTAGGTTCCAGGTGCCCTTAATATTTCAATATTTTTCCAAAGCACCCCAAGTCAAAAACACTTCTAGGTTGCATGAATGTACAACGCTGTGGCATATACAGGGCCCCTTTTCAGCAGAAATATTTCCCTGTGAAGGGCGAATGCAGAACCTAATTTCAGGAGGGGCACTGGTAGAATATTTAAAGAAACAATCCAGGCACAATAACCACTACAGGACTATATAATGATTATGGTGCCAGGAGTGCTGTGATGCCCTCCCAGGATTCATAGTCAAACTGTTTAAGAACAGTTTGACAACTTACCTGGGGTCTGCCGGGATTGTGGCTATAGTAGGGGATAGGTGTGTGTGTATGTGAGGGGTGCAATGTATGTGTGTGTGTGAGAGTTGCAATGTGTGTTGGGTTAAGTGTGTGAGGAGTGCATTGTATGTGTGTGTTTGAAGGGTTCAGTGTGTGTATGAGGGGTACAATGTGTGCGTAAGAGGTACAGTGGGTGTGTATGGGGGGGCAGTGTGTGTGTGTGTGTGAGAGGGGTACAGTATGTGTGAGGGGTACACAGTGTGTGTGTATGGGGGCAGTGTGTGTGTGAGTTCACTTGTATTCCACCAAGCAGATAACACTATAAGGAATAAATAAATACACAGCCTGATTGCTACTGACATACATAGATAACAAACAATAAAATATATTTGTCTCCAAAAAAAGAACAAAGAATTGTTTAGTTCGTCAAGCTTTAAAATTTTTCAGAAGGGTTGGCAAACACCAGAGAGTGGTGTCTTTCGAGATTCTGCAAAACCTGCTTGAAGTGCTGCCCGGTCTCTGTTTCTCCAACCCTGAAGTTCATTTATTTATGCTTGTGTTTGTGTTGGCATTTTTGGGGGCTTTTCGGGTAAGTGATTTGGTGAGTGGTAGTCGATCTGGTGGGGGGCATGTTCAATTGGAGGATGTTAAGTTAAAGCATGATTGGGTTGTCATCTGTCTGAGGCGGTCAAAAGCTGATGTTTTTTGGTAAAGGGTGCCTGGTTACTCTTTACTAGTTACAGGGATCCAATGTCTGGTTTTCTGTGCTCCTGCCTATTTAAAAGTTGGTCCCAGGATTCAGGGTACTTTTTTGATGCATGATCATGGGTCATCTTTATCGAAATATCAGTTCTTCTGGGTTTTTCGCTTGGGTATAGGCCGTTTGGGTTGAGATCCATTACAGTTTGGCACACATTCTTTTAGGATTGGGGTTGCAACGAAAGCAGCATGGTTGGGCCTAGGGGATGAATTAGTAAAAAAAAGGATTGGACATGGGGAGTCTGTCAGGTTCCGGTCATACGTGAGACTAGACCATTTGGTATAAAATAATAAAATAAAAAAACGTGTGGTTTATTTGTTGTTGGTAATATGTTTCCTTTCTTTCGTAGGTTGGGTAGCCTGGTTTGTGGGCCACTCATTAGTTCATTGGGTGCACAAGAGAGCCGCACTTAGACATCAAGGAGGACAGCTGGGCTTTCCACGGCGCTTGGCCCACTTATATTGGTTTGACTATTGGGGTTTCGGATGGAGAGAAGTTTGTTTGGAGATTTTTAGGTGATTTGGTTCAAGGCAGTCACCGGATTTTCTGTTGATACATGCTAGGAGTAATGACTTTGGTCGGGTGCCCCAAAGGGAATTAGTGCAATGTATGAAGCGGGACATGGATAAGTTGAGGTCTCTGGTTCCAGGCGTAGTGTTAATTTGGTCGAAGATATTTCCCTGGTTCCATTGGCGTCATGCCAGGTATCCTGTGGCAGTGGCTAGGAGCAGGTGAAAAGTTAACAAGATGTTGTCCATTTTCATTAGATGCACTGGGGGTATGGTTGTGAGACATGTTGACTTGGGAGCCATGCTTCCCGGTTATTTTCGGCATGATGGGGTGCACCTCTCCAATGTAGGTAATGACTTCCTTAATATTTCAGAAGGTTTGCAGCAGGCATTGTTTATGCGGGGGTAGGACACTCAGAAAGCTTGAGGAGTCAAGTGCTAAGCTGTGGTATAAGGTTGGATAAGAAATTGGGTGGTAGGTAAAATTGGTTGCTAAGATGTTTTGAAGTTTGGTAACAATATTCACATGGTTGAATTTGTTAATTGGTAGGTTGGAGTCCGTAGGTGGCTTTCAACCTGGGTGTGTAGGGGTATCTCGGTATACCCCTACAATGTTAAATCACTTGGAGTATGATGCCTGTTGTGTCTTGTGTTATGTTATTTGTATTTTATTATATGGATTATTGTTATTTTATGTTATGGGTCATTGCCAGTGGGTATAGTACTGTTAAAAGTTGAGGTGAATTATGTGTCTATGTTAAAATTGGGTATGTTTGGCAATGACCTATTTTGTTATTTATATATTTAATTATATATATATATTTTATTAAAGCCGTGATATTTTATCCACTTTAAATCTGGTGTCTGTGTCTTTTGGGGGGTTTAAGGTTATTGTTTTATGACATATGCAAAAAAGACAACTATGCGCATGTCATGTGATTATGAGTATGTGCATGAAAATATACATGTGTTTAGTAGATTGCTTCCCAATTTGATATACTCAAATATGGAAATCCCACATAAGGGAATTCAGTTCATGAAATTATCTATTACATAGATGAAAAATCGAAATTAAGAAAAAGACCTTTTCTTAATGTTGGATCTCTAGTCGTTTAGTAGATAACTGCCTTATTTGCTATCCAAACTTAAGCCATAGCTGACTTTGAGAATGATTCCAAGTTACGGCAACCATATTTTATGAATGCTTTTTTTTTTTTTTAAATGCATAATGCCATAAAAGCTCAATTAACCATAAAAATACATTTTACTATTCTAAAATCCAGCCCCTGGAGCTTTGATTTCCACACCCCTTCCTGATGGCATTGCAGCCACACAAGGCTTTCAGCCTTACAGCCTTCATAGAGAAGCCTTTGATTTGACCATGAGCCAGTGTAGGAAAGGGAGTGTGGAGCCAGAGAGGGAGGGAGGGAACAAAGTATGTGGCACGTGCAAACTCCTGCCACCAAGACCACTTCTAAAAGTAGAAGTGGTTATGGTGGGTGGATTAACCTTTAAATGTGAAATTCACATTGAATTCTCACTTTAGTAAATAACCATGGCTACGCTCTCAGTACAGACAGTTCAGTGCAATTTTCTTCTGAAACAAGAGAATGGAAAAGCAGTATCTGCAATAAAATACTACAAATCTTTTATATTAAAAGTAAATAAAACAGTGATGGGATGTTATTTGAAATTATTGGATTTGCATAATATTTCAATACAGTATCTGTCTCGGGGTCAAAACAGAAACTTATGAGCAAGGAAACAATAACTGAACAAACAGTCAAATCCACAATTATATGCAGAGTTTAAACTGGATATAAAAGGTAGGATTGCTTTTAGAATTTTGTAATTAAAAAAAAAACTGAACATCCTTCAACAACGCGACACTGGGCTGATAAAACCAGTTGACAAATATGATAAGTACTGTTAAAGGGCAGACGCCTGTTGGCTATTGGGTCACCAAGTGACTATGTGAATGAAATCATAGACACCTAAGACAAACACAAGAGATGTCTCTCAAGGAATTAGATTGAGATATTCTAGTTTAAAAAGAGAGGCATTAAGATGCACACTGCTGGAAGCAAACAAGTGTATAGGATTATTGGTCAATTAATTTAGATGCAGACAGTGACATGATACAATATAGTTAGAAGAATGGAATAAACTAAAACATATATTACCTTCCATATATCTGCTTTCTATGCTACATTTGTGTGATATTAAGGAGAAAAGATGTAGCAATGAATGACAAAAGTAAGCTGCAGGATACCTTTATAGAGCAAGCAGGTTTAAGAGGTTGTTTATGCACATGGATATACACTGATCAGCCACAACATTAAAACCACATGCCTAATGTATTGCAAGTCCCCTCATGCTGCCAAAACAGCTCTAATGCATTGAGGCATGGACTCCACAAGACCTCTGAACATGTCCACATGTGCTGTTGTATCTGGCACCAAGACATGAATCAGTTATTTTTCTCCAGCACATCCCACAGATTCTCAATTAGATTGAAATATGGGGAATTTGAAGGCCAAGGTAACTCATTGAACTCTTTGTCATGTTCCTTAAACCATTCCGAAACAATTTTTGCAGTGTGACGGTGCATTTTCCTGTTGAAAAATCCTACTTCCATCAGGGAGCACCATTGCAATGCATGGGTGTACATGGTTTGACAACCTTCTTCCATAATCCAGTTTTCTCAGTCACATGCCCATTTAAACACAAAAAGAATTCTGCGCTAGTAATCACAAAATTAGTCAAGGTAGGCAGCAACCCAAATGAAGGAAAACCCCTCGGGTCCTTCGGTGGATAGATACAAAAAGATATGTAAGGGCTGCGCCAAATAAGGGTAGATAGTCCAGTAAAGTATTGCTAGGGTGCCAATAGATGGTCTAGGATACTTGATAGAGTTCCTCCGTGGA
The DNA here is from genome assembly GCA_933207985.1 of Pelobates cultripes. Classification (NCBI taxonomy): domain Eukaryota; kingdom Metazoa; phylum Chordata; class Amphibia; order Anura; family Pelobatidae; genus Pelobates; species Pelobates cultripes. The sequence continues at coordinate 258,527,021 of OW240912.1, forward strand.
TGCATCTGGTGTAGACCGTTCCGTATATGTAAATACAAGAGAGGTAGAGGCGACTAATGGTATAGTATGAAAGTTCAGGGTGTGATAGGTAACAAAAAGTAAAGAACTCACATTCAAGAGAGCTATGGCCAGCTCTGGTGTGGATTGCGTACAGCAGTATAATCCCCGCTTATGGGATATGTAGGGAGGGGTCTCCGTCAACACCGTCTGGTAGTCCAGAACTCGGAAAAGAAAGACAGAAAGCAACAATAGTGCTCTCAATTTTGATGTGGTTCAATGTGCAGATAAGAAGAGGTAAAAAACTCACATTTGAGGGAGCTATGGCCAGCTCTGGTGTGGATAGCGTACAGCGGTATAATCCCCGCTTATAGGATATGTAGCGGCGATACGTCCGTCAGCACCGTCTGGTGATCCAAGGCTCCAATATAGAAGAATAAAAAGCAGCAATAGTGCTCTCAATTGTGATAGGTTAAGAGAGTAGTAGAGAAAATAAAATAATACTCACAAAGATAGAGCAGAGGTACTGCTCTATGGATAGGCGCCGGTGGTATGATCCCCACCTAGGATTTCTTGGAGTACTGGAACTTTAAAATTGCCAGTGGAAGTAAAAGTAACCAGGAAAGGTTTTAAAAAAAATTGTTTAAAGTGCATATAGAGTGCAATAAAAAGAGGATTGGTACAATAAAGTAGCCCAAAAACTTTTATTGATCTAAAATACACAGTAAAATACAGAATTAATAACCATAAACGCGTTTCACCATAAGTGGCTTCTTCAGAATGGGATAAAAGTAGTAACCTGGCAGGGGTTGTTTAAATAGGGCTATGTTAATTTGAAAATTGCACCAAAAGTGTAATTGGCCAATCAGAGACAATTTTTTAAATCACTTTTCAAAATTAGGATTCAAGAGTATAGGAGTGATGTTATAAAGGTGATGAGTCCATTTAAATTATTTAAATGTGAAAAAGAGGGTGAGAAAGTTGTTTTTTAAAGAGAAAGAAAAAAAGTTGATTAAAGTTCAGAGATACAGAGATATATGTAAATGGATTATGCATGAAAAGGGGGTAATATAATCCCAAACATAATGATTTAAATAGGGGTTATATTATACCCCAGAGTAATAATATATTACAGATGTTAAATGAAAATAATAGATAAAATAAAAATAAAAATAAAATTAAATAAAATTAAATAAAAGATAAAGAATACAAGATACATAAATGGAAAGGCATAGATAAAAAATTAAAACTTAACAGATTATTATTGTTATGAGGGTTGGTTAGGTCCAGACATAAAGAATAAAAGCATGTAGATAAGGGTTGTATATAGGAATTTAAATAAAATTAAACAGGTCAAAATCAACATTTAAACCAGATGGGGTAAGAGTTTTGAGATTAAAAACCCATTCCATCTCAGCTTTACCTAATATGTTCTTAATGTTACCACCTCTCCATGGTATTATACATTTTTTTATGCCGATGCATTTGAGGTGTCAAAAAAAAAAAAAATTTAAATGGACTCATCACCTTTATAACATCACTCCCATACTCTTGAATCCTAATTTTGAAAAGTGATTTTAAAAATTGTCTCTGATTGGCCAATTACACTTTTGGCGCAATTTTCAAATTAACATAGCCCTATTTAAACAACCCCTGCCAGGTTACTACTTTTATCCCATTCTGAAGAAGCCACTTATGGTGAAACGCGTTTATGGTTATTAATTCTGTATTTTACTGTGTATTTTAGATCAATAAAAGTTTTTGGGCTACTTTATTGTACCAATCCTCTTTTTATTGCACTCTTTATGCACTTTAAACAACTTTTTTTTACCTATTCCTGGCATTTTAACCTTTCCTGGTTACTTTTACTTCCACTGGCAATTTTAAAGTTCCAGTACTCCAAGAAATCCTAGGTGGGGATCATACCACCGGCGCCTATCCATAGAGCAGTACCTCTGCTCTATCTTTGTGAGTATTATTTTATTTTCTCTACTACTCTCTTAACCTATCACAATTGAGAGCACTATTGCTGCTTTTTATTCTTCTATATTGGAGCCTTGGATCACCAGACGGTGCTGACGGACGTATCGCCGCTACATATCCTATAAGCGGGGATTATACCGCTGTACGCTATCCACACCAGAGCTGGCCATAGCTCCCTCAAATGTGAGTTTTTTACCTCTTCTTATCTGCACATTGAACCACATCAAAATTGAGAGCACTATTGTTGCTTTCTGTCTTTCTTTTCCGAGTTCTGGACTACCAGACGGTGTTGACGGAGACCCCCTCCCTACATATCCCATAAGCGGGGATTATACCGCGGTATGCAATCCACACCAGAGCTGGCCATAGCTCTCTTGAATGTGAGTTCTTTACTTTTTGTTACCTATCACACCCTGAACTTTCACTATACCATTAGTCGCCTCAACCTCTCTTGTATTTACATATACGGAACGGTCTACACCAGACGCGTCCACAGAGGAACTCTATCAAGTATCCTAGACCATCTATTGGCACCCTAGCAATACTTTACTGGACTATCTACCCTTATTTGGCGCAGCCCTTCCATATCTTTTTGTACATGCCCATTTAAGTTGCTTTTAGCTGTTGCTATCATAGGCAGCCCCATATGCAGCAAACTGCAATGCACTGTGTGCTCTGACACCTCTCTATCATGGCCAGCATTAAGGTTTTTTTTAGCAATTTGAGCTACAGCAGCTCTTCTGTGTGATCAGGCCAGATGGGCAAGCCTTCACTCTGCACGTGCCTCAATGAGCCTTGGGCGCCCATGACCTTAATGCTGGTTAACCAGTTGTCCTTTATATTACCACTTTTGGTAGGTTCTAATCACTGCATACCGGGCACACACCACAAGACTTGCAGTTCGGAAATGCTCTGACGACCCAATCGTCCAGCCAACACTAATTGTCCCTTGTTAAAGTCAATCCAATCTTTTTGCTTTCCCATTTTTCCTGCTGCAAACACATAAAGTACTGATTGTTCCCTTGTTGCCTTATATATCCCACTCCTTGACAGGTACCATTGTAATGATATAATCAATGTTATTGACTTTATCTGTCAGTGGTTTTAATGTTGTGGCTGATCAGTGTATATGGCATGAAAACCTGAATAGTAAAGATGATTGTCTGACTCTAAATTGGACTACTGCCATCTCATTGCTAGAAGAAATTAAAACATCTGATTTATTTATCTATCTATTGTGCATTTCGTGTGAATTATCGATCATATTTTTTTTTCCTTTGCTCTTTTGCATGCTAAATATTGTAATTTTATTGTTTGTAAAATTCATTTTTATAACACTTTTCATTGTAAATGGAAACTGTTTTATTGATCAAAGCAGCTCATTATGTTTATGAAATATATGGAGAAATTAAAAGATCAATGTTTCTTCTTGAGTCATTGTACAATATCTATTGCTTGGCTGGGACTGCATGCTATCGATTTGAAGCTTCTTATAAAGTCATCTTAAAATAAAAGTGTTTTCACAGATTTTTCTTTTTAATTAAAAATATGAAAGGATTTCTTTTCTTAGGAATGTTCCTTTGTTCAATCCGCAATATCATACAGTTGGAGTTAAAAGAAGCATTTACATTTAGGTGATTAAAAAAACACGCTCTGTGAGCATCAGATGCTAGCAGTCTTCTTGCCTTTCTACACTCTAAATACATTAGAAGTGCATTATGAGCTACAGACCACTAACAGGCAATGTTAGAGTGACAATAAAAGCATATAGTTAAATAACAGAAATTGTGTGCAATTAAAGATGTATTTACTAAAGTGAGAAATCAAAGTGATTTTTAAATATAAGACCAGACGTTTACCAGCTTGGTTATTGCAAGCTTAAATTTGAAATTCCCTGTCTTTTAACCCACACACATATAAATAACTGTAAACACTATATATGGAACAATGCAAGTTCTGCAAAAAATACTAGATACAAAAGGTGTCTGAAATAAAAGTGTTAAGTACTTTTATGCATGAGTTTATTACCTGAACACCAAATTATTAATTATTAAATCAAATGTATTCCTGACACTATAGTGTTTTAAAACACATTTTAGCCCCCCAGGGCTCCCTTAAATAACTATTTTAGTCCCCTTTATTTTAGCACTGCACGGATCATCAGGAAAGCATTGGTTTGTCTAGGATCGTCAATCGTCAACACCCCATCGGCCAATCAGCATCTCCTTAATGCATCAATGCATCTCTATAAGGAAAGTATACCATCTCCATGCAGAGTGTAGAGACACTGAACATCAGTGCTGCACATTCTACAACACTGACCTAGGAAGCACCTTTAATGGCCATCTGAGTGACTGCCACTGGAGTTGTCACTAGGAAGCAATGTAAACACTGTCTTTTCTCTGAAACACCCCATCACCGCGAGGATGTGTTTAGACACGTGGGATGTGTTTCTTCCCTCCCTTGTAGTCTCTGAGGTCATCACTGTGTGCCGGGTCACATGACCGGGTCTGGCACACATATAAGGATGCTGCTCTGGAGCGTGGAGCGTCAGAAACACTGTCAGTCTGGAGCATGGTGGCAGAGACATCCACAAGCCACAGACTGGGACCAGATGGCGCCGCTCGCGGTGACGGGGTAAACAAACCTTAAAGTGAATCTGTCACAGATTATTTGGATAACAAATACACCTTCTGCCAGTTATACCCAGGGCTGGTTTCCTCAATAAACTCCACTTTATATACACATAAAGTTACATGATTAGTCTGGCGTATGATTGAATGGTGAATGTGACTAGGTAAGTGCTTGGATGATAAGTGAGACAGGGCTGTGTGTGTGTGTGTGTGTGTGTGTGTGTGTGTAAGCTGCCTCTGGTGTTTTATGCTTGTGGGAATGTTGTTTTATGGTTTGTCTGCTGCTTATGTTGTATTTGGTGCTGTAGTGGGAAGATAGAGACTTTAGTGGGGAGGACAGTGGCTATAGTGGGTTTATATAAGCTAAAATTAGGGTATGGGACTATTGGAGGGTGGATAGTGCTATAGTGTGGGATAGGGGCTGTAGTAAGAGATAGTTGTAGTTGGGAATATGGGCTTTAATGTGAGAATATGGGTTGTAGTGGAAAGGAGAGTTGCTGCAGTAGGGTGCAGGTACTGTAGTGGAGAAATAGGGGCTGTAGTGAGGGTATAGGGGCTGTAGTGGGGGTATATAGACTATAGTGGCAGAAAAAAGGTTGCAGTAATGGAATAGTGGATGCAGTGGGGGTATAGGGGCTGTAGTGTTATGCAGTGGCTATAGTGATGTATAGGGGCTATGGTATTGATAGTGGTAAATTTTGTGGGAGATAATGGGGGTAGAGGCTATAGTGGGGGAATAGGGGTTGTAGTTGGGGAATATGGATTGTAGTCAGAAGGATAGTGAGAGAACAGTGGCTGCAGTGGATGAAAGGGGAGCAGAGGCTATAGTATGAGATAGGTGCTATAGTAGAGGGTAGTTTGTATAGTGGTATATGTAGTAGGGGGCTTTGGCTCTGGAGGGAATAGAGGCTATTGTATGGGATTGGGGTTGTAGTGGGGAGATGGGGCTATAGTAGGGGCTATAAGAAAAATAAAATATTTTTATTGAAAATAACAAAACTAAACTAATGCTTATTCCCACATCCTCGAGGCTTACTTTGAACCAGGGAAGGGGGGACACCTATTCCCTGGTAGTCTGGTGGGAGATGCCAGCACCAGGGAATGTATAAGAGAGTAGCCATGGTAACCTACAGCAGTGCTCTAATACCTGCAATACAGTGCACGCGAGGGAGACCTATTACAGTCTCTCTACTTGAGCCCTGGCCCTGCAAGCTCCTACAACTGAAGAGTCTTTGATCTCCCCACTAGCCGTGCCGCCCCTCTCCTTTCTGCTGCCCTGAGGATATAGGTCTCGATGACCTTATAGAAAATCTTGCTCTGGGTATACCTCTTGTTTATACATTGGAGTAGGAAAAAATTAATTAATACATAACTTTTCATCTAAATATTTGGTAGCGATTTGGCAAGGCTGCATCTGTTAGAGCATCACTCAAAACATCATCATCTGATTTCTGTTTTTCATATAAAGTCAGCTGATGCAATGAATGAGAAAATATCGTCCAATACCTCCACACTCTTGTTTCCCATTTTCAAAAATAAAAGGTGAGATTTTGATCAGGGAATTCACAGAAACTCCTGCTATTCAATAATTTTTCATTAAAGACATTACATGTTCAAAATGTATAGATTTCACTATTGTGCTAGCTTAATCAATGTCTCAGAACTTTTGTAACAATATCCTCTTTTACCAACAAAATCCTGGGATCTCCTGGTATTTAGATAGCTTAGTAAAGTGAAAATACTCACCATAAGATCCAATGTGAAAGAGCATGAACATATGCCAAAGATCCCTTTTTCCACTGGAAACAAATGAGAACAGCTTGAGCAAGTGAATGGCAGTCATTAAAGTTTTTTTCTGTTGTCAATAAATGACTAATTCCAAAGAGATTGCAATGAACAAAACATAATTATATAATGGAATTGAACACTTTGTAAAAGTGATAACAGTTATTGATATTACATTTCATGTTGGAGGATAGGAGATTTATCTACAAAAGTAAAAGTAATGGCTGGCACAGGTTACCCTGCATAATAGATATGAATGAATGTCAAATAATGTTAGAACGTATAGATCTTGGATTTCCTCTTTAAGTTACATATTGCATAACATGATTCATGAGTTTATGAAAGAGGATCTACTAAGTCTCCTTTTTTGGGCAAAGACATCATGTGAGGAAAAAAATATTGTGTGAATTCAAGAAGGGATTTTTTCCGAGTTTGTTGCAAAATTGGAAAGCACTTCAAACGGGGTTTTTGTCTTCTTTTGGATCATCAGCAAAAACAGATGGGAGAAAGGCTGTACTTGATGGATGCCTGTCTATTTTCAGCTATGTAACTGTGAAAAAGCTTGGAATTTGATTCATCTGTTTCCAAAAACCTAATAATGTGCTTGTCATGTTTCATAAAAGTGTGAGTCTTAATCCGTCTTAAGTGCTATTTCCCCAGAATTTAGCTTTAATACAAATTTTGCAGTAATTGAATTATTATTTTCCGCGAAAAGCTTTGATTTTAATAAAAAAATATTTATTTTTAATATAGAGTCAACATATTGTGCAGAAATCAGTTATATTCTTTACTTACATAAGTAATGTAACAAAACTTTTAAGACAGAATAAAAAAAGATACTGTTAGATTGTTTGTGAGCTAACAATCCAAACCGGAATGGCACAAAAGTTTGCATAAGGACCATGTTTACTATGTGGTAGTTAGATTGTTAATGACATGAAATTTAGATTGTGTTAGTGAAATGATTTGTATTTATATGTAGAGATTAGTTATGAGGTAGAGTTAAAAATGGTGGAGTGAGAGAATTGGTGTTGACCATATAGTTAGCTCATAATACCTCAGGATGGATCAGGAAAAGTTATGTTTGACAGAGAAAGAATATGGTAAGAGAGAAAAGGAGCTTCAAGTCATCAGAAAAAACAAGGGAGGCTGAGTTTGAGAGTATTTTATAACAAGAAAAGCCATTTTAGAGGAAACAGGTTTACATAGGGAATAATAAATGAGTTTATGACACTTTTTGTTATTATGTTTTTATCAATGATATGGGAAGCCACAAAAGAGGCTTTACAAAAAGATGAAGAGGAGTGACGACTGAGAAAGATTAGCATTTTATGTACAAGAATGACGATAAGAATGAGGTTGTAGTAGTTAATATGAAAGATCACTATGGAAGCATTATGTCTTTGTCAGTGCTGTGAATAAGTAATACATTTACAAGGCTTCTATGAAGGACTGAATATAAAAGATTTACAACGCTTGTGTAAAGGACATCATATAAAAAAAGATGGAGGAAAAGTAAAATTTATACAAAGGCATTGATCTTGCTTTGTTGGGAATGATATCATGTAATAAATCCTTATTTATAGGTCTCACATTATCGGTCCTGCCTCTTCGCCATCAACTTAAAAAAAAACACACGGTTTGCATGTACATGGTGTACAAGAGATAACAGATCACTGAATATACAGAATAAAGTATACAGTAGAAACTGGTCCATAGCTTGTCTGATTAGTATAATTACCATCCGGTAGACATGTATTAACTGTAAACCACAATCAAGGTTTATCATGTCCAGTTGCCGCTCAGTAGGGAGAGCATGCTGTTGTCAGAACAATAATCAGCTTTCTAGGGGAAAGAGAAGTTAAAATAACTTCCCTTTACTTTCACATTTAACTTTTACTGACTCTGCACTCAGGAATTTGAAGCACCAACAATTCATTGCATAAGAGGAGCTACTTCAAGATGAATATATAAGTAGAGGAAAGGGTCCACTGAGGCACACAGGTCAATCATGTCTTGAATCTGTTGGCACTGATAAAGTAACAATGTGTAGTGAACCCAGAATATTTGTAGTGGACCCATTCCTCTACCTAGATGTGTATCTTAAGTGAGAAGAAGTGGCCATTGGGATAGTTGGCATGTAGGATGAATTGTGTGATGATTGATGCTCTAGTGTGGCCATACAAAGAGATGTAAGGTGCAAGGACTGATTCATAGAAATATGGGGTGCCAAAGAGTGAAATGGGTGATGAATGGAGAGTGAAAGAACACTTAACTAATCAAAAACCCAAAGCTGGTCAAGAAGAATATTAGCACAAAAGAAAAGTTACTGAATCAGCTATACACAATGATATTATGTGAATGAGGAAAAATAAGAAGATTATGTTTCTTATGTTACTTTTTGTAAATAAATGTACTCAATAAATGGAAATGTCCTCTCAAATCATCAGAAAGAGAAATATATTTCATCTCATTTAGCAATGCTAATTACACATGAACACATCAAAATATTTAACTATTTAGAAGCACTATGCATAGTAATTTAACATCTATGTGGTTTATTAACTAATCAAACTCCCAAATATTGTCATTATTCCACCATACCCTGTATAGAAATTCAGATGTTCATTGCAAATATACTCATGTATATGTGAATTTTTTAAACAAAGCATTTAAACAATGTAACAGTCCAAACTCTGCCATATCAAACTGATACGTTCAACATTTGAAACCAAAACAATGTGGGTATACAGCTTTAACCCCTTAAGGACACATGACTTATTCAGGACTTATTCCAGAAGTTTGGGACATTATAGTCACCACAACAACTTTAGCTTAATGAAGCAGTTTTTGTGTATAGATCGTGCCTCTGAATTTTCACTGCTGAATTCACTGCTATTTAGGAGTTAAATCATTTTTGTTTCTCTTTATGCAGCCCTAACCACACCTTCCCTGGCTGTGACTGACACAGCCTGCATGGGAAAGGCAATGACAGAAAGGTGTGACTAGGGCTGTATAAACAAAGTGATTAACTCCTAAATGGAAGAGAACTGAGCAGAGAGACTGTCAGGGCATGATCTACACAAAAAAACTTCTTCCAGGGCCGGCATGTCCTATAGGCGACTTCGGCTGTTGCCTAGGGGCGCAAGATTTGAGTGACCCGGCAGGAGGGAATCGCAGTGCGCTCCCTCCTACCAGTCACTCAGTGTAGCGTGGCTGGGCAGCGTGGGTTACAAAGATAGGTGTAAGGTATAACGGGGGGGGGGCAGGGGAGGAGGGGAAAGGATAATTGCAGTGTTTACCCAAACTTAGAGTAAACATAGGAGAGTGGAGTATTACCCTCAGGAAATGTCAATATGTTTGGACAAAACAGCTGTGGGATATAGTAGATAGAAGAACAGATTTATAGAACATGACAAGTGGCTTATTCAATGTAAACAATATTTGGAAGCTGGCTGCACACTGTACAATATTTCTCTCAGAAAAAAACAGATAATTCCAGGTAAACCATACTGCAGATGAGGAGCTTAACCTGCAAATATACAGATTTGGTCAAATTCAGTGAAATATGCCTTTAAATATATAAGAAAAAACAGTGAGCTGAAAATAAAAACATAACGTTATCCACATTCGATGTTCTTATACTGCCACAAACCCCCACTACTGCCCCTAACCCAATACTGCCACAAACCCTAACTACTGCCCCTAACCCAATACTGCCACAACCTCCCCCCCCCATTACAGGTTCTAACCCCACACTATTGCCACTAGCCCCCAAATACAGCCCCTGTCCCCCCAAAAACAGCTCTTCCCCACTGCAAGTCCTAACCCCCCACTTAAGCCCCTGAACCCCCCCAATACTGCCACTAACCCCCAATACAGCCCCCATCCCACCCACTTCATGTCCTTACCCCCCCACTACAGACCCTGTCCACCCTATTCAGACACTGTATCCCCTAATACAGCCTCCACCCCCCCACTACAGGTCCTAACCACCACAATACTGACCCTAACCTACCACTTATGCCCCTGTCTCCCCACTACAGCCCCTATCCCTGACTGCTGCCTTTAAACCCACACTACAGTGCCTTACTCCCCCAGCTATATTGGGCAGAGGGGGAGCTAACTTGAATCTCCCTTCCCATCTTGTACAAAATATAAATTTTACTACTTCCCACATACATTTTCCACACCACATATATCCTTGCACCGGCCCTTACTACTTCAATAGACTAAAGTTGTATTAGTGACTATAGTGTCCCTTTAAATAACCTAGATATAAATGCACAATAGTGTAATACTGTTATTGCAAAAAACATCCCAGGCAAGCTTGCTTACACTCACAAGTTAGTAGTAATATACAGAGTTTAAAGGTGCCTCTCCTGATTTTTAGGAAGCTGGGAAGGCACCACCAGGCAGTCGATCTCCAGAGGTCTCTCTTCTCCCTTCCTTTTCACAAACTCCAGCGGTGATTCGTTCAAGATTTGCACAACAATCTTTGCAATGGGAGCTAGTTTTTATACTTAAAAACTTGTTACATATTAACAAATCGTATTTAAAATTTGAAGTTAAAACTTTTGCAAGAAAAACTTTTAACTCCCTGTGCTGATTAGAGCAAGCTTATTGAATACATAATATATGCAATCGATGAAAGTATAGCACTTATTGACCAAGCTGCTAGCTGTGTTATCAGTCTGTTTAGCCAATACATAAGTACAAAATAGTTTATTGGAACATGTAAAAGTGGGACAGAGCAATAAACCACATTCTTGATAACCGTAAGGTCAGAGTTGCCATGGAAAACAAGGTCAAAAATCTCTGACCTAGTTCCTTTACATGGTTCTGCACTTCATGCAATTTTATGGTCGACAGGTCGATGATGCGCGTTAATTATTTTGACATAACAATGTAGTTGCTTGTATTAGTGTGTTTGAGAATCCCTTGGATATTAGGAAGTTTCAACATGGCTCCGTTTTTAAATGCATTTCTAAAGACTTGTATTACATCTAAAAACTTTAATACTTAAGACTGCTGTCAAAAAGCATGATGCATGTCATATGTAGTTGGAGGTTATGCATGACATTGTCAAAACTGGTCATATAATGTGGGAGTTATGCTGCTTTAGTTCATTTTTAAGCCACATGATCTCCCAGTAAAGGCAATTTGTTTAATAAAAAGCGTTGTGAGCCCCCTAGACATTATAAAGTGTAGTCATCTACAAAATTATCATTAGAACATCATTTTCAGCAGCTACTGAAAATTACTGAAAAATATTGTGATACGACTACAGGACATAATCTGTCAAATGAGATGTATGCCCTTGTTTTAGATGCACATGGACTTTTATCACCCAACAAGACAAATGTAGATAGTATTCAGGTCAGTTGTATCTTAAAGTTTTGATTAAGGCAAGCACATTTGTAATGTTTTGTTGACATGCTTGTTTATTAAGAGAGACATTATCCTTAAAACGTGTCTTAATCACACGAATGTTGAGATAGGAAAATATTGTGTTATATGCAATAACATTTCTAAAGTGTTAACTAGTGATCATGCGGGATCCATAGGATCCTTTTTTCATCTGTAGAATGCAGAGATTTAACTTTCTGAAACAGAATCTGATAATGAAAGCTTTGTATTAAAATCACCCACTGTCAGAGAGATGGAAAACTCACATTTACAATGATATAACAGACAAATATTTACTTTACATACTTTCAATTAAAAATGACAGAAAATTATGAGGATCAAACACAGGATCAAATTCTTGTGACCAAAAACAGTTGATATTTTTTTTTTTTTTTTTTCTAACTCTAGGTGGATTTAAAAAAAAAAACTGCCAATAAACATGATCAGTTGGAAAGTAATCAGGGCCAATGACATTAATATTGGTAATGAATAAAAAGTATAATTATAAATGTCAGGACTAAGAAAAACGTATGGAAGAAATGAGGAACTTACTCAGAAAAAAAACTGCCGTACTTTACAGAAAACAGAAAACTGGAAAACAAAGATAAACAGGGAATATCAATAACGCTGATTGCTTAAGAAGGAGCAGGTGTTTACAGTGCAACTCAGAAAGAGTCTGTCTGTTTCCTGACAGTAAAACAATATATAAATGACATTTGCAGCCTGGAAATGTCAATCAGCACCAGCTCTTAAAAGTGTTTTTATATCCGTACAACAAGAACAAACAAGTCAAACACAAAACCTGGAACACACTTGAGATTTGGAACGCTGCAGGAGAAATGTTCTTTTCACTTTGCAGTTTTATTTTACTGGATGATGTTGATCCTTTATATCAATTACAGGAGATAATTTATATAACTGAAATAATTAGTTGTCTACAACCTTTCAAGCCACTACCACCACACACACCCAGATCCGGATTAAGGTTCCTCAGGGCACTAGGCAGAGTGTCAGATTGGGGCCCCTCCTAGAGCCTTGGGTTTGTTTTTGTGAGTGGGGTGTGAGAGGGAGTGTTGTGTTAGAAAAGAGGGGTGGCTGAGTGTGTCTAGCATTATTTACATGTGTATATGCCTGAGAGTGTGTGCATTTCTGACTGTGTGTGTCTTTGTCTTCGGCATTGTGTACCTGTGTGTATGCCTGAGCATCCTTTTATATGACCGTGTGTACCTGTGTCTGGCAGGGTATGTATGTGTGGTAGTTGCTTGTGATCTTTGTGTGTTGTATTTATGGTGAGGCTGTGTTTCATGTGAGTTAAGTGACTGTGTATGATGATGACTATGTTTAGGCAGTGACTCTAAAAGGGTGATAGAGTGAGTACGCTATGACTGTGGCAAGGTGAGTGGCTGAGTGTGACAGGGTTTGGGGGGGTCAGTTTTACAGGGTGGGTGAGCGTAACAGCTTTAGAGTAAGTGTGACAAACTTAAGGGTTGAGTGTGACTGAGTTAGGAGGTGAATGTATCAGAATAAGGGAGGTGAGTGTGGCAGGTTTTGGGGTGGTGAGTGACTTAGGATGAGGGGGTAAGTGTGGCAGAGTGATGGGTTGTGAGTGTGAAAGGGCTAAAGGATGTGTGTTTCGGGGTTAATGTAATAAGGTTGAGGGGTGAGTGTGAGAGAGAGCAGTGACTACGACAGAGTGAGTGGCACTGTGTGGCAAAAGGTTGGGGTGTGGGTTATTGTCAGTGTTGTGGGGTTGAGTGTGTGTAAAGAAGTGAAAGTATGTGAGAACAATGGCAGTGTATGTTATGTCCTGTCCAGGAAGGGGGGCAATAATACTTCCCCTGGTGGTCTAATGTGGTTCCTGGTAGACATCTTAGTGGTCCAGTGGGTACCATGGTAGATTCCCTGGTGGTCCAGTTTGGTCCATGGCCATTCATAAGGCTGCTGGTGCAACTGGAGTCCTTTTGATCCAGTGCTTATTAGGGACATCAGAGAGCAAAATAGGGAACCCCACCCCTGCGCTTTGACTCCCTTACAGAGAATCACCAGGTACATTTTTTTAAAGAGCCAGCAGGAAGATCTTTTGAACTCCCTGTCTGCTAATGTGGGGAGTGGCCTGACCAGAGCCAAAGTTGCAGGCTCAGACAGGATTTGACTGAGCCAGGTCCTATGCTAGTGTCTTGGTTGACTTATGGGTAATCTACCTTATGGGTAATCTGGCTCTCCACACATCCTAACTCTTCTAACTGTTCTCCATGCCTTACAGAATCAGTGTAAGATGGAAACACAGAAGGTGAAGACCACATGTCAAAAAAGTTATACATTGATTTGCATTGAATGAGTGAAATAAGTATTTGACCCCTTCAACTTAGTACTTGGTGGCAAAACACTTGTTGGCAATCACAGAGGTCAGACGTTTCTTTAAGTTGGCCACCAGGTTTGCACACATCTCAGGAGGGATTTTGTCCCACTCCTCTTTGCAGTTCCTCTCGAAGTCACTAAGGTTTCAAGGCTGACATTTGGCAACTCAAACCTTCAGCTCCCTCCACAGATTTTCTATGGGATTAAGGTCTGGAGACTGTCTAAGCCACTCCAGGACCATCTCGAGCCACTCCTTTGTTGCTTTGCTGTGTGTTTTGGGTGAATGTCATGCTGGAATACCCATCCACGACCCATTTTCAATGCCCTGGATGAGGGAAGGAGGTTCTCACCCAAGATTTGATGGTACATTGCCCTGTCCATAGTTCCTTTGATGCGGTTCAGTTGTCCTGTCCCCTTAGCAGAAAAACACCCCCAAAGCATCATGTTTCCACCTCCATGCTTGATGGTGGGGATAGTGTTCTTGGGGTCATATGCAGCATTCATCCTCCTCCAAAAACGGTGAGTTGAGTTGATGCCAAAGAGCTTGATATTGGTCTCATCTGACCACAACACTTTCACTTTCTCCTCTGAATCATTGGCAAACTTCAGACGGGCTTGTACATGTGCTTTCTTGAGCAGGGGGGCTTTGCAGGCGCTGCAGGATTTCAGTCCTTCACGGCGTAGAGTGTTACCAATTGTTTTCTTGGTGACTATGGTCCCAGCTGCCTTGAGATCAGTAACAAGATTCTCCTGTGTAGTTCTGGGCTGATTCCTCATCGTTCTCATGATCATTGAAACTCCACGAGGTGAAATCTTGCATGGAGCACCAGACCGAGGGAGACTGACAGTTATTTTGTGTTTCTTCCATTTGCAAATAATCGCACCAACTGTGGTTACCTTCTCACCAAGCTGCTTGGCGATGGTCTTGTAGCCCATTCCACCCTTGTGTATGTCTACAATCTTGTCCCTGACATCCTTGGACAGCTCTTTGGTCTTAGCCATGGTGGAGAGTTTGGAATCTGATTGATTTCTTCTGTGGACAGGTGTCTTTTGTACAGATAAGAAGCTGAGATTAAGAGCACTCCCTTTAAGAGAGTGCCCCTAATCTCAGCTCATTACCTGTATAAAAGACACCTGGGGGATTGATAGGGGATGAAATATATGTGATGCACTCTGTCTCCAATTTGTAACTCCTGCCTGCAGCTAATAGACACAGACCTTGCAGGACTTCACTGCGGCCTACTGCTGGAATCGAGGACGGGGAGGTGGCCAATCCTTGGCCTTGATTTGCAACCTGCTTGTCTCCCTGCAGACACATACGCATATGGACATGTTCATCCTGGTATTAGATGCTATTTGTGAGTGCTTTTGCGCAAAGCTCCAGGATTGGAGATCTACCTCTGCTCCTGCTGACCCAGCTGCAGCCCCCAGAGCCATCCTGTGCACAGAAGTCACAAGTCTCAACACGCCAAGGAGGCGTGTGAAGCCATCACGGCGGCCGACCATCATCCACCGCTCTAACCTTCCTGCCTACCGCAACTCGCATCACCTATGGCATAGCGAACCTATTCACCCGCAGTACAACCCGCCTGATAGGGAGGCATATACTTCAAGCCACATGACCAGAGAAGTTGAGGTGCTGCAACATCGATCCCCAGTTATCATAGTAAGACACATACCACAGGACTGGCTAGCTGTTTTAAGCGGATGGGGAGGCCTCCTGGGAATAGCTGACAAAGGTGACAGATGGGACTTACCGTCTCTTGGCATTGGCTGAGTGGTCCACAAGCCTTTCCAGTAGTCTATCAGTTCTCTCACTGGTTTCATAAGTACCATGTTAGCTGCAGCCCTGATATTTTAAATGGACATTATAGTCACCAGAACAACTACAGCTTTTTGAATTTGTTCTGGTGAGTAGAATCATTACCTTCAGGCTTTTTGCTGTAAACACTGTCTTTTCAGAGAAAATGCAGTGTTTACATTACAGCCTAGTGATAACTTCACTGGCCACTCCTCAGATGGCTGTTAGAGATCCTTCCTGGGTCATGGCTGCCTAAAATGCATCCAAACATTCAGTGTCTCCTCCTTCTGCATGCAGACACTGAACTTTCCTCATAGAGATTCATTGATTCAATTCATCTCTATGAGGAGATACTGACTGGTCAGGGCTGGGTTTGAATTGTGCTGGCTCTGCCCCTGGTCTGCCTCCTTGTCAGTCTCAGCCAATCCTATGGGGAAGCACTGTGATTGGATCAGGCCTCCACTTCTGATGATGTCAGCAGACAGCTTGCTATTCCGAGGCAAACAGCATGCAGAGCTACAGCTTCAGACTTGAATACAAGTAAGATTGTGCTATATTTAGTCATGAGGGGCCCAGGGGGGCTAGATGGTGGTTTTAACACTATAGGGTCAGGAATACATGTTTGTGTTCCTGACCCTTTAGTGTTCCTTTAAGTTTTACTATGCTTTGACTACATGGCTACAAAAATCTACTTTAACTACCCAGTGGAATATTCTTCTTGTTATCTAACATAGCTCTAACCTTCTCTCCTAGTTCAATCTCGCAGAATAGTGCTCCTACTGTTTTCCTACATTTACTCTTCATTACTTTAAAAATGTGCACAATTATTCATGCCAAACAATTGTCTTTATTGTAACACTGGCAACAGCTGTTGTGCCATTGCTAGCTTATATGTAATATGTATTACCTATGCACAAAAAAAAAGTATTAAAAAAAAATGATACACTAATCATTTCTTTGTCAGTGGACAAACATTCAAAATCAGCAGGGAATCAAATATGTTTTCCCCTCACTGTATGCATCATCTTACCAATTACAAAAATGTCCCTACTTGTGTAGAATGTGGTTTAAAAGTGTAACAGAACCACAATCATCCATGTGGACATTATGTGTCACACCACCATCTATTGAATGTATGTTTCTATCTACAAACATGTTTGAATATATTTAGCATATATGCTATTTGCAAATAATGGTAATGCAGACAGAATGGTATAGTTTTATTGTCTACGTTGCCCTAACTTCCCTTCCTTTGCATAGTTATATTTGAGTGTGGCATGTGGTTGTCTGTATGATTCCCCTTTTGACTATGTTTCATGTATTCTATTGAGTGAGTGACCATCATAAGTCTAATTTAATTTTAATAGGAGTTAGTCCTGGATAAAAACAAAGTACTTTGTGATAGTTCAATTGGGAACTGTACATACTGTCTGATTCTTTAAGGGATTCGAGTAGCAGAATTTAACCCCTTAACCACGGCAGGCATTCTAAGCCTTAAGGAACTGGTCCTAAATGCCGGCAGGCGGCATAGAACATCCCCACTGTTCCCCCATTGGCAGTCGCGAACCTGGGGACTTCTTGATAGCCCAGACTCTCCCGGGCCAGGTGATTGCAGGGTCATCATGATCCAATGGCCGGAATGGAAGTCTGCAACTCTGCAAAGAGTTTATAAATTAAATATAATATTTAGAATGAAGATATATATACATAATTATATATATCTAAATGAAAATAATTTTTAAAAATTCTACATATGCATATATATACTGATTGTATTATTTTTGCATGGATTAGGTGTTTTAAAAAAAAAAAAATAATGGTGGTTTAGTAACAGTATGTGACCATACACTGCATAAGCCTGCCACAACGTCAATGTACCCCATTTTTGGCAAATCCTACTCTAGCAAACTAATATCTGCTCTAAACTTCCATCTGGAGATCTCTGCAGGGCAAGGTTAAATAGGGCCCTGGAATGAGACACATGTGACAGGGAGGAGTTCATAACCAGGGAATTAGACTCCCAAATTGTATGAATTGGCCCCAGCAGCACCCTTTTATGCATCTTCGGGTGAGTGCAGCACCCTGGTTTTTTTATATATAAATATATTTAGGAGTCTAGGCTAACTCCTTGGTTTTACACAAACACTGGCCAAAGTTAGTGTTCATATCTGTTTTTTGCATTTTTCACACATAAACAAATATGAAAGCTAAGCTAACTTTGCCAGTGTTTGTGATTAAGTGGCTGCTAGAAAAAAATAGTGTAACGGATCACCTGGCACCCCGACTGGGTACCTCCATTGAAGGATGCTCCTAGCGCTTCCTGAGGACTCCAAGCACTGCAGCAGACACCATAACCACCATGGACTCCTTCAGAGAGCTGAACAGGAACAAGCTCTTACAAGAACTTAGTAGTGGATATAGCAAGAGAGTATGTACAGGGAGTGCAGAATTATTAGGCAAATGAGTATTTTGACCACATCATCCTCTTTATACATGTTGTCTTACTCCAAGCTGTATAGGCTCGAAAGCCTACTACCAATTAAGCATATTAGATGATGTGCATCTCTGTAATGAGAAGGGGTGTGGTCTAATGACATCAACACCCTATATCGGGTGTGCATAATTATTAGGCAACTTCCTTTCCTTTGGCAAAAATGGGTCAAAAGAAGGACTTGACAGGCTCAGAAAAGTCAAAAATAGTGAGATATCTTGCAGAGGGATGCAGCACTCTTAAAATTGCAAAGCTTCTGAAGCGTGATCATCGAACAATCAAGCGTTTCATTCAAAATAGTCAACAGGGTCGCAAGAAGCGTGTGGAAAAAGCAAGGCGCAAAATAACTGCCCATGAACTGAGAAAAGTCAAGCGTGCAGCTGGAGTGCCCAAAAGCACAAGGTGTGCAATACTCAGAGACATGGCCAAGGTAAGAAAGGCTGAAAGGCGACCACCACTGAACAAGACACACAAGCTGAAACGTCAAGACTGGGCCAAGAAATATCTCAAGACTGATTTTTCTAAGGTTTTATGGACTGATGAAATGAGTGAGTCTTGATGGGCCAGATGGATGGGCCCGTGGCTGGATTGGTAAAGGGCAGAGAGCTCCAGTCCGACTCAGGCGCCAGCAAGGTGGAGGTGGAGTACTGGTTTGGGCTGGTATCATCAAAGATGAGCTTGTGGGGCCTTTTCGGGTTGAGGATGGAGTCAAGCTCAGCTCCCAGTCCTACTGCCAGTTCCTGGAAGACACCTTCTTCAAGCAGTGGTACAGGAAGAAGTCTGCATCCTTCAAGAAAAACATGATTTTCATGCAGGACAATGCTCCATCACACGCGTCCAAGTACTCCACAGCGTGGCTGGCAAGAAAGGGTATAAAGAAGAAAATCTAATGACATGGCCTCCTTGTTCACCTGATCTGAACCCCATTGAGAACCTGTGGTCCATCATCAAATGTGAGATTTACAAGGAGGGAAAACAGTACACGTCTCTGAACAGTGTCTGGGAGGCTGTGGTTGCTGCTGCACGCAATGTTGATGGTGAACAGATCAAAACACTGACAGAATCCATGGATGGCAGGCTTTTGAGTGTCCTTGCAAAGAAAGGTGGCTATATTGGTCACTGATTTGTTTTTGTTTTGTTTTGAATGTCAGAAATGTATATTTGTGAATGTTGAGATGTTATATTGGTTTCACTGGTAATAATAAATAATTGAAATGGGTATATATTTGTTTTTTGTTAAGTTGCCTAATAATTATGCACAGTAATAGTCACCTGCACACACAGATATCCCCCTAACATAGCTATAACTAAAACAAACTAAAAACTACTTCCAAAAATATTCAGCTTTGATATTAATGAGTTTTTTGGGTTCATTGAGAACATGGTTGTTGTTCAATAATAAAATTAATCCTCAAAAATACAACTTGCCTAATAATTCTGCACTCCCTGTAGAGCATAGCAATCCCTTGTAGCAGGTTCCCCCAATAAGAGACGACACTCCAAATTGAGGGTGAAGTAGAACTGACTGTACTGGCACATACAGCCTCTTTTATTCACATTCTACAAACATAGTACTGCCCACAGGGTTTTGCAGAACAACCAATCAATACGTACAATACACTCAGACACTCCCACACAAAATCCTCCCCTCTGCCTGTGATATAATTACTGAACACAATGGTCTAACTTAATTATCACAGGCAGGAAAATACACAGTTTTACACAGTATGCATAACTCTAAAAGTATACATCACATTCACTTACATTTACAGAATCAGCATACTCCAAATACAAACATACGTCAAAATCATACAAATTGGTCCAGTGGGTCAAAAGTTAGATCAACGTCCTTTGTGACCAAATGAAGCATGGCTTTTCTGCTCAAAACCAGTTACAAAGAGTCTTCTATCCTGGAGATAATTGGGAAGTAATCCAATTATCTCCAAGGACAGAGGCAAAACTCCATTAGCCACATGGTAGCAAAATACAATAAAATACATAAAAATATATAACCGTATAGCTATTGCATAAAACAGGTACATTCATTACTGAATGGCGCTCGGATCACATACATACAGTTCAATTGCTATGGAGCCAAGGTCTTTCACATAGTCTTTCGTTATACGAATGGGCTCCATGACATAGTTATCTGGGGTAACACTGTTCACATAGGGAAAGTACCGAATGACCCGGCTTTCGGGTCTTTGCAGGAGAAAATCAAGTATTTCAACATGGGGCCATAGTCACAGGGCAGGAGGCTGGCAATCAGTCTTCTCCAATGCCCAGTGGCGAGGCTGGTTCCGCCACACCTGGGTTGTCTAATTTTGCAAATTGTATGCCATGATGAGGATAATTCTCATTTCTGGGCTGTCATATGGTCTCAAAGGCAACATAGGCCCCACAAACCAATCTAGCAAACTAAAATGGGCAAGCCCTATATTGATTAATAAACCTGCTCCATCCAGACACTATAAAGTGAGGATACTGTTGTACTAGGGAGATTTCACTGGACACAAAAATAAGTCTTTTAAAACCATTATAATGTATCATGATGATTATATTATTAGAGAATATGCAATTTTGTGTTAAAAATGCAAATAACAAATATGAACACTAAATTTTACCAGTGTGTGTGGCTAAGTGGTTACTAAATATGACTGGACATACCCCATTTGCAATACCTTGGGTTGTCTTATTTTGCAAATGCTATGCCATCATGGGGGTAATTCTCATAGGAATGAGAATTATCACTGTGATGGCAGGAGGGCTACCATATCAAAAGCAACACAAACAGTCTGGCTATATTTGACCCTGTAGCTTTCCAAAACCCCATAAAAGCTGTACATATTATTATGATTATTATTGTCATTTAGATATTGCCAACAGATTCCGTAGCGCATTACAATATCATAGGGGGTACTGTTGCACTCGTGAGAAATTGCTGAACAGAAATATGTATATTTTATTGCAGTAAAAGTGAACAGTATTATGGCATTCACAGTTAAAATGCCACACAAAAATTAACATTTCTTAATTTCTGAATTTTTTTCAGTTTTTATTCCTATATGAATATTTGATGTGAAAGGAAAACACTGTTTCTCCTGATCAAAGTGATATATAACAAGTGTGGGTGCACTTCATTAGTGATGTCCCGAACGGTTCGCTGGCAAATAGTTCCTGGCGAACATCGCTTGTTCGCGTTCGCCACGGATGGCGAACCTATGCGCTGTTCGGTCCGCCCCCTATTCGTCATCATTGACGAAACTTTGACCCTGTACCTCAAAGTCAGCAGACACATTCCAGACAATCAGCAGCAGACCCTCCTTCCCAGACCCTCCCACCTCCTGGACAGCATCCATTTTACATTCATTGTGAAGCTGCATTCTTAGTGAGAGGAGGCACAGTGTAGCTGCTGCTGATTTGATAGGGAAATTAATAACTAGGCTAGTGTATTCAGTGTCCACTACAGTCCTGAAGGATTCATCTGATCTCTGCTGTAAGGACAGCACCCCAAAAAGCCCCTTTTAGGGCTAGAACATCAGTCTGCTTTTTTTTTCTGTGTAATGTAAATGCAGTTGCCTGCCTGCCAGCCTGTGTGTCAGGCTCACAACATATACTGTGCCCACTTGCCCAGTGCCACCACTCACTCACTGGTGTCACAATAGCTTGCATTTAAAAAAAACAAAAACTTTTTTGACTGTAATATAATAGCAGTCAGTTTCCTTAATGAGTGTGCGTTTTAGGGCCTGCCCAGTGCCACCACTCACTCACTGGTGTCACAATAGCTTGCATTTAAAAAAAACAAAACTTTTTTGACTGTAATATAATAGCAGTCAGTTTCCTTCATGAGTGTGCGTTTCAGGGCCTGCCCAGTGCCACCACTCACTCACTGGTGTCCCAATAGCTTGCATTTAAAAAAAAACTAAGCTTTTTGGACTGTAATATAATAGCAGTCAGTTTCCTTCACGAGTGTGCGTTTCAGGGCCTTCCCAGTGCCACCACTCACTCACTGGTGTCCCAATAGCTTGCATTTAAAAAAACAAAAACTTTTTGGACTGTAATATAAAAGCAGTCAGTTTCCTTTACGCGTGTGCGTTTCAGGGCCTGCCAGGGCACAGTGTCACACCAGTGCAACTCATATCTGGTGTAACAAGTTTTTGACTGCAATAGATTGAATAGCAGTTAGTTATCTGCCAGTGTGTGTGTCAGGCTCACAGCGTATACTGTGCCCACTTGCCCAGTGCCACCACTCATTTCCGGTGTCACAATAGCTTGCATTTAACAAAAGAAAAACTTTTTGGACTGTAATATAATAGCAGTCAGTTTCCTTCACATGTGTACGTTTCAGGGCCTGCCAGGGCACTGTGTCACACCAGTGCAACTCATATCTGGTGTAACAGTAGTGTACATTTAAAAAAAAAAAAAAAATTTGACTGTAATAGATTGAATAGCAGTTAGTTGTCTGCAAGCGTGTGTCAGGGATCCGCGGGCGGCTAGGAGGGGAGGCTGCACGCCACTTGCAGCACTCACCCTCAGTCCATCGCCGCCCGCAGTCTCCCCTCTGCTTACCTGTCGGCGAGCGGCGTCTCCTCTCTGCCGCTCACCACCCGCTGCTGCTTCCTTTGCTGAGTTGTCAGATACAAATGAAGCGGTTGATGATGACGATGCGTCCGTGGATGTCACGTGGGTGCCCGCTAGAAGAAAAGAAGAACAGGGCAAAAGTTCAGATGGGGAGACAGAGAGGAGGAGGAGGAGACGAGTTGGAAGCAGGGGGAGGTTGTCGCAAGGAGCTAGTGGCATAGTCAGACGGCATGCATCGGCACCCGGGGTCAGCCAGACAGCACGCCAATCAACGCATGCTGTTGCCACCACCAGAATGCCGTCATTGCAGAGCTCAGCAGTGTGGCATTTTTTTTGTTTGTCTGCCTCTGACAACAGCTATGCCATTTGCAACCTGTGCCAAAAGAAACTGAGTTGTGGGAAGTCCAACACCCACCTAGGTATAACTGCTTTGCGAAGGCACATGATCGCACATCACAAACGCCTATGGGATCAACACATGAGTACAAGCAGCACACAAACTCAAAGCCGCCATCCTCCTCCTGGTCCAGCATCTTCAGCCACATTAACCACTGCTGTCCTCCTTGCCCCCTCTCAACCATCCGCCCCTCCGTCTCTCGCCTTGAGCAGTTCCTGCTCATCTGCCCACAGTCAGGTGTCTGTCAAGGACATGTTTGAGCGTAAGAAGCCAATGTCACAAAGTCACCCCCTTGCCCGGCGTCTGACAGCTGGCTTGACTGAACTCTTAGCCCGCCAGCTTTTACCATACAAGCTGGTGGAGTCTGAGGCGTTCAAAAAATTTGTAGCTATTGGGACACCGCAGTGGAAGGTACCCGGCCAAAATTTCTTTGCACAAAAGGCAATCCCCAACCTGTACTCGATTGTGCAAAAGGAAGTAATGGCATGTCTGGCACACAGTGTTGGGGCAAGGGTCCATCTGACCACTGATACCTGGTCTGCAAAGCATGGTCAGGGCAGGTATATCACCTACACTGCGCATTGGGTAAACCTGCTGACGGCTGCCAAGCATGGAATGCGTGGCTCTGCAGAGGAGTTGGTGACACTGCCACGACTTGCAGGCAGGCCTGCTGCCACCTCCTCTACTCCTCCTACTCCACCCTCTTCCATAACCTCCTCGGCTGAGTCCTCTTCTGCTGCTGCGTCTTGCTCCACATCAACGGCACCCCCCCAGCTCCCCAGGTACTATTCCACATCCCGGATACGGCAGTGTCACGCCGTCTTGGGGTTGACTTGCCTGAAAGCAGAGAGTCACACCGGACCAGCACTCCTGTCCGCCCTGAATGCACAGGTGGATCAGTGGCTGACTCCGCACCAACTGGAGATCGGAAAAGTGGTTTGTGACAACGGAAGAAATTTGTTGGTGGAATTGCATTTGGGCAAGTTGACACATGTGCCGTGCATGGCACATGTGTGTAATCTGATCGTACAACGCTTTGTGCATAAGTACCCAGGCTTACAGGACAACCTGAAGCAGGCCAGGAAGGTGTGTGGCCATTTCAGGCGTTCCTACACGGCCATGGCGCACTTTTCAGATTTCCAGCGGAGAAAAAATATGCCAGTGAGGCACTTGATTTGCGACAGCCCGACACGTTGGAATTCAACACTCTTAATGTTCGACCGCCTGCTCCAACAAGAAAAAGCTGTTAACGAGTATTTGTATGACCGGGGTGCAATTTTTTTGCCACGTTACTGGACGCTCATGCGCAATGCTTGTAGGCTCATGCGTCCTTTTGAGGAGGTGACAAACCTAGTCAGTCGCACCGAAGGCACCATCAGCAACATCATACCATTTGTTTTCTTCCTGGAGCGTGCCCTGCGAAGAGTGCTGGATCAGGCCGTAGATGAGCGTGAAGAGGAAGAGTTGTGGTCACCATCACCAAAAGAAACAGCATCGCTTGCTGGACCTGCGGCAACGCTGGAAGAGGATTGTGAGGAAGAGGAGTCAGAGGAGGAATGTGGCTTTGAGGAGGTGGAGGAAGACCAACCACAACAGGCATCCCAGGGTGCTCGTTTGCCACCTATCTGGTATCCATGGTGTTGTACGTGGCTGGGGGGAAGAACATACCTTCAGTGAGATCACTGAGGACGAGGAACAGGACATGAGTAGCTCGGCATCCAACCTTGTGCAAATGGGGTCTTTCATGCTGTCGTGCCTGTTGAGGGACCCTCATATAAAAAGGCTGAAGGAGAACGACCTGTACTGGGTGTCCACGCTACTAGACCCCCGGTATAAGCAGAAAGTGCCTGAAATGTTACCGAATTACGGCAAGTCGGAAAGGATGCAGCAGTTCCAAAATCAATTAAAAAGTATGCTTTACACAGCGTATAAGGGTGATGTCACAGCACAACGGGAATCTAACAGGGGAAGAGGTGAAAGTAATCCTCCTCCTCCTCCCACGACCACGCCGGCAAGGACAGGACGCTTTACAGACGTGTTGTTGATGGAGGACATGCAGAGCTTTTTAAGTCCTACGCATCGCCACAGCCCTTCGGGGTCCACCCTCAGAGAACGACTCGACCGACAGGTAGCAGACTACCTCGCCTTAACTGCAGATATCGACACTCTGAGGAGCGATGAACCCCTTGACTACTGGGTGTGCAGGCTTGACCTGTGGCCTGAGCTATCCCAATTTGCGATAGAACTTCTGGCCTGCCCCGCTTCAAGTGTCCTGTCAGAAAGGACCTTCAGTGCAGCAGGAGGTATTGTCACTTAGAAGAGAAGTCGCCTAGGTCAAAAAAGTCTAGATTACCTCACCTTTATTAAGAAGAATGAGGGATGGATACATTCAGCTAAAAAAGGCCTGATGAGGGGGATGTAACAGGGTGTCGCGGCTGCTGGCCCGCCGCGTGATATTTAAATCCCTAGCTCACCCCAGTACCTTGCCCTGTCGTGGTTTCCTGTTCCTGGTTTCCTGAGAGTGCTTTATCATTGTGAATCTGATTTCCTGGTATCCTGATCTTGGCTTTTCCCTGGTTATTCTGAATTCTGGTTTCCCTGACTTGGCTTGTGTAAACGGTATTGTGTATTTTCTGGCTTCCTTGACCTCGGCTTTCCCTTTGACCATTCTCTGTCTCTAGCGTATTAGTCCGGCCATTCTAAGGTCCGGTTTACGCTCTGTCCTTTTATTTTCCTTTTCTTGCCTATGTATATGTTTACATAGTTTCTGCGTGCTGGACCACACTAGTAGTCGTGACATTGGGATTAAACTGATAAGAATAGTACTACTTAACACATCACTCCTATCTGGCGGCACATTAGATTGCACGTGCAGTTCCCCAAATTTGAAGAAGGAGGACCGACCAATCATCTTTTTCCATCTCCCGGTTCCTAAAATCGATGCCGTATACACGTCCCCTGATAGGGGATGTAACAGGGATTGAACTGATAGGAATAGTACTACTTAACACACCTTATAATAATGCAGAGAGAGGCAACGCAGAGAGAGGAGTCTGAAGAAGAGGAGTCAGAGGAGGAAGGTGGCTTTGAGGAGGTGGAAGACCAAACACAGCAGGCGTCCCAGGGGGCTTGTTGTCACCTTTTGGGGACCCTCGGTGTTGTACGTGGCTGGGTTGAGGAAGAGACCTTCAATGACATCAGTGAGGACAAGGAACGGGACATGGCTAGCTTGGTATCTAACCTTGTGCAAATGGGGAGTTTGCGGTTGTGCAAATGGACGGTTTGCGGTTGTTTGCGGTGCGTTAAACGCGGAGTTTGGTCTGTCACTGTGAAGCGGGCGTAACCCTTACACTACCTGATCGATACAACATCATACCTGATGTTTAAAGCACGTTATTCCAAACAATTTAGGAATGTTAGGTGATTTATGCCCTTTATGGATTAACACCAGACTCTGCATCAACTATGTAATTTTCCATGGGAGTTTTGCCATGGATCCCCCTCTGGCATGCCACAGTCCAGGTGTTACTCCCTTTGAAACAACTTTTCCATCACTATTGTGGCCAGAAAGAGTCCCTGTGGGTTTTAAAATTCGCCTGCCTATTGAAGTCTATGGCGGTTCGCCCGGTTCGCGAACATTTACGGAAGTTCGCGTTCGCCGTTCGCGGACCAAAAATTTTATGTTTGCGACATCACTACACTTCATATGAAAGAGATGAATTACAGTTGAATGGACATATAGTAAATTCAAGGATGTTTTGATTTTGTTTTGATTAGAACGTGTACAACTACCTCTGTCCTAAAGGGGTTAAAGAACTGCTTTGTGGCTGCACTGTTCCTTGGTCCTAGGGAACTCTAAGCAAAGAGCTAGGACTGTGAGCCACATGTGCCGTTGTAAAGGCAATATTGGGAGACAGCATAGGCAGAAGGGTTTATACCTGCCTGAAAGACCTGGAGGTTTCTGGGTCCCCTGGATAAGGGACAGACAGCATAACTGCGCAGATCTCATTCTCAAGTTGGGAACCAGTCTACCCTGTTCCAGTTACAGAGAAGGCCAATGCAAGTATATTTTGATGGTACTTTCTATCAAGTAAGTCTATTTATATAATGAATCTCCTATAGTGCATCACTCAGTTATTAGGTTATTAACTTCACACAAGCACAACCTCCTACGCCCCACTTTCCTGTGTCAATGCACAGTGTGCCACCTTTCTGGTTCTAGTTCATGTATTTTCCTGTGTTTTCATTTCCTGATCACCTGCTACGACTTTAGCTTTTCAGTGTTACTGGTGTCAGTCTGTCTGTTTCCTTGTTGATCCATGTTTTAACCCCTGAAAATAATGGATCATCTACTGTCAGGATTGGGGTAACCCCTACAAAAATGGAGAAGGATATAAGCCAAAATAGAAGGAAGAACAGGATATGTATATTGGACCTTAGAGTGGCCGGGCTTAACGTATGCCTAAAAAGACGGGAAATCGTAGTTATAATGGATGCTTAGGTCAAGGAATACAGAGGTACACAAGAGAAAGAGAAACAATCCAAGGTCAAAGGGATACAGAGAGACAGTAAAGTCAAAATACGAAAACGGGTCAGCAACGGGAAAAACAGAATAATAATAAACGCACTCTCGGGCTAACAGGAACCAGCAAGGGGGGAACTTATATATGGCTAGAAAGAATACTATTGAACACCATCATCACCTTGCACCAGGGCACACAAAGGGGTGTGACCTATGCAAGACGTCCAACAAATTTGACATAAATAAACGGTGAGTAAAAAATGAAACAACCATAGCGTCCAGAAATGTCAAAAGACGTCTGTAGGTGGCGTGGGGTTGCAATGAAAATCCGGCAACCTTGCAGATAGTGCAGAGCTGTCTGCACTTACGTGGAGAGAACGCTGCATGACCTCCGAGCTGAAGGTATCCAGGAACACAGCGTTCACCTTAGTGAGAGAATCGTGAGACCGGGATCTTTGTGGCTGCCATGCGGCACCCTACTGAGCCTGCAAGTGATGCACAACAGTCCCAGATATGACATCTACATCATATAGCCATGAGGAACCTAAGGAATCAACCTGTAGATACCCTTAATTGTGTAATGAATAAATCTGCACAGATGTTTAAGATGATAGATGTCCTTATCAATTTGCTGCACTGTTTTTGTTAATGATCTCTAATGATATCCACATCTGGGGAAACCTTTACTCATTCACGTGACACTTTTGTGCAAATGACCTTTGCTCCTGCCTTTGTGCTGCCACTACTCAAGAGAAACAATATTGTCTACTCACTTGTGGCTGTCGAAAGATAGGAGCAGAAGCATCACATGTATTCTATTAAGAGTGTCACAATAAGTATTTTCTTATCAACAAAGATCACATGGTTACCCATGCAGTGCAATATGTTCTCATTATTGCAGATGGAGCCACCAGTATAGTACTAAGAAGATAGAATTCAGTTTCTAAAGCATCTGATGTAAAGCAGTGGTGGTCAAAGTTAGATTCCCTAGTTGTTTTATAACTACAACTCCTATTGTATTTTGGCAGCTCCAAGACTGGTAAATCAGCTTAGACATTGTAGTTTTACAAAAGCTGGGGATTTACATGTGGCCACTCCTAGAATAAGTAAGATAAGATCATGCAGATCATGGACAAAAATGGGTGGAATTGTCAAACTACACTACAAAGTGGTATAAAAAAATGATAATTAATCATGTCTCCCTAAGGTTAATGTAGAATTTATGAAAGACATCTTAAGTCAAATATTTGACATTACTTGAGCTAATATAGTATATTCTGTCATACATTTACATTTTATCTTCTGCTATCCTTAGTGTTTGTGGAGATTTGAATAGTTCATTAAAACATTTTTAGTTCAGTCACAAGTCTCACAATGTCTCCCAGCAATATCCAGCTGGATCTGTTCATTGCCTTAAACTTAATATGACTAAGCCCTTCATAATCCTTCCTGAGCCTGACACGTTTTCTATCACTCTAGATAAGATTGCCATCAATCCTGTTCTGCAATCATTGTATTAAATTTAACTATTTCTGGTCCTTGTGTGTTCATATCATTTCTACTATTATTCTTGGCTAATGCTAGTTTGCAGTACTAGATTTATTTATTTGCTACTACTATATTTATTTCCTTTAAGATTACCCCCTCAGTCTTTCAATGAACCTTCGGTTCAAATATTTAACCTTTTTTATGATCCAAAATATAATTTTTATTCTATTTTCAACTAAATATTATTTGAACTTGATATTGACTTCCACAAATAAAATATAAATGTAAAAAAAAAAAATTCAAAAGATAATTTCATTATTTTTTAGAAAAATATAACACATGAAATTATGATTCTATAAAACATTGTGCATTTCGTAAACAAATTATGAGAATGAATTAATTAAATTAATGCAAACGTGTGTCAATGCTCTCAAGTTTTCTTGGTTTTTGTTAACTTTTGCATTGACCAAGGATACTTGTCGATATTTTGAGACAATATTGGATACCAGCTGTTGGTAATTTTATTGCTTAACATTTACTTTGGAAAAAAAGCCCCATGTAACGGAAAAAGAAAAACGTAATGCGTATCTGTAAACTAATTTTATAGTATCAATGTAAATATTGAAAAAGTAAAACATATTATATTAAAATATTATCTGGAAAATATAGTTGAACTATATAACATAAAGGAAGACTGAGCCTGTAGTTATGGGAAGGGTTATTGGGCCTATAAATACACGCGCCTCCCCTTCCTCTGGGCTATCAAGCCATTTAATTTTGGTGGGCCCTTTTTTTACAGGCCTACCTGAACGTCGGTTTTGGCAAACCACCGCTACTATAACTTGGCTTATTGTCTCTGACCACAAATAATAATGTTACTTTTTTTTGTCAATCCAATTTTATTGCATGGAAATTGCATATAACAGGCGATAATATTGAACAATAGTTACATACTTGTGCCATAAATTTTTTTTAAATAATGCCTACATTGACATCATATGCTACACTAAGTCTGAGAGAAGTACATATGATGATGATGTGATAGGGAACAGTGAGAATACTGTAGAAAACCATTAAAGAATAGGACATAACATGCTGAATAAGGCATACTGTTACTGGTAATAGGGCTTAAATTCAAAGCTCAATAATAAAACATGCTTGTCTAGTGTCATGAGGAAGTGGTGCTCAAAATTAACATATGAAAGGCTGAAACCTAGCATGTGAAGATGGGCATATCTTTGAAAACATAGCATTAAAACTAGACATATAAAAGTCATAGAATTCTTAAGGGTGTTCTGTAGTAGGCACTTTTGTACTGCTGGCATCAACTTTTCTCTTGGGAAAACCAGTCACATGTAATCAGCAGCTACTAGGGTTGTTTGAGCTCTGCACCCACTTGGCAGGCAGCATCAGGAGTGACAAGTGACAGTAAACCAACACCTAGTTCAGATAGCCCCAGTTGGTATTTATATCATAAGTTGAGGAAATCAGCACAGCTATGCCTCGGTGAGGGACTCATCAGGCCACAGGCCTGGTTAAAAGTCAGCACCACTTTTCCACAGACTCGGTAACACAGTGTGCCAAAATCCTTCCCGGGTGGGATAGTGTGACATGTTCTGAGATGAGGATTTGGTTGTTTAGATTTGGTAACTCTCCATTTATGTGCATGTGTTGTTTTAGGGTTGAGCTCCCTTTGACCCTCAACCTTGATGGGCTCTTGAAGGGAATGACTGCAGTTTCAGATGCTGTTTTGCCCAGGGGAGCCCTCTCCAATTGTTTTTCATGCTGCTTTCAGTCTCCCTCAGTTGGCTGACAGTTGGATGCTGCCAGCCTCCAGCTCTCCTCTAGCTTCTCCCAAAAGTGGTCTAAGACAGTCTCTGGTCGGGCTATAATATGAGCACTGGCACCTTTCTGAGTGCCAGTAGGTATAACTAGGCGTTTCAGAGGCAGATCAGTTTGCCTTTTTAAGTTGTTCGGGTTCGCTCCAATGATGCAAGGAAGCAGTTCTCTGGTCTGATATAGACACTGTTAGATAGTCCAGCGGGGAACGGGATAAAGGGGGGGGGAGGTGTAGCAGTATTCAGAGGTCAAAGATATAGATGGAAAATGAGGCTGCCTCCCTTCAGCTCAGTCACAATTATAAATTGTTTCACCACATCACCTAAATGCAAGGAAAGAGGTGCTGCTAAAGAAAAACATTGGGAGAGATATCCAAGGGTGCCTCAGAAGCAATAAAAATGGTATAGTCAGCATACCTAGGGTACATAGATAGGACAGGGTAAGTGGCACCCTGAGGGGGTGTCAGTAGTGATGGGCGGGCCCATAATGTGCGGGCTGCCACCAATTGTAACGTACCGTTTTGCACACAAGAGGTTAAAAACCGTTTAGGCGATATTCCCCTTTTCAGATGCACAGACAGCTACTGCAATGACCAATCTCCCGAACTGCAAACACATGAATTCACCAATCTCCTGAACTGCAAACACATGAATTCACCAATCTCCAGAACTGGAACCAGGGGAATGCTCCAAACTCCCGAACAGGAAACACACAAATGCTGTAAACAGCCGAACAGGAAAAAACATAAAAACAGTTTACACTCCTGGCAGTCGCACTGTAACAGCATACAATCCAATTCCCCCCAAGAACGAGACGACACTTCATTTAAGAGTCAAGCAGAACTGATTTACTGGGGCTACCTGCCCGGCTTTTATGCAGGTCTCCCACCTGGTGGACACTCCCCTAGGGGACCAGATGGAAGACTGGGAAACATATTGGACATTGACCAATCACAAGCTTACAATCCCACAATGCATCACTACCCCTTATCTCTGTCCTGGAGATAAGTGGGAAGTAATCCAATTATCTCCAAGGACAGAGGCAAAACTCCATTAACCACATGGCAGACAAAGGACAATAAAAGACATTAAAATACATACTGTTACATTTATCACATAGAACATACACATTCTACCCATCCCCAGATAGCTTAGATCTGAGCGCACATTATTACCGAATGGCGCTCAGATCACATACATACAGTTCAATCACCATGGAGCCAAAGTCTTTCATACCGTCTTTCACTATACGGCTGGGCTCCATGGTATAGCTATCTGGGGTAGCATGGATTAAACAGTAAAGTACCGAATGGACCGTTGTTCGGATAATTGACTGCAGGTAGGAGAAGGGAGGTCGGCGGCTCAGCGGTGTTCGTGACTTTAACAGTCTGCAGAAAGGCACGAACCAGCCTTTCTGTAGGGAAAAAGAACAGTGTTAAACATGGGGCCATAGTCCAGCGGCAGGAGGCGGGTGACCAGGCTCCTCCAGTGGCCAGTGGCGAGGTTGGTTCTACTACATGTAACAATTACATTTCTGGTAAATGTGTCTTGGGGTACAACTACAGAACACCTACTGCTGAGTGTAAGATAATGCTGCTTTCCAGACCCGCATCCTTGTGAAGTCTTGGCCCTGGCAGAAGCAGTGTATTAATACATTTCAAACTGAAATGCATAATGCTCTGATCCACTCCTAGTCAAGACTCATGGATGAAGCCAGGTAGGGAAGCAGCATGGCAGCAATATGGGAGGCATGTCGGTCTGTGTATCCTCTCTGTGTGTGCCGACACAGCTCAACTACTTCATTCATTTAGCTACTTTACTTTGCTTTAGATAAACAGAATTTGGTTTAGGAGATATTTGTCCAGGGGAGTTGCAAAGTGGTAAAAGACCAGAGGTTTAATTTTATGGCCCTTACAAATATAATTATTTTAGTCCCTCCTAAAACAATTAAAGTCCAACTGTAACCTTATTTTGTGTTCTATAAAACACACTGTGACACGAAATGCAGCACATTATATGTACCTATACTTGTAAACTCCATACCTAGTGTACTGTGATGTATTAACCCTTCAGTCATCTGCATTAAAATGAAAATCCTGCAAGCACGCAATACCAACACAATGTGCTGTATAATTAATTCCAAATATGGTGCATTAAAAAGACAAAGTCAAAAATTACAGCATTGGATGTGTTATTTCTCTCTAAGTATTACAATGAATTTATGCCAAAATTATACCCTGCCCTCAACCCCTCTGTTCCTGTGTGTCCAACTTGTCTGGTTACAACTACATGTCTGTTCGTCCACCCATTGTAAAGCGCTGCGGAATTTGACGGCGCTCTATAAATATCATAATAATAATAATCCTGTCCCCTCCATCAGCCGTACAGACCCAGAGCTAAAGAACTTTAGCCCCCAAAGCCTCACCTTAGCAATGCCAACGCTGCCTTGAGCCCTTCTACTTCTCCTCTTGTTTATACATGCGAGTAGGGGCATGTCACCTTAACAGCGAGCAGCCAGTAGCTACTCGCTGTCATTTAAAACTACTAGTGACTGGGCAGGTCCCCCTGTTCCTCCATGGTGGGGAACACAATTAACTAAAATGGGGGGCCGGTGGGGGCTATTCATATAAATGGGGGGACCTAGTGTCCCCCAGGCACCCACCCATGACCAGCGGGTGGTGACCTTAATTAATTAAATAATGGACGGGACCTAATGTTCCCCCAGGTCACCACCCATAGCCGGTGGGTGGAGACCTTAATTAAATAAATAATGGGGTGGACCTAGTGTCCCCCCTGGTCCCCACCCATGAGCGGTTGGTGGGGACCCTAAATAAATAAATCATGGGGGGACCCAATGTCCCCCCTGGTCCCCACCCATAAAGTGGAGGGTGTGGACCCTAAATAAATAAATATGGGGGGGGGAGACTACTTAACATTAGATGTCTTCTTTCTTCTTTTCTTTCTTCAGCCCCCAAAAAAGCCAAACAAAAATCCATTATACCCGTTGCAACTGTTCAAATAAAATAAAAACCTGAGCACAAAAAAAAAAAATGCCCCCCCAAAAAAACAGACAAAAAAAAATATCCATCTTCACCCATGGAGGGCTCCGCGCAGATTGAGCTCCGCAGGGTTCCTTTTATAGCCTACCCACGACCTGCAATTTGATGTAGATCACTCTGATTGGTTGATTCCAAGCCAACCAATCAGAGTGCTCTGACAGGTAAATGAAGAGACTGACAAGTAAGTCTCTACATTTACATGTCACAGCACTCTGATGCTCTGAGTCATTTTACACAGCGTGGGAAAGTTCTTTGGAATTTTCCAATGCTGTGTAATTTGACTTATAACACTCTGATTAGTTGCTTTCCAAAAATAATAATAATAATAATAATGAGGATTTTACCTCCCTTTTATTAATATGGGAGTCATAGTCATTCTAGAAGGACAGGAAGATCTCTGGCTGCCACCTCATCCAGGATGTTATTATTAACTCCTTCCATTAACGCAGAAGTCAAACCACTATTGGTCCAATCCACCTCAGAGGCAAGAGTGTGGAAACTAATCGCATAATCCGCTATGGATCTGTTTCCCTGCTTAATCCTCATAAGAGATTTAACTGCACTCTTCTCTCTGCTAGGTGGATCAAACACTTTACGGAAGGCTCTTACAAAGGTCTTGTAATCATAAACCAAGTCCTTGTTTTCCTCCCATAAAGGATTAGCCCATTCCAAGGCCTTGTCAGTTAACTGGTGCATAAAGAACCCGACCTTGGACCTTTCAGTGGGAAAAGACCTGAGATACGTTTCAAAATGAAACTCAATCTGGTTTTTGAACCCTTAACAGGTCTTAGGATCGCCACCATATCTAGGAGGTGGTGTCAGGCTGGTGGTCATACTGTTCTGACCAGAAGCTTCAATCACTACAGGCAGGATAGGCATAGGTGGAAGATTTCCGGGAGAGAGGTGGACTGTTCTCGTTAACAAGGTGTGGAAGGCCTGAGCGAATTGGTCCATTCTATGGTCCATTTCCTCAATTCTAGCCTGGCAAGGATTCTGTGGAGCTCCCATTCCTGCAGGCTCCATGGCCCTATCGTAATTTTACAGGAGTCGAACCCCAACATGCAGGAAAGAGAAAACCACAAAAGGTGGATACGAAAGATGTATTATCAAGCCTTAGAATGGCTGAACTTAACATAAATATACAACACGAAACAGGGTCAAGAATAAATCTAGGACAAGAATAACAGGAATACTCAGAGTCAAGACAAAGCCAGGTCAGGATACCAGAGATCATGAGTCAAATACGAAGCCGAGGGCAGGACACCAGAAATCATGAGTCAAATACGAATCCGAGTGCAGGATACCAGAAATCATGAGTCAAATACAAAGCCGAGGTCAGGATACCAGAACACATAAGCCAATTATGAAGCCGAGGTCCAACACAGGAAATCACAAGGGAATCTTTAGGAGCACTAAATGCGGATTTAACAGGAACCACGATAGGGCAATGAATGGGGGCTAAAGCAAGCCTTAAATAGGCTTACCTATGTTCTGATAGCTCCACGTCATCACTGCAATCCAAAACAGATTAGGATCACAATGAGGACGTGGTCACTTTAAGAGTGGGTGTGGTGTCACGTCCACATCTATATGCAGGTAAGCGTATTGTGCATACGTTTAGAGGCTGCTTTTTGGATTGAATGTGAGTAGTGGGTATGTGAGTGTAAATATATCTGTTTGCTTCGTGTTTGTCATTGTGTATGTGCCAAGGGACTGTAGAGAGAGTGCATGAGCGTATATGGGCTGTAGCGTGTATGTATGGGAAATGTAGTGTGTGTGCAGGGGATGTAGTGTATGTGTAGTACTGGTGATATAGTGTGTGTGTGCATTTTGTTTCTTACTTTGTGACCTTGGGACATGGAGGGAGAACATCATGCCTATCCCTGGTGTGCTTAGAACCTCTGGTCTGTGCCAGGTGCAGACTTGATGTATGGCTCTTGTGAACTCCAGACTGATACAACAAATATAAACATGGTCAACCATTCTCCATCTCTCTCTCTATATTAAGATTTACAGACAAAAGAATTTAAAATGTCAGGATAAACTGCACTTGTCTCAAGCAAAACTACTTCTAATGACAGAAGATATATTATCTGCATTTGTAACAACAGAAAACAATTTAGTGTTAACACAACAGAGCCTGCTTAAGGAAATGAAATTTGATTTAAATCCTTGTATTTCATTTTCATTTCTGTCATTTCTAGTTGCTCTGAGTCAATATACATAGCTATGTGCAAATTATAAATTTACAGTCCTCTTTTTCCTCCAGTTAATGTCTCTCTTTTATTTATCTTATGCTCACCTGTTGAATATTTTATGAACAGTTGTTCCTTTTTATGTGACTAGATAAAAGAAGATGAGATAGGAAACATAGGTGTCAATGTGACAGCTTAATTATTATTCTGTACATTGTGCTTGCTACTAGGGGTGGGAAAACTGTCCATTATACAAAACAAAAAGAAAAAAAATCCCTTCCACAAGATTTTATTTTTTTGAAACAGTGAATGATATTTTTTTTTTCTTGCATCTCCTATTATAGCAAAACAAAGCAGAATCAATATCTTTTTTCTGTCTTAGTATAAAGGAAAACAAGTTACCTGCGCTCTCTCCTTAATCCCTATGTATTTTTAAACAAATGGAGGTTTTTTAGTTACCTCCAATGGCCATGAGAGGATAAGCCCACCTTCCAACATCAAGGCAGACCCCCCCCCCATCCCCCCAGGTGGGTCCTAACTCTAACCATTCACCTTGCTTCCTTGAGCTTCTGGCAAAGATATCTAATGAGACAGAAAGGGGTATTTTTTTATATACACCCCTATATATTATTAACCCTTAATAGGGGACACATGGAATGAGTGGGGGTCTGCCTTGACGTTGGCAGGTGGGCTTATCCTCTCATGGCCATTAGAGGTAACTTAAAAACCTCCATTTTACATAGGGATTAAGGAGAGAGCGCAGGTAACTTGTTTTTCTTTGGTTTTTACTATATATTGGGGCTGATGTGTACTGTAGTCTTTGCTGCAGCCCAGTGATGGGAGTGAGCGCAGGACTTATCTTTCTGCATTAGTATAAAGGAAATCAAGAAATATTCTGTTCTACCAAGGTTTGACTGTTATTGTACTAGAGCAGGGAACCTCAATTTTCTCTTTACGTGTGTAGGGTAGAGTTAGTTACTTCAGTACAGGGTAAACAACCTTTGGCGCTCCAGATATTGCAAACTACTTCTTCCCTGATGCTTTGCAAGCATTGTGGCTGTAAAAGCATTATTGGAGATTTACTCCTCAATATCTGGAGTGCCACAGGTTATCTTCCGTATACTGAAGTAATTAAGTCTACCCTAAGCACACAAGAAAAAAATCTTGGTAGTTCAAAAGCTAATTAGTATCCAGCTAGTACAGAAAACACAAACAGTGTTTTAAAGCACCCTAATATTTGAAATAAGGAATAAAACGAGATATTCCACATTGCTAGACTAAACTAAATATTTTTAAATAGCCATATAAATAATATTGCTCCAGTAATCTGCAATTTTATTAAACATGTGAATTATTGTGAATCTAACCCTTTAGTGACCTGACCGCTTTTCAATTTTCTTACCGGTTGGGACCAGGGCTCTTTTTACATTTCTGCGGTGTTTGTGTTTAGCTGTAATTTTCCTCTTACTCATTTACTGTACCCACACATATTATATAATGTTATTCTCGCCATTAAATAGTCTCTCTAAAATTACCATTATTTTCATCATATCATATATTTTACAATTAAAAAAATTATAAAATATTATGAAAAAATAAAAAAACACACACTTTTTCTAACTTTGACCTCCAAAATCTGTACAACCGCCAAAAAACACCTGTGATAAATAGTTTCTAAATTTTGTCCTGAGTTTAGAAATACCCAATATTAACATGTTCTTAGCTTTTTGTTTGCAAGTTATAGGGCAATACGTACAAGTAGAACTTTGCTCTTTTCAAACCATTTCTTGTCACAATTAACGCAAGTTACATTGTAACACTGATATCTGTCAAGAATCCCAGAATAACGCTTCACATGTATATATTTTTAAAAGAAGACAGCCTAAGGTATAAAACTGGTATTTTGACTCTTTTCATGCTCTTTTCATGCAACCATTAAAATTTTCCAAATTGTTAATGTTGCATTTGAAACCGCATGGTAGCCCAGTAATAAGAATTACCCCTATGATGGCAAACCATTTGCAAATGTAGACAACCCAGGGTATTGCAAAATGCAATATGTCCAGTCTTTTGTAGTAGCCACTTAGTCACGAACATTGGCCAAAGTTAGAATTTGTAATTTTTTTTTGCATTGTTTTAAACAAAAACTGCACTTTTACTGGTGACATCATAGTCGTAATAAGTTTTACTGTTTTGAAAAACTCATATTTGTATTCAGCGAAGTCTCCCGAGTATAACAGTAGCCCTGATGTAATGGTGTTATAGGGTTTTTGAAAGTTATAGTGTCAAATATAAAGCTTGCTGATTTCATTTTTGTCATTGGAATTTGCCAAATTGGTTATGTGTAGTGATGTCCCGAACGGTTCTCCGAACGGTTCGCGAACGGTTCGCCACAAACGGTTCGCCACGGACTCATCATTGAGTAAACTTTGACCCTGTACCTCACAGTCAGCAGACACATTCCAGCCAATCAGCAGCAGACCCTCCCTCCCAGACCCTCCCACCTCCTGGACAGCATCCATTTTACATTCGTTGTGAAGCTGCATTCTTAGTGAGCTGTCCAGGAGGTGCGAGGGTCTGGGAGGGAGGGTCTGCTGCTGATTGGCTGGAATGTGTCTGCTGACTGTGAGGTACAGGGTCAATGTTTACTCAATGATGAGTCTGTGGCGAACCGTTCGGCGAACCGTTCGGGACATCACTAGTTATGTGCCTTTGAGACCATATGTTAACCCAGGAATAAGAATTACCCCCATGATGGCATACCATTTGCAAAAGTAGACAACCCAGGGTATTGCAAATAGGGTATGTCAAGTTTTTTTCTAGTAGCCACTTAGTCACAAACACTAGCCAAAACACCCCTTGTTAATAATGTGGCAGGTAGCTAGGTTGTTGGAAAAGCAGCATACAGAGCTACCTGCCCATGACTGACCCCATACCACAGATGAAGTGCTAAGGCTGAGGTGCGTGCAAACACTTCGATAAGCTGTACCTCCTCTGGCCAACCACTCCAGAGCCACTTTGTAACCGCAGCTGGTTCCCTTATTTACCACTATAACGTCTTAAAGTATAGAACTTGGCAGGGCTGACCATACTGATATCTTTGCCAAAGTTTCATATAATTAGTGTAAGAGATCCTCTATTTAACATATATAAATAATTGAGAATACAATATAAAATAAGGATTGTCTTGGAAGCAATAAATTTTGTCTTTTTGATATTTATTATATAAAAATATAAATATAGACATATAAAATCCATTATAGCAGAGTTTATAAGATTAAACTAAATGCTCGCAAATATCATTAAAATATCATTCTGAACATGTCATCATGTCAGCCTCTCTGTCATTTTAAGATGGAGCAGCGTCTGTCTCCAAGTCTCTCCTCTGTGTCTTAACATTTAAAAGTACACCTATTTATACCTTAGGTGTCTCCATTTTAGGGTTACCATAGTTCATATATAAAAAGGTAACTTTTTAACTTTTTTCATTTTAGGACCTCCCTTACCTTGGCAAAAATACACGGCCATAACTAAAGGGTGTATACGTCATGGAAATTTTCCTGACTTAGTTCAAGATGGCATCTTAAAGTCTGAATATCTTTATCTACTAAGGTTACCACAGTATATTACGTACTGAAAGAGTCGTAGCATAGCCTTGAAGCTTGTTTATGCATTATTGTTATTGTAATTTGTTTGGGACAAAATGGCGTAAACATAATATGCACTGAGGTTATTGCTTAAAGAAACATCTATGAAAAACAATATGTTCCATTTCTAACACCTTGTCAGTTTGCAATATCTCTTAAAGACAAAGTACACAGTTTAAGAAATACAACATTTCATTCTAAAACTTGTAATATTTGCATTTGCCCATAACACCCTCTCCATTAAACTGTGGGCATTGTAGCGCATTTCTTCCTTAAATTAGTAAACCAAAGTTCTCCAACAGTCTTTAGGTTTTTGTGCTCCCAGCATCTTTGATCATTGTTGTAACAGTAAAACATCCGTAGTGTGATCTTTGCCTGTAAAGGTGGTTGATTAAAATGAGCAAAACTTTTGTCTGGGAAAGAATTGAAAAGAACACCAAGTTCCAGAGTAATATATTCTTGGATGGATCCGGATACTAATTATAATCCAAAGTTAAAAGTAGTAATTGTATTTGTAATCCAAAGTCTGTAAAGGCCTGTAGAAGTTTACATTCCTTAGATACATTGCTGGAGGTTGTGTTTGTAGAATACCCGGGTATTAGTTGTATAATATTGGTTGTAGAGTCCAGCTTTCCAAATATTTGGCTAGAATTGGTTGCGTATATTGAATCAGCATCATCTATTATCACCGTGGTGATGATGTTGGTACTTGTCTTTGCTTTTTTTGTTTTGTTTTTTCCATGAAATATTTTTACACCGTTTATGATGTGTATAGATTGGATACTCTCCGATATTCTTTTATGGAATAAATTAATTGACAGCATTTCCAATACATTGTCTTAAGTGACATGGATTCCATTATAGTAAATGTTATGTTGATACAGCAATCAAAGTGGATTCTCAAGAACGCCTCTTTTTGCGGTAATGGAATCTTTGTAACACATCTACATCTCAATGACTTCAGGTGCTGTTGTGCTAAAAATGTTAACAGGTAAAATCTGTGGAAAAATCTTTACATTTGTTATACTTTGTATAATAATGATAGATGAAATAGTAACATAGTTAATTTTTCCAGTGTTTTGTTTTAAAGATAAAAACCCTTGCATATGATTTAGAGATACAAGGATAATTTGAAGCAGCAAAGTATTTATCGCCTTTGTTCACAATGGTATGTAAAATTACATTCTCTTTAAATGTTAAAAACACTCCTTTATTCAAAATCTTTCAATCTATTTAGAATAGTTGCTAATTGGAAATATGACATTATGCATCTTGTCCTGTTAGGGAGAAGACAACTTATTCCCTGATATTAGTGGCTTAAAATACCAGAAACACCCCAAAATTGTCTTTAAAACATTTTTTTACCAAGATCTGACAGCCATTGTGGAGAGTCACATTTGTGAGATTGGATGCTTAACAATGTGAATCTTAATTGTTTAAGTATATTTACCAGCGGCTGTTGGGTATAGCTTAAGAGGATTTGGATTTTTTATTATTTCTAAAAGTGAGTTAAGAAAAACACTCAGAAACAATATTGAAGGTACTTATATTTTAACTCTACCTTTGTATAAGTGGTTTTAACACATTTTTTATAATAATATATATCAGAATCTGTTGTAACTATAACTGGTTGAAGTGGGGGTATGCTACAATCAGAATATGAATTAATAATCATATGCATGATGTATTGATTCAACAATCAATAGATGTGGCAGGATCATTGCCACCAAGTATATGTACCTTTAACCATCACGAACCAAATAACATTTTCTTGGTATTTGAAAAACCGATAAAATATTTGATTATGTTTATTTTAATATATATATATACATAGAGTGGTATGGATGTTGAATTTATATCTTTGACATCTTTTCACCAGTTTGCAATAGGTGACCTAAATGATCAATTTCCAAAATCATCATGTATATCACCTGGACGGTTAAATCCATAATACTCTCTTACTTTCCATTGACTGGCCTTAGCTCTGGCAGACTGAACATGTTTATCATTGTAAATATAGGTTTGTGGTAAGTGAAGTAAAGTTTCTGCCTGTCTTTCAGTTAAATTTTAACTGTTGAAGTACTTCACTTATATTAATTAGATTATATTAATTATACCACTCTGCAAACTTAAACGAATATAGAGTAGTTTCTGATTTAATAAAAACATTTTACATTTTCTTCTAAAGTTTAAACATTATTCATTATTGCAGTTGTTATTGTAATCATATGATCTTTAACTATCATGATTCAATTATTCATCTGGGTAATCAGCTGTTATGCTCTTATACCTTATGTCTAATATATTTGTTTGTAGGCCAAACCACAGCTGCATATGGCATTTTAGCAATAATTTTCAAT
Organism: Pelobates cultripes; assembly: GCA_933207985.1. Classification (NCBI taxonomy): domain Eukaryota; kingdom Metazoa; phylum Chordata; class Amphibia; order Anura; family Pelobatidae; genus Pelobates; species Pelobates cultripes. Next base: position 258,569,565 of record OW240912.1, read on the forward strand.
TACGTTTCAGATATTCACAAAGTCTATCCACCTTTGTAATTAACACATTATGTGTTTATTTTATACCATTAATTATAGTATCTCTATTATATTACACCTCGTCACTGACACATTTCTTATACAGGGAAAAAAATAGCATGATTGATTTAGTAATTATAATTTTTCTGTCCATGCACCACATTCCTGGAAGTCCAGAATATAGCAAGAATCCTTTGTCATTTGATTCTATGGAGCCAATTAACGTTTTCATTGGTATAGTTATACCAAAAGAGCAAGGAGTACATCGGTAGATCACATCAGCAACAGAACCATTACAGATTCCTTGTTGTATCAATGTCTCTGTGTTTATGTTTACAGGAGTTCATTGCTTTGCAGGTATGTACATAATATGTAGAGTTTAAGAAAAGCTACAAATCGTACTTTAGTACAAGTGTCCCATGATGTCAGGTTTCTGACAGGTTTTGCTGTTATTATTTATTAATTGCATCTAGGTTTCTTTTGTTAATTGATGTGTTTCTTCCGAATTCAAATTCATTTGCCACCAAATGTCATTGTAAAGTTCATTGTTGCAGAATATTGTTCCAGGATGGTTTTTCACTCCAGTAGGAAATCTATATTCCTCTTCTTCTGCTCCTTCCTATTAACCACTTCTCTGAGTTGTAGGTATCAATCTGTGTCTTGTACTGTGAGGTGTTTTGATAGTCAATCAGGTTTTCTCAGTACCATGTTCCATCGTGAGAAACAGCTGGGTGTTGACAGTTATCAGCCTTTATTTCTTTTTCCGGTCATCTTCTGTCTGGAAACATAATAGCAATGTCCAGAATTAGCATAGCACTTCTTTTCAGCATAAGAAGGCTGTTTGCAGTAGTCATTCAATGATAAGCTATATTTCAAAGTCGTTTCTAACATCACCTTCATAGGTGCATCCAAAGTCTTTCACAAGCATCTGTCCTGTCTTTTTCTGTTTTCAGTATGCTTTGCCATCATCGTTGAGTCCATTATTAGGATTTGTAATAGTCCAAACACATCTTTCTCATGTATAATCATTTTTTGTTTTTTTTGAATGATCTCAATAGGTTCCTTGTGAAATACCAGTGTAGGTCACATTAGCAATCATATTTCACTGTGAGCTGTGTCTCTCCTTTTGAGATGGTTCTTGGAGGTAGTCCTCACGATCACAGAACTTGTATAGTGTGCAGTCCAATTGAGTTCAGGTGCTTCCTGCTTGTTAACATAATCCCAATGCAGTTTTAAAACGACAGCTAGGGTTGATGTTATGATAATGCTGCAGATTGTAAGAAGGAGACACCATAACCAATTTTCTAGCATCCTTTTGCTTGCATCTTTGCATTTCTTTCTTACTGTATAAGATAATTCAGGTACAGTCTGTTTTCTCCAGAGTCTTTCAGATAATGATGTTGATGATTCATTTTTCATATATTCCATGTTAACTGTGAATGAATCACGTCTGTCTGTTCATCCTTCTCCTTCACATTTGCAGGTTCAGATGTCAGATCATGATTTAATCTGTTACGTGGCTATGATTCTAGTGCCTGTGTTCTGGTGGCATTTCTGTCGTCCTCTGTTTTATCTTGCCATCTTTAACAGCATCCATTGTGTCAGTCAATGGTTCTGTGAACGTCCTGTTAGTATTTAGCAGGTTGTAAAATATCAAAACTTACTGTTCTCTGTTGGCTCTTTAAGGTCTACACCAACTACTATATTGTTGGAATACCCTGTATGTATGTATATACCATATTTTTTTATTTAATTATCTCCTATTCCTCTGTGGTGTGGTTTACCACTATGTCTTTGCAATATATATATATATATATATATATATATATATATATACACAGTGAACAAAATTATAAACGCAACACTTTTGTTTTTGCCCCCATTTTTCATGAGCTGAACTCAAAGATCTAAGACTTTTTCTATGTACATAAAAGGCCTATTTCTCTCAAATATTGTTCACAAATCAGTCTAATCTGTTTTAGTGAGCACTTCTCCTTTGCCGAGATAATCCATCCACCTCACAGGTGTGGCATATCAAGATGCTGATTAGACAGCACGATTATTGCACAGGTGTGCCTTAGGCTGACCACAATAAAAGGCCACTCTAAAATGTGCAGTTTTACTGTATTGGGGGGTCCGGGGAGTCCGAAAACCAGTCAGTATCTGGTGTGACCACCATTTGCCTCATGCAGTGTAACACATCTTCTTCCCATAGAGTTGATCAGGTTGTTGATTGTGGCCTGTGGAATGTTGGTCCACTCCTCTTCAATGGCTCTGCTAAGTTGCTAGATATTGGCAGGACCTTCAACACTCTGCCGTATACGCCGATCCAGAGCATCCCAAACATACTCAATGTCCTTTCGTAACTTCTGTCCATGCACGGTTAATTTGGAGGTAGGGTACCAGTACAACCCCATACTCAGGTTCATAATTCAGAATCACAGCGAGACCAACATCCATCTTCACATGGAGGTATTTTCGCCCATCGGCCCAAATCATAACTAGAGTCTTGCACACTCTACAAGTGGAGTAGTCAGGACATCACTTTCCCTACCCACAGTCTTCTTATGCTTTCCAGAGGACTACACCCCGCCATCATTTCATGGCAAAGCACAGAACCAAATCATAGTCAGAACCTCTACCAGCCACTTGACAATTAGCAGGGCCTCACCATCCCAAACATGGATAAGTTCTTCGCCACCCGGCATTAAAACAGACATCAGTTAACATGACCTGCCAACAACAGTATAATTGCAAATGCCATTTCAATGTCATTATAGTATGTCTAACCTGTCTGACCAAGGAGAGGACTTCTCACTGCCCAGTACACCAGCTAGACCACCCACACCAACTGCAGACCCCACTACAGGTGAGAACCAGGACACGTCAAGCTCCTGTTACATGAGGTCATGGACCATCCCTAAGATCGCCACAGAACTAAGGTGAAGAGGCATATCATACCCAGCCACCACCAGGAAGAGGAAGAGGACTCCTGATGGCCAATACAGATAATCCCCAACCAGGGACATGCACGCAAGCCAACATTAACGATAACTTAACCGTGATACAGGCCATAATGTCGGCTATGTTGGCGTCCATAAACAATTTAAACCAAAGGATGGAGAAGCTGGAATTAACAACACCAGCTACTGTAACCCCAGCAGATCTCTTGCCCACATTAACCACCGAACAAACTGCTACACAGGGTAATGTCACCGTCACGCCAACCACACAGGATTCAGTAACACATATTATCACACCCGCACACACATGGTCCCTCCCAACATTAAAAAGGACCTTTTGGAGGGGAAGGATGTAAATCTCATGTCTCTACTGATCCCAAGACATAGTCGAGAAAAAGACATACAATTACGGTGATCTGTCAGCATTGGGATTGTACAGAGACGTAATTTGCTTCAACTACCCTCAGCACAGAGACATGGGCGTCCGCAGGAATTTTTCCGGGGGGGGCGGGGGGACAAATTGTAATGACATCCATGCTTGGTCCCTTTTTGACAGTGTCATGAAAGGGAAGGGTGCTTCCTGACACTCAGTAAATAAAAGTGAACACATTAACACTGATATTTTTTTTTATGAGAAGGTCCAACGTTTTCCTGCCAGGCCCAGGTACCAAAGCTTTATGATGTGGTGTCCAGAATAAAGTGGAGGGTTCACTTCACTTGTCCTTCCTGCTCCAATCTCCTTTTCTTCTCCTTCATTTGACACAGTGTTCTTTTTCTTCTGACACTGTCTTCTCTCCTCCTTGGCTCCTTCTGCTCCTTTACCTTTCTGCTACGTTCTGCTTATTTTGCGCCCTTCTGTTCCTTTCTCTTTCTGATCCCATTCTGCTCCTTGCAGACCCTTTCTGCTCCTTCTCCTACTTTACCTTTGTGCTCCTTGATGTCCCTTTCTGCTCCTTGTTATCCTTTTCTGCTTCTTCTCCTACTTTACCTTTGTGCTCCTTATGATTCTTTCTGCCCCTTTATCTTTGTGCTTCTTCTGTCCCTTTCTGCTCTTTGCAGACCCTTCTTTCTCCTTGCAGACCCTTCATGCCCCTTGCAGACCCTTTCTGCTCCTTGAAAACCCTTCCTGCTCATTTCTGTTTCTTCTCCTACTTTACCTTAGTGCTCCTTCTGTCCCTTCCTGCTCCTTGCTGCCCTTTCCAGCTCCTTGCTGACCCTTTCTTCTCCTTCTATTTTACCTTTGTACTGCTTTACCTTCTAGCTCCTTGCTGACCCTTCCTGCTTCTTGCTTACCCTTGCTGACCATTCCTGCTTCTTGCTGATCCTTCTCTTACTTTACCTTCCTGCTCCTTCCTGACCCTTCCTGTAGGCTGCCTCCCCTATCCCTCACTTACCTGATCTATAGACTGCCTCCCCGTCCCTTAATTACCTGATCTATAAGCTGCTTCCCCCATCCCTCTCTTACCAAATCTACATGCTGTCTAACCCCCATTCCCCACTTACCTGATCTGTAGGTGTATCCCCTCCATCTCTCACTTACCTGATCTGTATGCTGCACCCCCCATCTCTCACTTACCTAACCTACAGGCTGTCTCTCCCCTCCCCCCTCCCTCACTTCCCTGATCTGTAGGCTGCCCCCATGCCTCACTTCCCTGATCTATGGGCTGTCCCCCACATCCCCCACATGCCTCACTTCCCTGAGCTATAGGCTGCCCCCATGCCTCACTTCCCTGATCTGTAGGCTGCCCCCCATGCCTCACTTCCCTGCTCTATAGGCTGCCCCCCATGCCTCACTTCCCTGATTTATAGGCTGCCACTTCCTCCCCCCCCATGCTTCACGATGGTATTACAGTATTTTTCACCCCCCACGGATGCCGATGTGCAGAGATGAACTAGACCTATACATGCAAAAATTGGTAGACCTGGGGAATAAGTACGGTGGCACCACGTTTTATGACTATCACAAGTCATTCTCAGCCAAGGCACTGGCAACATTCACACAGTTCAATATCAGGATAGACTGCAGCCACATGGATACCGAACTGTTATGTCGCCACTTTGCTGGGCGTGTGCCACCGGCTTGCGCAATTTGCTTTTCCAACTCTCACGCTACAAATTTGTGCTCCATCGAACCTAGTTTACCCAC